>PYXC01000677.1:1195000-1487500 GCA_015244755.2 Tenualosa ilisha | reverse complement strand
GTGACGCCCCTGAGGCGCTCCAGTGCCCGACGGAACCGCAGCACGGTGCAGGAGAAGGCCGGAGGGACCCGGCCTGCCCTCAAGCCTAAGCCGAACCGAGCCACTCTGCCCCGTCTCTCAGGTAAACACACCTGCATTCTAAACTTGGTGTGTAGTGGTGGTTAGTAATATTGTCTTTTGTCTTTTACACACGCACACATCAAACTCCTGCTAATACAGAATAAAGAAGTATATCTGTCTGGTAATACATAAAGAGATATATATGTTTGCATTAGACCCAAATTGCAGACTGCACTTAGATGTACAGATGAAGCTTTGGACATAATTTCTGTCTTATACAGACCTCTCTTTCTCTCTGTCTCTCTGTCTCTCTCTTTCTCTTTCTCTCTCTCTCTCTCCCCCCCCCTCTTTCCCTCTCTCTCACATACATATATACACACACACACACTCACATCCATATTCTAGACGCACAACCACACATTTTCTTTACATAAATTGCAACATACACACACTTACAGTCAGTGAGACACGGGGGGATGGGGGAGGGCAGCCTCACTCTCTCTATCTGTCAGGCTTCATATGAGTTTGTTATACTGCACAACAAACAAACAATGGCTGTTCTCATTCAGCAGTTACAAGCATGTGGCAGTCAGATTGGTTGCCTGAAGTGGTGTGTGTGTGTATGTGTGTGTGTGTGTGTGCGCGCGCATGTGTGTGTGTGTGTGTGTGCGTGCATGTGTGTGTGCATATGTGTGCATATGTGTGCGTGTGTGTGTGTGTGTGTGTAAATGCTGTTGTTTTAAGGCATTAGGATGGAGTCGTAATCTAACCGTAGGAATGTCATGTGCCTCTCTCTCCTTCAGGGATAAGCCCTAGTGACCTCAAGAACAATAGCCCCTCTTACAAGGGTAAGGCACACACACACACACACACACACACTTGCAAATACACTCTCACAGATTCTTTCCTTGAAATCTTAGAAAACATGCATTTACAAATTTACACACACACACTCACAAACACACAAATGCCTACATGCACACATTTTTCTAATTTATAACAGAGGAAATGGACTTCTTTAATCACACTTCAAACACCACATTTATCACTTTGTATGTGTGTGTGTTTGTATATTTAGAATGTCAGTTTCAATGTATGTCTGTGCGAACATAATTACACCCGTAATTACATTTGTAATCGTGTGTGTGTGCATTTGTGTGCGCATGTGCGTGCGTGTGTGTGTGTGTGTGTGTTTGGCCCAACAGATAATGAGGACGAAGAGGAGGACCTGAGCGGCCTGCACCCCGGGGCCCTGCTCTACCGCTCGGCAGCCATGCAGCACTTTCCCGTCATGGCTGACGCGCTGGCCCACGGCGCCGACGTCAACTGGATCAATATAGCCGAGGACAGCGGCACGCCGCTCATCCAGGCCGCAACAGCCGTAAGAGACGCTTCACTTTAGTTTAGAGAGACCTCTGACCAAACCATTATGAAAGTCACCAAGACACAACATTTACAGGCATTTTCTGCAAGTTTGATGCCTCAAAGCTACAGTCCCGAGTACTTCCAACCAAAGTACCTTTGTTGGAGCTGACTCCACACCCAGTGAACTCAAGCCGCAGGGTTATAGTTGGGAGACTGTCGCTTTGATGTAGAAGCTTCCAATCCATTTTTAGGGCACATTGACTTTTAGTAAGCAGAACGGCAGACCACTTCTACCTGCATGTGGGCTTAATGCAAAATAGAAACAACTTTCCAACTTCGCTATTGCTACTACAACAGACTCAGTCATGCAGTAGTCTTTCTATAAAGTCATGTTTATTGCCATTTATTGCAGTCATGTTTATTGCATGTTTATTGTAGTCAAAAGGGCTCTTCAGAGAGTCTTCCTAGCTCCAGATCTTGTGAAGCGGTACAGTACATATAAATGCAAATTTTTTGCAAGACCAGACCAGAATGTAACTGTTTCTTGAACTTGAAGGCAAAAGAATATCTATGGGAAAATTATTAAAGAATAAGGCAAATATAAAGTATATATAAAGTGCATATAAAGTATAAAGAAAATATAAAGTATAAAGTATGTATAAAGTACATATGAAGTATAAAGTATGTATAAAGTACATATGAAGTGTAAAGTATGATATAATAAAGTATGTATAAAGTACATATGAAGTATAAAGTAAATATAAAGTAAACACTTTAGATTAGGGTACACATATTCTCCATTAACTAGCATCTTATTAACATGTAAGTTAGTAACATGTTAGTCATTTGTTAGTCGTTACAATTCACTTATTAATATCTTATTCTACATGGCCTTATTCTACCCATAATAGACCATTAACTAAGAATTTCTCCAATAGAAACTCCTAATTACTGTGTATTCATACTTAGGAAGTTAGTAGTTGTATATGAATTATGATCTTAATATGCCTTGGTTAGTTTGGGACTTATAAGGCAGTAGTACAACAGGAACAGTTATTCTCCTTCATAAGTCCTAATTATGTCTTTTTGATTGAGAATAACTGTTGTTCTACCACCTTACAAGCCCCTTACTGAGAAAAGTATATTGAGATCAAAATTCATACACAACAATTACCTTACTTACTATGAATAAACAGTAATTAGTAGTTTATATTAGTGAATGGCCTACTATGGGTAGAATAAGATCATGCAGAATAATGTATTAATAAGTGACTTGTAATGACTATCAAATGGCTAGTATGTTATTAATTAGTATGTTAACAAGCTGCTAATTAATGGTGAATATGTGTACCCTAATCTAAAGTGTTACCTTAAATATAAAGTATAAAGTAAACATAAAGTGTAAAGAAAGCTTTGCTTGTTCGTTTTTCTGCTTCCGTGAAAGTTTTGCAATGCTGAAGGGCACGGTAAGGGAGAGGCTGTCTTCTCTGAAACCCTCTAAGCCTCCTCAGCGATCCCCTCTGGGTGCATTTGGCCTCATAAACAGGGTGCCCCAGCACGGGGAAGTGCGAACTAGCCCTGAATTAGGCCAAGCCACAGATCAAGTGTGCTCGAGGGACTAGTATGCATGCTGTGAACTGCAGTCTGAAAGTGACAGAAAGGGCTTTTGTGCTGCTTGCTGCTTGTGTATGTTATACATGGATGCTGACGGAGTCATGTGTTTGTCTGTTTTGTTTTGTTTTTTCTCCTGTTTCCATTTCCCAGAATTCTTTGGCAGCGTGTGAGTTTCTGCTGCAGAACGGGGCCAGTGTCAACCAGGTTGATATTAATGGAAGAGGACCTTTACACCATGCCACTATACTGGGCCACACAGGGTATGAAGTGCGCACACACAAAGGCACAGATATACACCCCGGGCCTCCATCAACGTGGGCATCACACTCTGCACACACACACACACACACACACACACTTGCTCGCACACACTCACACTTCATCAACATCGCGTCACACTCTGTGTCACCTACTAAGGCATACACACACACACAAACACAGAGAAACACTGGGCCTCCATCAACATGGATGATGCATGCATGCGTGCGCGCACACACACACACACACACACACACAGAAACACACACACGCAGAAACACTGGACTGTCATCAACATGTGTAATGCACACACACACAGAAACACGCAAACACACAGAAACACTTGGCCCCCATCAAAATGGGTACCCACACAGACACACAAGCACACACACACTTTCTCTTTTCGCTCACTCTCTCTCCCTCTCACACACACACACTCACACACACACACACACACACACACACACACACACACACAGGAGGCAGATCCTTACAATGACGATTTGCAGTATCACAAAACAAACCGCTCAGTCAGAGTGGCACACATACACACATAAGCAAACATCAAACAACTCACAAATACTTACACTCTTCTGCCCAACAGGTTGGTGTGTCTCTTCCTAAAGCGAGGAGCGGACTACAACGCCAAAGACAGAAATGGCAAAGATCCAATCAGCATCGCTGTAGAGAGCGCCAATGCCGACATTGTCACCCTGTGAGTGATATTATGGGCTACATTCTTAAGGCCTCCACACGTCGGTTCCGAAAGCATTAAGGAGCACTTTCGAGTCCGACAATTTTGTTTGCAGCGCACTGTGGGCTGTGAACATAAAATAGTAGCCTGTGAAATCACCAATGGATTTTATCGAACGGCTCTGACAAAATAGACTTGAATTGTAATGAGCTGGTGGTGGCATTGCTGATGTGCAGGGTTGTATTGAAAGCAATGGAATAGAATGTTGGAAGCACAGTGCTCCGCACTTTGTCAGAGCCAGTGTGTGGAGGCCTTTATGAACACAGACCTAACGATTGTTTTTTTAGGCCCTGTTTACACGTATCTAGATATTTTTATAAACAGATATAAAAATTGTGTTTACACATATCTAATGGAATCCAGAAAATACAGTGTTTTGAAAAATTTCCACTTTTCAGGCCGTTTTAGAAAATGGGTGGCGAAAACTGTTTATGTGTAAACGAGAGACCCTAAAGGATTTAAAAATATATATATAAAAATGTATAAAAATATCTTGATACGTGTAAACAGGGCCTTAATGTCATTGGTACCATAGCAACAATAGAACGGACTGGTTAAGATAGATCAAAGCATGTTTGATGTATGAGGTTGTATTGAAGACAATGGAATAGAATCTCGGAGCCGGTGTGCAGAGGCCTTTATGAGCACAGACCTAACAATTGAGCGGTTGGCTTTTTAATATCATTGGTACCATAACGACCATAGAATGGCCAGGTTAAGATAGCATCAGACATGTTTGATTTAGTCTAATTCAGTTGGAATTGCATCAACAAACACACATACATAAGACGATTTCTGTCGTAACTGAACACCGTGACTACTGTTGATTACCTTGGATTACCTATGACTTTGACTACCTTGGATTGATTACCTTGGATTACCTATGACTAGACGTTCCATCGTATCAAAAATAAAAATCGGGAGGTCTGTTCCTAGCTTTAGTCACGTCTAGTTAACGTTGTTAAGTTTAATGTCTTAAGTTTATTTAGCTGGCTGCTCATTGGTGAGTTCTAAAATGGGTTGTTTTTTGTTCACTCTTTCAACAGGTTGCGGATCGCCAAGATGAACAAAGAGATGCGGGAGATGGATGGCGCTTTTGGCCAATCAGGTCAATCTGAGGGAATGGGCTGTGAGGGTGAAGGGGGTGGAGTGGGCTCTGTGATTGGTCAGACAAAAAAGAGCTTTCAAGCTCTGAGGAACCAGCTCAGTGACTGGGCCCATGGTGTTCAGAATGGGTAGAGCGGGGCACTGGATGTAGGGACCACGTTATGGGCACCTTTTAGGAGCCAAGGCACTGATGCCACTAATCTCCTGGTTTGGGGGGGATTTGTGTGTGTGTGTGCGTGCTTGCGTGTGCGTGCTTGCGTGTGTGTGTGTGTGTGTGTGTGTGTGTGAGAGATTTTGACAGAGGGGATGTCTATAACAACTCTTTTGCTTTGTAGCCTCTCAGCATCAAGACATGTTTCTGTAACACTAGACATCAGACTATGCTGAGTTGAAGTGCTCTATGCATGTTGACACCACTGTTACTGCCAGAGTTCTTTACATATGGCATGTTTTACTGCTGTAGAGAGTTTGTACAGTTGTATAGATTTTTGTATATTGTAAAAATGTATATGATATTTACTTTTAATCATTTTTAATGATATTATGTACTGTATGTTGCATAATTCAGGATAGTACCTCAAACAGACTCAGTTTTCAGTGGGTTTGAGTCATTCGTCACATGACACATTACTGTAGTTTTAAATTGTTCTTAATTAATGATTGCTCAGTATAAGGTGAGCAACATTTAACAGTGTCTGTTATAGGTCAACAGAATTATCAGTGGTGCCTTTGAGTTGCTAGGCTGCCTTTTGACTAATCGTCCAAATGCTTGCCATTTAGGCTTTTGCAGATCTTTTGCGTCCTTTTGGTGTTGTTCAAAAATGGCACACAAATGTCCCTGCTTTGTGGAATAAGGAGTGTAGCATGGTTGATATAAGAAACAACTGTGTAAAACTGTGTTCCTTTTGTGTTACAAATGATCAAATGGGGTTGTTGAGAGGTTCTTCATCTGTTCGGAAAGCATATGCAACATGGCCTATCAGTTGACTTGTTATTACTTTTGCGTTTGTCATTGACTCTGAAGACGAGACTTTTCTGTCTAGTCATTGGATGATTAGGGAGCTGCTGCTGTGTTGGCTCGTTGGTTGATTAGCGCTCTGAGACCTCAAATGTGTGTCTGGTGCGTTTCATCAGCTTTGAGGAGAAGCCTTGTGAGACACAGCCATGGCAAAGCCACCAAGCGTTTTTTGGACTAGGTGTCTTTTTTATTCACACCATATGTGGCACTTGGGCTAACCCAGCTTCATCTCTAAACCTCAGTGGCATTCGTTTGTGACGGCTGCTGACTTTGATCTGAAGGAGCGAGCAGTGTATGGGTTTGGTATAGTTCAGGATTTTGGGGTGTATTTCAGTTGGCCAAGACTGTGCTGTCGGTAACTTGCTGGAAATAAGTGGTCTAATTTGTGCAATAAATTTGATTTCCTGTCCCATGTAAGTCAGACGTGCTCTGTAGTACAGTAACTGTGGCTGTAACACATGCTACCTCTAATTGTTGCCCATAATTCTAGTCTGGAGTTGGGAGACCCAGCTTCAGAGAGCAGAAGTCCTACCATGTATTGTGTATGTGTAATTTAAACAGGCAGTTTCACTAATCAACTCATTACCCCTGGCTGAAGTGTTTTACTAATTAGAAACAGTTGATTAAGTGAATGGTTTGTGTATGTGGTAAGACTTTTTTGCTGTAGACTATCTAATATAAAAGGCTCCACTGGTATTTAAGGAAACTCTTAACATTTTTCCACAGAAACTGGTTACTTGGTATGTGGGCATTTCTTGTTGATATGCATACTCAGTAATGTCCATTTTGAGGGGTTTTCAGTCAATTAAGCATGTAGATGTTAGATTGGGAGGGTGGGGAAGTGGCCTGGTGCAATACATGGCTTTTCTCAGCCAGCAGTCTGACTATCTTAATCTCAACTAATAGTCATTCAGTGGAAGTGGTTACTAATATGGGACTGTCTGGTGGCCTCGGAAGTGGTGTTGGACATGGCAAGTACCTTATTAATGCAGCCATTTTCTTTTTTTAATGAACCCCCATATACCCCAAGGTCTGTGTTCTCTGCACCTTTGTTGTTGAGCTTTTTTTTTGTTGTTGTTTTTAAATGGTGTCTGTATTTGACTGTCTGCATCGGAAAAAAAATGGTGTCTGTATTTGACTGTCTGCATCCTTCAAGCTCAGTGTTTGCGTATGTGTGCGTGTCCGTGTTTGTGTGTGTTTGTGTGCCTGTGTGTGTGTGTGTCTGTCTGTCTGTCTGCCTGCCTGCCTACCTGTATGTATGCACTGTATGTATGTATGTGTGTGGGTGTTTCTATACGTTTGTATATTGTGTGTGTGTGTGTGTGGGGTGTGTGTGTGTGTGAGACAGAGAGAGAGAGAGAGAGTTTACTGTATGTGTATTTACACACACATGGATTCAGTATGTGTGTTTTCTGTGTCTGTGTCTGTGTCTGTGTGTGTGTGTGTGTGTGAAATTCCTGTGTGCGTGTGTGTGTGCGTTTGTGTGTAAGTGCCTATGTCCCTGTGTGTGTATGTGTGTGTAAGTGCCTATGTGCCTATGTGTGCACATACGCGTTTGTTGATGTGATGTATCCACGGAGGCAGCCAGTCTCCACTGCTTGCACAGTTGTGTGTCGTCTGCGCCCTGCCTGCCCGCCCGTACATCCGCCTGCCACAGGTAATAGTCCACTCTCTCAGCATCCCAGCATGCTGTGCACCTCCCAGCATGCCATGCACACTGGGCCCATTTCAAAACCAGAATCAACACTATGCACCATCTCCCCTCCACCTCCCCCAAATGTGGCATCAAATTTGTGTGTATTGAATAACCAGATGTGTGTCATTGTCAGCTTTGTTTTGTGTCCCCCCTGTTCAAAATGTTCCCATTTGATTTATGTCCTGTAGTTGTAGTGGACATCAAACTGGATGCAAAAGCAAATTTTAGAAAAAATGGGAGATTTTGGTACAGAGTGCTAGATTCCAAGGGTTTTGAAAAGGTCATGTCTTTCGCCTAGCTGCCTGCTTTGCCCCAGTGAAACGGGATTATTACGCAACAATTGTGGATTTTTTATTTATTTATTTATTTTGTGTGTATTTATTTATTTATTTATTTTTGCTCGTTAGAGGAATTAACAAATTAATTCTTTGGCAACTGACATGGGGTGCTGGGGAGAATCACTCTTGCATGCAGTTTGGTGTTGGGTGGATATCAGCTTTGTGTAGCATGTCTTGTCCTATGGAGGGATATGGACTAAGCTATAGCAAACTGGTCATCATAAATTATGCAATGGCAATACCACCAGAGTCAATATTTTGATACAGAGACCGTTTAACAAATAGGCCTGTAGGCCCCTGCAGCAATGGGAAAGTGTAGACTGAAAATCATATTAATAACTCATAAATTGCATGGGCATAGTGCATGAACTTTTTTACTTGTACTATGTTATATTCTCTCTATGTGTGTGTGAGTGAGTGTGAGTGTGAGTGTGAGTGTGAGTGTGTGTGTGTGTGTGTGTGTGTGTGTGTGTGTGTGCTCATGTGTTTCTATCTTACTGCTTTTTGTATGATGTTATAATCTCTCTCTCTCTCTCTCTCTCTCTCTCTCTCTCTCTCTCTCTCTCTCTCTCTCTCTGTGTGTGTCTGTGTTCATGTGTTTCTATCCTACTGCATGGCTTATGCTGCTCTTGTGTTTCCTCACAGGTGATGAGACCTGTCTGGACATCTTCAGAGATTTCTCTCAGATGGCCTCCAACAACCCAGAGAAGCTAAAGCGACGCAGCGCCGACATCAAAACCCCCTGATCAGCAGGTGGCAGTGTTTCACAACACATGGTCCCTCTGTTCAGCTAACACACACACACACACACACACAAACAGAAGCTTCTATGCATACTCAAACAAAATATTTGTTAAATATAATAATATGTTTCATTACCAACCACAAACTCTCACCAGAGGACACACATGCGCTCATGCTCTCTCTCTCACAAACACACATCCACACACACACGCACACACCATAACATACATTCTCGCTCACGTATTTTCGAGTCATTGCCATGAAAATGTGCCTTTTTACACCTCATCCTGAACTGTGACCCAACCCTAAATGTGTAACCACCCTGGCACCAGATTCAGTGGTTAAGTACATTTTGTGCTGGAGTTAGTTCCTTATCTTATATGTATATTCTGGGTGTTTTTATATGGATTCCAATGCATGGGAGCGTGAGGAATAAAGGTGTGCTGCATAAAATGGTATTGGCAGTATGTGTATGTTTACCACATAATTACTTCCGTATGATGGATTGGATGAACTCCAGGAAGGAAAAAAAAAAGGAACAGTCCTCATATCACCCAAATAGTATCAGTCAGCTTTGTTGCGCAACACTGCTAAAAAAAAAAAAAAAAAAAGAGTTGAGTTTGTATCATGTGTTTTTTAGCTTTTAACATATCTCTCATGTGGATTCTGGATTCAGTCATTCTGAGTCAGTGTGCTGTTATAAACTGGAATGGTCTCTTTAGTGTTATTATTACAGCTCTCTAGAACAGAGACTCACTAGAAAACGGAATCGGAGCAAAGGTGAGCTGGTTGGCTAACCTGGCTTAGCAGTATTCCAAGTTCTGTTAGGTCAGAGTGACCTGACCTACTGTACTTCAAACCCGCACGCCTGATCTAACCCTTTGTGTGGTGGTGCCCGTGGTGGGGTGCTATCAAGATAGCCGCGGTATTTATTTCATAGCAGTGGTCAGGCAGTGCTTTACATAGTCAATGTCATATAAAAAAAGCACATATTGTTATATATATGGCATATATCATAGTTGTGCAGGACAAGCAGGATAAGAAGGCAGTGGTGATGGATGTCACAGTACCAAGTGACAGCAACATCAGAAATGGGGTAGAACTAAGGTTTGTTTGAAAATAACTTCCCTAAAGAAAGCAATCAGGCCACTGGCAGTTTCACTCACATGATCCTCACTTCTATGGAAACGATACCAAAACTGCATTGTCATGCTTTCAAAGTTTTTTGGCTTGAAAAAGAGATGTTAACCAGTAGCACTGTTGCTGCACAATCATTATCACTAACTTGCACATTAACCTGTTGTAGGTTTTCCATCCACATTCCGTGTCATTCACTTGAATTCCAGTGGTGACATGTTTGTTTGTGTTGTGCAAAACTGCTCATTACAGGCTGCAGGCCAAATAGGGTCAGAATGATTATGGAGGGTACACAAAAAAAGTCTGTGAATAGATTGACAGGTCTCAACAGCATGAAGTTCAGGTACAGACTACACATGGACATTGATCTTACCCTCAAACTATGCCCAGAGCAACACAATTGCCACTACATGGTAGCTTATGTATCAATATGACTTCACATTTTGTTTATGCAGCAATAACACTTGGAGAAATATTAATTATTATAGCTAGCTGTCAGTGGTGCAGAGGGTACATGGTAGGACATGGAATGTCCCAGGGGGTGCACAGAACACAGTGTTAACATTCCCCAAGGCCAAGGCCTTAACAAAGGTTACATTGTATCTTCTTTGAGCAGCATTACGTAAATAGAAGGTTAGATCTGAATTCATCAACCTGGATATTGCCTTAAATGTCTTCTGTATATCTTAATGTGGCACCACTTGACTCCAAGGTGAAACATCTCACTATATACAGTGTATATGGCTGAAATTACAATAAAACCCACTTGACTTGACTTGACTGGAAACCAAGGTCTAGACTGAAGGCCTGTTTGCCCACAGTCGCACAGTAAGTTGACATGTTAATTGCACAATACGGAACAAGAAAATCGTTTTTCCTGATGCAATTAAGATGGTATCTCTCCATGCTTACATCCCAGAGGCAACACTAGAGCTAGCTATTTACCAACTTGGGACGCTGCAACCAGAGAGACGTGACTCTACTTGCTCAAAATAGGTGAAGACATTATGCAATAATGTTTTGTTTTTTGTTTGTAAAACTCCATCTGCATCCATCATTAGTAAATTTGCTGTTATGCCAAACCCACTCTTGATGAAATTGGCTAGACTTTAAACTAAACTATAGCGTCAGATACAACTTTTTAAAATGAAAACGTGACACTTAGTTGATTTTCTGAACTACTTCATATCTATAAAGTGAGACTTAAAGTGAGAACTTGTGAAAATGTGAACTTGACAGTAGAAATGAAAGATTAAACTATTCTAAAACTAGTAAACTCACCGATCTCTGTCTTATAATGTACTCTGAAGAGTTGAATATGGCAAGGTATCCCTTAGGGCTGGGACAAACAGTGAGAACACAGGATCACAAAACCGTGTCCTTGTGAATTCCAATTAATTTTAGACCAGAATGTTTGATATTCATTCGTCTATAGTCTGTCTGAAGGCCTTTTGCTTCTAGGGCATTCAAACATATTATTTAAGACCAATTAGGCTGTAAGCCCAATTGGCTAAACAGACTGGACGAGATCATTCCTTTAAGGTACTGACTGTACTTTAAATCCTCAGCTTGTCATGACCTGTTCATTTCAGTCAAAAGAGCACAGGACCTTCCATGTCAGATATGGGCCCACAGAACCTGGACTTGATGACCCAGTTTCACTTCAAATTCAGCGCACCAGTGCAATCATTTTTTTGAAAGTGCTTTTAGCCTATTTCTCATACCAGCTGTCAGACAACTGTTAGGCACAAGGATAGTAAACCTTATCTTCTTGCCTCAGTCTGTGTTTTTGTTTGTTTGTTTTTGCCTGGGGTTGTTTGTGAAGTATTTGCCCTGGAAATCCTCTATATTCTAATGCAACCTATTTTGTATTTCACAACTGCAGGGCTCCATTGGTGGCACTACCCAGAGCTATGGATCTGGGCCCGTTTCCCAAATGCATCATTAGCTTAAGTACCATACTAGCTTGAATATAAGATAATGTTTTTTTGACAAATATTAGAAAAATTGTGAAAAAAAAAATGTGGAGGGGGCCAAAAACGTTTATTGTGTTAAATGAACCAGCTGTGACTAATTGGCCGACAACTGCTACACATGATGGAGAGGTAAGAGATTCTCTTGAACAAATTAAAAATTAGCCTCAAGTGGTGTAAAAGAATGTCTGGATTTACGTTCCCTTCAGTATCCCTTGATCCAGTGTTGATAATATTCGGGATACGGTCTCTAAATGCACACAAAGCCGGCACTTCATGTCCAGACATATTCGGGATACAGAAGTCTCAGATGCAGCGCAAAGGACTGTGACTGTGTGACTGAATGAGTCTTGCCTTCAAGGAGAAGCTGTCTTTTCAGCAATAGTCTATGATCAAACTAAGAAAAACTCACTCATACAGATGGGCATTGCTAAGCAAACGTCAGTGTCACCTCTTGTCACCTGTTACTGTATCAAAGAAAGGTTGAAAATCAGTTACTGTGCAGTGTTAATGACAGAAGCGTATCACCATGAGGTTTGAGTGTCCCACATTCAGGCCTGACTCCCCCCTTTGACATACAGGGCTGTAGCCTATATGCAGCCCTTTATGGGTAATGCATATGATTTCTGCCTGGTATATATCCTACAGTGTACTGTTTGCACTTTCATGGAAAATTATTATTCATATGGTATGATATAGCCTCCTAGTCATTCAATTTAAATGTGACAAATTTATCCATATTAATTAACTTGGTCTCATGCTATAATTGATAGTAATCGCCTTCAAAAAATCCAACTTTTAAAATGTTTTTCAATGAGTTTATTAACAGTATTTTCAAATAAAATAATTTATTATATAAGGCAAAATATCGGTCTACAAAAAGCTTTTTTTCCAATTTTTCCCCAAAATTACTTTGGTAAGTGGTGGTGGTCTTATATTCAGGATCGTCTGTATTCGGCCCAATACGGTAGTTCTAAAATCCATTTTAAGAACGCCTTACAGCTTTCGGACTAGCTCCCAAAACCGACGTTGCTCAAGAACATCGCAAAAACACTCGCAGATCTATGAGTGATCATGGTTGTCCTAACTTACTATGATCATCTTAACGCGAACAGAACTCAGTGGATTCCCCCGCAGGAGGTTCCATCATATGTGTCTAATGCGTTATGTTTTAAACTGTCAACACACATTTTGCACAAATATATATATACATTTTTTTTTATTTAGGTGGTAATACATAATTAATTAAATAAGTATGCCTATATAACCCTGTAGTGTTAATGGGCAAAAACAAAGAAGATAAATAAGAAAGAAATTAAATTAAAAAAAAAACACTGGGGGCACTGGGTCAATTTGAGGTGTAGGGGGAGGTGAGCAACAAAGAGAATTAATTTAAAAAAAAATCTCTATGACTCCCCAACGAATATTAAACCAGCCATTAACTTCGGATGATGATCGTCGCCTCGTCTTGCCACCGACCTCTTCATCATCCTCGGGCAACTCTGACTCATCCAGCGTACCCTCTGCTCACGTTGCAATATTTTGAACTGAAGGCCCACGCCTTATTTGTGGAGACACCAATATGCCACCCACTCCGGCCACTTGAGGAATGCGGTGCGCGCGAAAGAATTGGCCCTGAATCGTCGCCAACTCATCCCTGATTTGTGGGAAAATGTATGTGCTGACGTACCAGTTTGAGGAGGCTGCCTCATCTGATCTTGAGACAGATACCTTGGACAGCCTTAGCCCATCCCCGACAACTTTCAGAAAAATCCCAGAAGCTGGTACCTGAGGGTGGCCAGGAGTTTAGGGTGTGAGCGCAAAGCTCCGGTCCTCCTGGTCGCGTGCCTCAAGTCCCACTGGTGGCCTCAATAAGTTGCCTGACGATGTCCCTCAACATCCTGTAACGTGCCAGAATGGCGCTGGCATCATATACGTCGTGTGGATCGAAATTTGCCCGAAGTTCGGCATTTATTGCCACAAGGCGACCCCGGGGCCGCCTGTCAGTCTGTCTCTCTCTCTCTCGTGCACGCTGCACCAGGACTCGCTGTCTTCCAGTCATAGTTTGCTCTGCCTGCCAAAGTTGTAAAGGCTCATTGAGTAATAGGCTAAATAAAATCTAGGCGTGATGTGTTATAGTTCACACAAATAGGCTGTAGAATTGTAGGGTTGTATTGCTGATTTTATTGAGAGCTATTGATAATGGTGGTGCAATGCTTTAATGACAGAGAACATTGTTGACGTGAAATTTCGTGAACACAGTTGATAAATCAGAACCATGGACAGCTCAGCTCCTTTTAAGAACGTCGTGCAAGCACGTTCACACTACGATAATGTTTGGGCAACATACACCTTAAGGCTGAGCACCTGCAATAGGAATGTATAGAATGTTCAGTTAGGCTTTACTGGATTTTAGCAGTTTATGTTGAGATTTGACATTTACATTTAAGCATTTAGCAGACGTTCTTATCCAAAGACATCTTTTGTCAACTATTGTCAACAGGGCTTAATAAGCAAATGGGCCAAATGGGCCCAGGCCCCGTGGGCCACAGGTTAGAGATGCGAGAGGGGCCCCAAATCTCTCTGTAAAGTTTCTTATTACTCACTTTTTAGTGGATGGCAGCCAAAACTGCTTTGTGCCCAAGGACACTTTATTTCATAATCTGGCCCTGGTGTGAGTGTGTGTGTCTGTGTGTGTGTGTCTGTCTGGGTATGGCTCTAAAGAAACATCTTGGTAAGCATTTAAAATATCAAAGAACTGTACAGTACACTTGAGGAAACTTTTCCCTTCACCCTTTGATAGACTGCATTTATTTTCCATTATACTTTTCCAGTATAATTCCAGTACTTGTGTCAACAAATACTTTGATAAACATTAAACAGTAATAAAAAGTCAAGTTTAATAGTAAACCTAAGACAAAGAAATTACATAATCAGCTATGACAGGGGTGAAAGAGCTACTATCAATATGTATGTAGATTTTTACCATTAAAAACAACAAAAAAACATAATAAAGGTCAGTGTATTCCTTGTGGAGTCAGGAGGAAGAAGCCATGGCCTTGGGTCTTGAGTGACACAGTTAATCTTTAACAAAGTTATGGGAAACAATAAACAAGCCTGTCACTGAAAATAGTTGCCCAATTCCCAGGCTTTTCACAATTCAATTTTGAGAGGTGGCAGGTCAATGGAAATTTGCCTTTTTTCTGTGACATTAACAATTACATGACACTTTGACAAAATTTGAGCATTTGCTTTTTTTGGCTTTAGAACTTGACCATGGAAAGTTGTACGAAATATTTCACTTCAAGTCATTCACGTCATACAAATACCAATACCAAATACCACAATATTGGCGTTATGGATGTGAAAAGTTTAAGTTGTCTATCAGTGGACTCTCTTTTTTAGCTGAATTGTAGTTATCACTTTGGGAGAAAAGCATCCCAGAACACCTGAAAGGACTGCAACATTTACCCAGTGCAGCAGTTGAGTTAAAGCAGAGAGCGTAAAAACGAAACAAGAGGCACAAACATTCGTTTAGTTCCTTGTTCTATTTTCACAAGGGGGGAATTTATGCAGACCAGGGTTGAGCCCACATACGCTTATACAGAGGACCATTGAAAAGTTTATATTGTGACGTTATGTGACAATCCCACTTATGCAAACCAGAACTATTCTCATTTGCTCCCATTGTAACGTATTATGTTGCTCTGTCTTAGTCAGTACTCAATGATCTTTGGTTTAAAATCTCTATAAGGCATAGCAGTGGCACCGATTTGAACAGTGTGTAGTGATGGCAAAGATCATTGAATACTCTATATAACACAAATAGAATTGTCCCGCTATACGGACATTATTAAGCAGCATCCAAGGCAACAGGGGCAAGCAAAAAACTCCCTTGTGGTAGTTATTCAAGGAGGAAACCTTAGGCAGGTCCACATCATGGCTAAACAAATACATCACATCTCAATCAAATAAAAACACATTTGTTCGATGCTACTTCTTTGGGTGCCAGGATTCAGAGTCACCCAGAGGACCTGTTGAGAGACACAGCCGAGACAGTTCTAAAAAGGGTAGGCTGACAAGGAAACAAGGCACTGTGTGTTTGTAATTTTGTATGTCGCACTGAAAGAATTTACACAAGCTGGCCTCTTTTTCAAAAGCTACAGCTGGCAGTAAAAGGAGGAAAAACCACTCTTCCAAAATTCTACAGAATTCTACAAAAGTCTACAGATTCTACAATTCTACAAAATTCTATAGGTTCTACAATTCTACAAAAACATCCACTCACCCTAAATGGGGGAGAGAAAAGGTAATGCCACAGAAATACAAAAAAAATGATTCCTGCAATAAAAATGATCACAGATTTATAATTTGTGCCAACACTGGCAAGTTGGAGGATGAAAAAGGCAAACGATAACAACATACAAGGTGACAAAAGCTTGTGACCCTTCACGAGTTCAGTCCCTGACTCTAGGTCAGAATTCAATGAAAAGGCACCCTTGTGAAGCATCTACACAGCTACCACAATCCATACATCTTTACCAAGAGCCTAAACCAATGACTGTTTTGCTGTGGGAGGGTGGCATGTGTGGACACGTGTTGCTGTGTTATAACAGAGACAGTTGTACATCATGTTCCCAGGAGGAGATCCTTTTTTTTTCTTTTTTTTTTTGGTGCGCTACTTCACGAAGAGACAAGGGTAGCTATCATCAGAACGAGTGTGTGTGTGTGTGTGTGTGTGTGTGTGTGTGTGTGTGTGTAGAATGTTTAATGTATATGTCTATGTGTGAGTGTGTCTATGTGTGTGGCTATAGCATAGGCTATATATATCTATGGAAACAACCACACAAGCAGATCAACTTACTTGAACTGTACAGGAAGACTATCTGACTGCTGCCTAATGGCCTCCATATTCTGTAGTGACAACTTCTGAATACAGAGTAATGCAGTAGTCAGTTAGTTTTGTCCCATAAGACATTGGATACCATCTCTTCCTGGTTGTTGTGTTGTTTCTTTGTTTTTTTTCTGCACATCTTTTGTGGTAAAGTCTGCTGTGCTTGGGAATTTGTAAAAAAAAAAAAAAAAAAAAAAAAACAGCCCTCATTTAGTGCTGTGTAGCAGTAACAAGCAACCATGTCTTGTGGCACCCTCTCACTAAAGCTGTGTCAAGTGACAGTGCTGGCTATAGGATGTTCCGTGTCAGCTGTTGGCAAACAGTGGCTAAACACACTGACTGAGTGAAAAAGACTCTCCACATAAACCCCCTATACTAACCAAATGCACCAAACACACAGTGATTCACATGTGTGCTCTTGTCTGAAATCTATAGAAAACACTGAGGAGGGGTTGGGGGTGGTTATGTCAACTGGCTCACAGTGTGCATGCCATAAATGGATCAAGTGTTTACGGGGACCCAAGTTTGAGTCCTGTCTTTGTTTCCCAGTCCAACAACATCTCCCCCGCTAACACTATTCCTAGCACTCTTCACTTTTTTTTTCCAAATAAAGGTAAAGAAACCAAACAAATGGAAATACACTTAAAAAATACAGAGAGCACTAACGCAAGCTGCCTGACATGCAATCAGTCTTTGTCTCTTTGTCCCTCTTTGCTACAAGTTCTCGATGGTCTCAGCAGGGGCCAAAGGTACGAATTTTTCAGAGAGCGGGGCAAGTGCGAGGCCCTGCTTGTCCGGACAGGAGTCATGGTTGAGCTCCTTCGACGGGCGAGCCGCCTCAGCTTCGGTGGGGGACTTGGGCGTGGTGCAGGAACAGAAGCCAGGGAGAGTGGCCGTGGTGGCAGAGCCCAGCAGTAGGAAGCACCCGGCAACAGCAAAGGAGGCTGAGTAGGAGCCTGTGGTGTCCTTCAACCAGCCTATGAGGGAGAGCAGACACTAAATATCAGCTACATGAATAAAGGCCATACAAGGTTTGATGCTCTACATCGAATCAGTACTTTAAGTGGGCCGGTGCGCACTAGTACGGAGTACCGGCACTTCTCAATTTTTCTCAATTTTAGCCTCTAGCGTACCAGGACTTTTTAACACTTAATGATCCGCCTAATTTGCCTGGCAACAGTCGAACAAGGGGAGTACCAGCACTTATTTTTTTCCACTTTAAGTACTTACTACTTCATATATTATCTATTCGTCAAACAGACACAAATATGATAGATGGATTATTTTAACATACAAGTTCCACACACACACACACGGAGAAAGAGAGAGCTATTTTGGGAGATCACAGACATTTCTCATTTCAGATAACCTTTTTTTCTCTGCGTACAGATCATGCTCAAGATGAGAACCTTGTGGTAATGCAGTAATGCAAACAAACATCCTTTGTCTCGCAAGTACATCCTGAACTGAACATTGCCTGGAATTTGAATCCCACTAAAATGCCCCCCAGACACACAGACGCACTCTCATGAATCCACACAGAGAGCTTGTATATCACATACCCTGATCAAAAATTAATAAAACTTGAAAGACTGCATTTCATGACAGACCCCCCTTTATGCTGCTTCCCTTGAGGCACCATGGACTGTGAGGAGATCAGTTCATTCAATTTACAGAATAGCATGTTCTCGTTTAATGTCCCTGGGTGATATATAGCATGACGGGTCCTATTCTGAATGTGAATGTTCTTTCTAAAGAACATGTCGGACTTGCCCGTAGATTGGAAAGTGTGGGCTGCAAATGAAAGAGCAGAAAAGCAGAGAGTGATGCAGTAAGAAAGATCAACAGCAAGGGTCAAAGGTTAGGGACAAAAGGCCAAGAGACAAAGAAACAGAGAGAGAGTGGTGAAGACGTCAACAGAAGATGAGGGTATTGATTAATTGATTGATAAGTATGAGTTATTTACTCTGAATCTCTTTGAGGTGATGGTGGAACATCTACTAAACATGGTGGAACATCTCAGACTAAAAAAGAAGTTTTGGAACCATGAACTATCAAATACACATGTGAGAGACCACCGTAACAACGCCGCTGATGAGTTTCATTTCGACAAAGCTGTGAAAACATCTGCAGATATACAGCTGGCTTTCGAGAGACTTTGAGATGCTCAGTAGGTTGAAAAGCAGGAAATGAATGTTTGGATTAAGGCATAGATGGAAAGTCTTCTGGCACAAGACAAGACACTCGCAGCCCAGCAAACACTCAACAGAAAAGATGGAAATGAAAACTTGAGACAGACTTCATGGCAAAAGATCAACCGAGCAACAGACTCGTGTAATGTCAAACAGACTGACGGACACTAAGGTTCTGCAATACGGTCGTCACGTAGTAAGCATTCATTCAACAGGGTTTTTACCTTTCACATTTTTGTAAAAAATAAGAACTCGAAATAATAAAGGGTTGGGGGATTCCATGTCAAGCCTTAACATCTTTCATCTGGGACTTTATCCAGACTCAAGAGCCCTGAAAGGATCTGAACTGAATGCTTTTTTCTATAGATGAACGTAGAGATCTCAGAGTGCCATACAAATAAAACAAAACATACCACTTCCCTTCACTCCCCAGCCTTAAACCTCCATAACCTTTTGACCCCCGCACCTCCCGCACCCCCCTACCACAGACCCCTGATGCTCACCTGAAAACGGGGCGCCCAAAAGCCCGCCAACGCTCTCGATGAGCTGCAGCAGCCCAAGTGCACCAAGCATGCGTTCCATCCCTACGATCTCAGGCACCACGGCGAACACCAGTGGCGTCATAGCTCCAGAGCACATCCCCTGTGCCAGGCTGGCCACCAGGAGGCCAATGTAGCCTCCCATTGTACCCAAGGGCAGCGCCAGCAGGAACAAGCCCAGCAGCAGTGTCCAAAGGCTCAGCATGTGCACCAGGCGCATTCGGCCCAGGTCTGAGAACCAGCCGGAGAGAACGCGGCCCACAATGTCCGTCACACCGGTGGCCGAGATGACAAACGCCGCCTGGTACTCAGAGAAGCCAGCGTGGCGGCTGTGCGCTACCAGGTGCACGTAGGGCACGAAGTATCCGGCGTTGAAGAAGGTGATGGCCAGGCTGTAGGTGAGGAAGGGTCGCTGCAGGAGCAGTGGCAGTTCGAAGTAGACGGAGATGCGTGAGAGCAGCGTGGAGTTCTTCAGTTCCGTCTGGAATGAGGACAGGGGGAAATGAACGATAACATCCTCTGGGATACATCCTGGGGTACAATCCTGTGATTCAATCCTTAAATTTGACACACTATAAAATACACAATACATACATACCAGGCTGTATCTATTTGTATTTATGTAGTTTTACAGTCAACGTGAGAATTCAACTCCCCTAATTCCTAAGCTGAAAACTCCATTTTGGGTCCAGTCCACCCGTTCTACTGCCTAACTGGGTATTTACATAGCAAGCAAGATGTTAAGTTACACAGCCTCCATTTTTAACATGGGGTAATTATGCAAACTACCACAACTCTCACATTTTCCCCCACACCTCTCGAAATCAACTGAGATGCAGGAGAGCAGCACAGAGCAAGGCAAGTCCTTCAGTCCTGTCTAGAATGAGGACAGGGGGAAATCAGGACATGGTGGGGGGACAGAGGTATGATCTTGTCAAAATTTTGGACAGAGTACTTGCTTTAACTGATTCTAACTGTGAGGCTACACCAGGTGCGTTATTGAGGGGTTCCACTCTTGTTTTAGTTTTAGAAGTCTGTCTATTTTTTTCAAATGTGCACAGTGCTCTTGAATCTGGTGTAGTCAGTTCCATTGGTAATAGTGGAAGCTACCTGCTGCTGTATAAGTGATGTGAACATAATGCTTCAAGTAGCTTCGGTTTTAGAATTAAAATGATTCATATTTAATGTAATTTTTCGGTAACACTTGAAGGGGTCTACATAAGGGCGACATGAGGTTATAAACCTGACATGACACATTATGATGAATGACAATTAATTCATGTTTATGTCTGTTGTCGTTAAGTCTCATTTGGTTTTTGAAATGTAGACTGTGGGTTGTAGACATTACAAAACACTGAATGACACTTTATGACAACAGTCATAAACATGAATTAAGAGTCATTAATGTTTATGATACATCTCATGTCATGTTTATAACAGACTCAAGTCACCCTAATGCAGACTCCTTCATATAAAGTGTTACTAATTTTTCTTTCTGACATTGTACGTCATATGGTTTTGTTTATTTGTTATTTGTTATTTATTATTTTGACTGTTGTTTTTAGGATAATTTTAGCACTCAAATAAAGAACTCTGCACTTAGTTAATTTGAATAAGCAATGCTTGAATGGAAATATCATATGATGTATTTTGGGTTAATTACTGTATGTGCTCAATTAACTTGTTCAACACAGTTATATACTGTAACTAGAACGTGATAAACACACAAGACTGAATTTGACAGAAGACAGGAAAGCGTTATGTCATGTTTCTTTACACTCTGTCAAGTTTGTAAGAACTGGGTGCTGAAAAGCCTCTATAGCCTTAGCCTGTCTTTATTCTCGAGTTTTTGAAAGCAATAGATGAGCCATTACATTAACTTCGGCTGCAGTTGAACAATCTACATGTCTCTTATCCCCGAAATGAAGGCCTTCTTGGTCTTGGCTTTAGCTGACTTCACCTGCCTTGTGGTCTTGCCAATTAACTAATTCATTAAAACCATAACAAAGAAGGAGGGAATAAAACATGCCATTCATTGCACGTAATGTAGTACAGTAATGTGTACTTAATTATCCCTTCTGTTTTAAATTGGCCTTGAAATATTTGGGGGGGGGGGGGTGAACAAACAGAAATGAAAATGAATTGTTAGAAAATATAATTTGGTGCCTTAATACTTTGTTAGTTGGCAATGGAACTGTTACCGAAAATATAATTCGGTGCCTTAGTACTTCGTTAGTTGGCAATGGAACTGTTACCGAAAATATAATTCGGTGCCTTAGTACTTCGTTAGTTAGCAATGGAACTGTTACTGAAAATATAATTCGGTGTCTTAGTACTTCGTTAGTTGGCAATGGGACTGTTACCGAAAATATAATTTGGTGCCTTAATACTTTGTTAGCTGGCAATGGAAAAACAATACAACATTCGTGGTTGTGGGATTTTGTGGATATCCCCACATGTGTGGTTACCTACGGCACTCGTCCTTTTGGCTTCATGCCTACGGCTGAATAACACCCCTGAAAAAAGATATCCATAAACAACCTCACTTGCACTGTTAAATTGCTTAAGCAAACACCATGCAATTCTGCAATTGGTACCAGCTATGTTGACAAGAATATCAAAGCATTGTTTTTAAATGGTCAGACCTGACTTGTCTGATGAACAAGACCTTGTTGTATGCTTGCATGCAGGTTTCATAATAAAAGCTTTGCTTAACAGTTCCAGAAAAAGATGAGCTACAGCTAAAGATGAGTCCTGCAAAATAATCACAGAAAGCTAACAGGCTTATGTAACCCTGGGACCTCCATCAGCTCCAGAAGAGTTACCTCCACCTGGCTAAAAAATACCTGCCTGTACAAGGAATTCAGGAATTTTTGGGAGGGGAAGATATATAAAGCCCACCTTGATGTTTATGCAAATCTCTGATCCTGGGTGTAATCCAATATCAATAAGCACAGAGGTGCATGTATGAACCAGCAGCCTTCTACTTGGGTGTTGAGTCAGTGGGCATATCATAAACTCAAGCCAGACAGCGATCTATTGCTTTGATTACTGTGAATGAGAACTATACTCCTCCTGAGAACTCTTTCTCCACCTTCGACCACGTAATATGGTGGTATTTTGCAATGGTTTTGTAGCAAATTTTAGAAAAACAAGTCCAGCTTTACCTTGGAGAACCAGTTAGGGTGTGCTTTGATGGAAATCTTATTTCTTTTCCATAACTCCAAATAAATAAAATATGCATGAGCAAAAGTTTGTTAAAACAGTGACATCCTTAGTGACATCCTGGGGTACACGTCTGTGCTCTGCTGCCTAACTGGGAATTTGAATACCAAGCAACATGCAACACACAGCCTCTGTTTTTAACATGTAGTAATTATGTAAACTCAAGCATAAACATACTACCAGTCTCTTTTAAATTGACCGACATGCTCGAAAATGCTGCACTGATTCCAACTGAGGTATTTCACTACTCATACTAACGTCATGTGACTTATTTAAGATGTCTCAAAAGCAGTTGTGAATTACTTCAGAATTCTAAACCACAGCAATTTTTCCAAATTAGAAGAAGCAAAATTGCATCTCGACCGCACCAGTGTATTAACAGCAGTTTATTAAACAGAATCAAAATAAGATTGACGAAGAAAGGAAATGCATTCCCATGTAGGCTACAGCATGTTTAAACCTAGACTTAAAGCAACTCTATTGAGTTTTTTTATGTAACACTGGTGGACTAGCTACCTAAAAGACACATAAAACCTTCCAAACCCACAGAAGTGCACAGAACTGAACAGTGCATTTGTTACCACAGTGCATTTGCTAACCATCTTTCACATGCCATCAAAATCAATTTGGAGATGTTACTGAGGTGAACTGTCTGATAAAAAAAAAGGATACCTCAAATAGTGGCAAAAAAGTTACATAACGTTGCTTTAATAGCGAGGATATTACTTTAGCCTTTACCTTGTCCACTGCTTTGGTGGTGGTGATGGGTCGTATGAGGGCGCCGCAGGCTACCATATTGAGGCTGAGGCCCCCGAGGATCAGCAAAGCCCCACGCCAGGCGTACACCTCCACCAGCAGCTGGAAGAGTGGCGAGAAGGCGAAAGAAGAAAGGCCCACGCCAGTGAAACCCAGCGCCATGGCCAACGAGCGCCGCCGTGTGAAGTACCGCATCACCGACGCCACGGTGGGCGTGAAGATGAAGGCCCAGCCTGCGCCTGCAGGAAGGAGAGAGAAGAGTGAGAGAGAGAGAGTGAGTAGGAAAGACAGGAAGAGAAGAAGAGAAAAAGAAAGAGAGAGAAAAGAAAGATTATTATCTTCTAGGTATAGAAAAATGTTTGAAGGTGAAAAAATATACAGTGTACATAGACAAAAACATAAATATCCATACGCTTTTTGTAAAATGTATCAATCTACGTGTGTGTATTTGTGTGTGTGAGTGTGGGTACCTGAGATGAGGCCCATGGTGAGGTACAGGTGTGTGAGCGAGGTAGCTAGCGAGGCCAAAATGAAACCTAGTCCTGACAAGACCCCTCCAATCATTACTACAGGACGAGTCCCATACATGTTACACAGTGCGGTGGCAAGAGGACCTACACAGAACACAAACACAAACATGCTATATGATAAAATAAATAACTGTTGTTTTTGAGATCGTTGGGAGCAATAATTATAGCCATGATCGAAATTTGATTAATTGCCCAGCCCTAGTGCATGAAGAGCACACATCACCTACTGAAGAGTTGTTGCATTGCCACCCCGATGGAGGTAATCCAGGATACAGCCTGGGCGCTCTCATCGAAGTACTGCACAAACTCCACAAAGAACACACCCAGGCTGCGGATGACGCCGTAGACCAGCGCCGACACCACGAACAAAGCCCCCACCACCACCCAACCCCAGCCTCCCTCAGGGGGGTGGGTCTCCTCCTGTTTCTGAGCCTGAGGCTTCACCATGGCTGTGAGAGACCGATAGACAGATAAAGAGAGAGAGAGAGAAAACATCCTCAGAGTTAGCAGGCAAATGTCTCACAATGCATGTAGGGCTGAACTTGGGCGATATCCCCTCCTACTAAGAATTGATAAAAGAGTCATCAAATTTTGACATCATCTAAGAACCCCACTGCCTACCACTTCAAAGCCCTAAAATGCATGAACTAAATACTGAAAAGAGTGCCCTCATCCAGTTGGTCCCAAGACTATAGCACAAATCCCAAACTAACACAACTACTTACATGAAATAATTGACTCCAACTAAATAAAAAAAGTACAAAAAGAAAAATACTTTGCATAACTGGAATGAAATAACACAAAAACAGACTAATTTACAAACTTACCTGATTTTGAACAGAGAATACAAACTAGCAAATAGCAAAATTAACAGACACAAAGAAAACAATGACAAGAATAATGCTTAGCAATCACCACTTAGCAACAGAAACAGACACAGGCAAGCAGACCAGGGGCATGTACTACTAAGCGAGATTACTGGTTAACCTGGGTAGCTCTGGGAATTACCATTGAACTCTAAAAGAACCTTGTATTGAGCATCAGCTGTTTCTGAAGTGTCATGTTGTTTTTAGGTCAGGGGTTACTCCAGAAGTTACCCAGCTTAGCCAGTAACCTGGCTTTGTAGTATAGCCCCCTGGATGCGTAAAGAGAACAGGCTGTGTGTATTGTGACAATAAAGGAACAGAATTAGAACTACACTTCACACCAGCTGCCCTCATTACACAAAAATTCACTCCAACTTTTACCCCAACTCAGGAAATACATCCAAGATTGAATGACCTTGAAGACCTCCATAAAACTCAATATTTGTCAGGAGGAGAAAAAGATTGTGAAATACTAGCTGCACATCACGTTTACAACTGTGACAAAAAAAAGAGCTCATAAATGCACATAAACTACATTCACAAAAGCACACATACATACTACACGCACACACACGCACACACACACACAAGATTTACAACGGACATTAAGTGTCAAATGCTTATTAGTAGTATATTTTATACTTCTCATGTTTACTGTGTATCATGTATCATGTATCATGCATGTCATGTTTCTCATGTATACGCATATGTATCATGCATATGTACACAGGTATATTTATGTGTATGAATATGTTATTGTTTCATTTTTGTACTGTTCATATGAAAGCTTTGGCAATGCAGCATATGTTTTGTCATGCCAATAAAGCACTATTGAATTGAACTGAATTAAATTGAGAGAGAGAGATAGAAAGATGCTGAGGAAACGGGAGGCGGAGAGTAAAGGGGGTTGAGAGAATGATGGAACACGAGTGGAACGAGAGAAAAAGAGCAAGTGAGTCAGGAGAAGAGAGGAAGGAATGAGTGGCTTAAATACAGAGAAGAGAGAGAGAGGGAGTGTGCAGAGAGACAATCAAAGACAGAACAAGAAAAAGCAAGTGTAGAGACAGACATTTTTTTTCAAGTTAGAGCACTTGCTATTCACAAGTGACGTAATAGTCATCATTTACAGCAAAAGTGAATGTGGCTCCACTTGAATGACATTATGTGATTTTACGTAAATGATTGCGTCATTGTTGACATGTAGCCCTTTTTCATTTAAAAGTTACTGCATAACTGTTGTCATGTAGCCCTTTATAAAGCCTTTATAAAGGTCCACTGCATATGTGTTGGCACATAGCCTTTTGTAAAAGCCTTCATTTGTTACCTCTCACTGTCTATTGCTAACCTTCATGGTCAAACAAGCCTGCATTCATGTTAAAATACAAGCAAACCTGTGTAAATGGAACAGTGACAAAAATTATTTTATTTTTTTTAAGTTAAGTTGCAGCACTTGCTCTTTACAAGTAATATCACTCACCATTTACAACAAATATAAATGTGAATATATTAAATTACATTATGTGATGTAAAATGCTTGTGTCATTGTTGGCATGTAGCCCTTTTGTGATTTAAGTTACAGGCCTTGGTAAAACACTTGTTTTTAGTTACATCTGATCATTTGAAGGTCAAACAGGCCTGCATTCATGTTGTCACACAATCAGTTTTCACCAATGTATTAATAATTGGTTAGTAATCTGGAATTCATGATACGTGTGTGAATGGAACAGTGACGCAAAAGAAGGAGCTTGAAGTTGGCAAACTACTAAATGGTAGTAAGAGGTAATGTGAGGACTTTTTGAAGACTCTTGAAACCCCTGGATATTTATAGTTCTCCACTACCTCGACCCCTTCCCGGAGGATGGAAATGGTGTTTAGCTTAGCCCTGGTCCTACTAAAGTCCACCACAATCTCCTTGGTCTTGGCTACATTTAAGAGCAGGTGGTTGTTTCCACACCACTCCACAAAGCGGTCCACCAGTTGCCGGTACTATGTTTCATCTCCCCCCCAACACATACCACCGACGCAGAATCATCTGAGAACTTCTGCAGATGGCAAGACTCAGAGCTGTAGTGAGAGTCAGAGGTGTGGAGTGTAAAAAGGAAGGGGGATAGCCCCCGAGGTGCGCAAACTGTAGCCTATTTGTGAGGTGGTCCATAATCTAGGAAGCGATGGCGGTGTCCACCTCCATCCTCTGCAGCTTTTCATCCAGCAGCACAGGCTGAATTGTGTTAAAAGCACTGGAAAAATCAAAAAACATAATTCTCACAGCGCCGCCTGCTCTGTCCAGGTGAGAGTGAGCTCTCTGGAGCACGTGGATGATGGCATCCTCCACCCCCACCTTAGGGCACTAGGCAAACTGTAGGGGGTCCATGGAGGAAGTCACCTGTGGCTGTAGATGGGCCAAGATCAGTCTCTCCAGCACCTTCATGATGTGCAATGTCAAGGCAACTGGTCTGTTGTTGTGGGCCGATGGAGAGGGCTTCTTTGGGACCGGAATAAGGCAGGATGTCTTCCATAACACAGGCACATTCCCCTGCCCAAGGCTAAGATTAAATGGGTTCTGTAGAATGCAGCACAGCTGGTCCACACAGGACTTCAGGACCCTGGGGCTGATGCCATTTTGACCTGTGGATTTGCTCAGGTGGAGTTTACCCAGCTGCTTCTTCACCTGTTTGCTAGTGACAAACAAACATGTGGGAAGGCCAGAGATAGGAATTGAGAACCGTGAATCGAGTAGAATCGAGAATCAAATGTTTAATTTCACTGGTATCGTATCCCTCTGACATTATCAATTCCACTTATCAATGCCGACATGTTTTTCAGACCATGGTCAATGGGTCTTTCAAATACAAAATTGAAATAAATACCACAACTCTACATGGTTTTCCTCATTCTAATAAGCTGCTATTGCCACCTTCATGGTATAGGCTATATTATTAGGCTGTGTACTGATACGGAAAGCCTGTGTGGAATACCTTCTAAATAGTAAGGAATTGATAAGAGAATTGATAATGAATTGGACCGATAAGCAGAACAGCGACAATGGCATTGATATTGATAAAATCCTATCAATTCCCACCCCTAGGGAGGGCTGAAGGAGGGGGCCGACAGCGTTGCTGTTGGGATGGAGTCTGGGGGGTGTGGGGGGGAGCACTGGGTCTCAAAAGTCCTGTTTGCTGGGAAGGCAAGCCACTGTGTGGAGGTGGAGAGAGAGGGCCCTGCAGAGCTGGGAGAGGTGGGGGAGGTATATGGAGCTCATTGGCCCTGCTGAAGCCATCCTCAGCCTGACTCACCTTGGGTCAGAATGTAAACAGCAACCACTGAAGGCAGAATGTAAACAGCAACTGCTATGACCGCTATGGCAAGCTCACTTTGTGAGCGAGCGTGCCTAAGACAGTGGTCAAAAGCTCCAGCCACACTGAACTGTAAGTGCATAGTCTTTGTCTGTGCCATGATATTCTATATTGTTGACAAAGGAACAAGAAGGGGACTTGAGGTGATGACAAAGCAGATACAGATGTTGTAAATTTGTTTTGGAAGAGTTGTAGACAGAATGTAGATTTCAATACACTAGATTCTATTCAGCTTGGCAGCATTGCTAATTGCATGGCACTGATTACAAGGATGCCGAACGTGGCTAAATCCAATTCAATCTCCTTGTACCTGCCTCCACAGTGAAAAAGGATTTAAATTGGCAATGCCAGCCTTAGCTCGTGGGGTTGGCATTTCCAACCCAATTGATCCAGTATCAGACAGACCATTATACTGGGAAAAAACAGACCAAAGCTTCTAACCATCCCAACTGACTATCTGTAACCATTATTGTAGTTCCATTTGACAGAACTGACTAAGTTTTTATTTGTCCTCTCACTGATGAACTGCATGTTGACCATTGTGTGAAGTAGCAATCTGTAAAGTGGTGAGCAGCAAAACTGAGGTCAAGAGGTCAAGATGGATGTTGAGAAGCTTGACTTCCAAATTGCTATGAAGTAAAGAAACTAGACAATGCTTGCATTATTTTTTTTGCAAACTACCACATTTGGTGATGTAACTGAAAAGACTAACTGATTTTGAAACAGTCGAACTCACATGCAAAAACACAAGACTGACAGTCCACTCTATGCTGACCTAATTGGTGTTTGTTAGGGCAGTGTGGAAGCAGCTTTCAACTTGTGAACCTGCTAATCCTGCTTACATAAGAATTAGATCAAAACATATATCTGCTGAGGAGATGAACAGAGGAAGACACAGATGCAACAAAATGAGGCACAGGCCTTCATGCTTATAGCTAACTTGCACGAACTGCAGAAACTTAGGCATCTGGCTCTTATTTCTTCAATTTATTAATCACAGATCCAACTGTCAGGTCTAATACACAGGCTTTGCTGAACAGACACAACTATGGAATTAAGCTGAGAACAAAGAGCTATCCATGGACCATAATAATGTCTAACTCCAAATCCCTGGCACATGTGAGACAAATCACTTCAGGATTATCAAAATGAGACTACAGGCCATTTTAAACTCTTTATGAATCTATACTTTATTTTATGCTGGTGATTGCAGGTGATTTATCACTGTGACCTTGTGCTTGTTAGTCCTTCATATAATTTTTAACTTTTTGTGTCCTCTTTTCACTGCTTGGACCTCTTCTGACATATGTCCATCTGTGTAGGCCTCCATCTCAGGTGATGTTGACACAATGCCAGCCTGGTGTTAAAACCGGACCTTTGTACTGCACTTTTGGTTTGTACAGAGGGTTTGGACATTTGGTCTTTAAGTTCAAAAAGACTGGATCAGCCCCTGACTGATAGCTTGCCTTGATAGCATTCTAGCTCTGCATTCACAACGTCTCCGTTGTTCGCTGATTGGACAGGTTAAAGTGCCTCCTGAGACAACGAGCTCAATGGGATCAAATCCAAACTAGCATTGTAGGGAGATGATAATCAAGTGGAAGTTCTATGAAGGCATGGCCAGGCTACCACAACACCAGTTATGTCAATTAAAGACATTGTAGCGGTGCAGGCCTAGGGCTCTGGCACAAAGTGCTGTGCAAAGTGAAACATGGACGCTAAACTGTGAAATTGGGTGATAGTACGAGAATTGTTGCTCTTTTTGGCTTGTGGTACAAGTAGGAAATTTATATTAGTCAATTTACACTGCTTTTAGTGAGGTGTTGTCATGTCACCCTCGGGGAGAGAGCAAGACCGAGAAATGGGTGCATGTGTGAGCCTGAAAGAGAGACAGAGGTTGTGTGCATGTTTGCAATAGACAGGTAAGACAGTGCTAGTGTGTGTGTGTGGGGGTGTGTGTGTGTGTGTGTGTGCAAACATGTGCATGAGTGGAGATGGGAGAGTAGTTAGACAGCTCAAGCTTGGGGGAAAGTGCTGCTTGCTTAAGGGAAGAACTCACTGCAACAAAACATACAGCCAAACATGAGAAGAAAACTAGGGCTGACAAAGTTAATGCGTTAATAGTGCTTTACCGCAATCTCATTTTACTGCGATTAAATAAAATGTCACCGTTAAGGCAGGGTATTTAAACTGTGACCTGGAAGGAACAAAGGTAATGTAAGGAACAAAGCAGATTTTCGCAGGTGGGATGCAAAATAAAGCTAGTTATAACATTAACTGTGTAGTAAAATGTAGTTGAACAACTTCTCAAAGAAATATGCGACATTAAGTTAAGTTATGCAGCCGACATTTGCGATGGGGTGCAAGTTTACTTGCACTTTTCACTGGGCGAAATGCAGAGTAATCCTTATTATAATTGACATGAACTTGCAAGCATATATTGAATTGCCATGCTGTAGATAAAGTCTGCTGTGATGTTCAGAACAAATATTTCCACATAAATGTATTAAAGTACATTTTAAAAAGATGTTTTAAGAAGTGTTTTTTTTCAGGATTTTGCAATTAATCGCAATTACAGAATTTTATGAGATTAACTGCGATTTAAAAATTTAGCCCTAAAGAAAACTATACAAGTAATGAAGTCCATATGCAGAGTTTCAATAATCTTTGCCACAACATTCATCATCGGTTCATCAAGCCCAGACTTGGCGCACAATCCTCTAATCAATCAGCTATGTTGAAAACACATCAACCATGTGAATCCATAGTAAGACACAAGTTTAACTGGTGCCACTCTTTGAGGCTGTCCTGAGTAGGGGTGGGAATTGAGAACTGGGAATCAAGTAGAACCGAGAATCGAATGCTTTAATTCACTGGAATCATATCCCTCTGATTATCAGTTCCTCTTATCAATGCATGTCTTACATGCAATGCATGTTTTTTCAAATCATGGTCAATGGGTCTTTCTTCATACAAAATCGAAACAGGTAACACAGTTCTACATGGTTTACCTCAATGTAATCAATTGCATAGGTCACTTTAGTAGCATTGGCTACATTATAGGCCTATGTGTTGGGGCAGGGACATCAAGCAGGAATAAAGTGAATCTCTCAGTACTTTCTCATTTACACACAACATTATGCACTGGTGATGGGTAAGTTAAGTGTAGGATTAGTTAAAGGTAAAACTTTGGCAATTAATACAGTAATATTGTCAAAATACTGTTCTGGTGGCAGTTATTACTGCAAAAAACCTTACAGACTATAGTAGAAGCTATACCAAACTAAACCTAGTCTACTTAAGCTTTTCATTATCTTTGAGAGGGATGGGTGGATCGGTGACAGAGGCTGTTACTGACAATGCTGACTGATACTGACTCTTGCTTTGATAGGATTTTATGTAAGGTGTGGGTAGCATTGTAAGGAATCAGGAGTTCTGCTAGAATTCTGTCCTTTGCCATTTCCTGAAGTGTATCCAGCTCGGATCAAGTGACAGAACCTTTTTTGCGACTTTATCCTATTTAGTCTGTGAACGTAGCCTATTCAGTCTGATGCCTTCTCCTCACCAGCACAGTATAGAGGTTTGTGCATATGTATTTGTGATAGTGACTGTGCAACATCAGACTCATAGAACATGTAAAGCAATTTGTTGCAAACATTAAACGACTTGAATCTTGGAGAGAATACATGTGGCAGGCCAATCCAAAGCACACCTTTAAAGCAGCAGAAGGCTCAGTAGAACTACGCTGCATACGTCTATTCTGGCCAGTTCAAATGAGTGGCTTGCCTCTTCTCACTGACTGTACACAGAAATTATGATATTACCTCGGAAGACACGTGAGGGAACCAGTGTTCTATGCCATTAGATAACAGTGTTATCTGTGGCGACATTGCCGTGATAACGTTTATCTGAATTAGCGACAACATTAGCGTGAATTCGACCCATCTGAGGAATGAAATAGTGATCAAAAATCACTAAGATCATCATGAAAACACCTCATCCTAACAGATAGACAGGTGTCCCATATCAAACTTTTTTGCACACAGAGGCAGAAGGTTCGGCAGGTGTGTAGCGCATCGTTTTCGTCGTACACACGGACCAAGTGACTATCTAGCAGTGAGCATCCGGTTGTGTAAGCAAGCAAGCGAGGCGTAAAACCATCATTTCAAATTAGATAGGAAACAATAACGGAGATCTAGGCCGTTTTTTTGGTTATTATGGCAGCACTTAGTGATGCAGGCTCATAATTAGATTGCTTGAGAAATCACACTGCAAACAAAGGGTTTAGTATAATAATCATTTGAATGAATTACACGCAAGCAATTCTCTACGAATAACGATATACAAACACAGTGCGTAGACTCAGTTCAAATGGAAGAATATTGCCACTAGATATGATGAGCTTACCCACTTATTCTGTCCTCCTCCTATTCGTGTGTGACCCAGTCACTGAAGACATCACCCGTTGAATGATTAAGTCACATTATCATCTGGCACATGCAGAAAATGTGTGCTCGCAAATACCGCCTCCCGTGGAAAAGTCCGCCAAACACAAAGCAAGCATACTGAGAGGGGTCTCGTCTCGCAGCAAGCTCACTGGCAGCAACACGCCCACACTGGGCAAAACCGCGAAAATGCCTGTCAAACCAATAGGAGTTATCTCACAAAAGTGCTTCAAAGACGCAGTTTTCCGAGCCTTTCTCCAAGCGTTTACTTTACTAACCTCTGGTGTGCAACAGCCCGTAAAGCGCATGTCTCAGTAAAAAGAGTAGGCCACTGCTGAGCGTACACGTGACAACTGGTGTACATTCTGTCCCTTGAACCGTAAGCCGAATGCTGTTTATTACTCTAGGCACTGGCTACTGTGTCGGTGTCGGTAACTTTGTTTTCATCTACGAATTACAGTCACTGGCTATGCCAGGCTACTTCGTTGAAGGATTGGGAGGGCTGCACAGCAGTGAAAACTAGATGTACCGCGGTACATAATACGACCGCCGCACATTGCTGTATGTGCCATGCGAAGACACTGAATGTCCATTCATACTCTTGACATATCTTTTGAATCTCATGTTTTATAGGTTTGCCCCTACGAGTTATATATACATGTCAACACACATACAGACAGTTCACACACATTCACACAGTCTGAATTCCTTTAGTCATGAATTTCTTCTTTAACATAATGGTTTGTGTAAGGAAGCACAGAGAGGTCAAGATATCTGGAGACTAACATGTCCACCTTGTTTCATTGGCCATGTCGGTGTCACCAAAATCATATACGGAAACTTGCTTCCAAAAATCCAGCCAATTTGACATTTTTTTTCCTCAAAAGGTAGCGCTACACTACACAAGGGTGGTTGAGGGCTCATTGGATCCATCTATTTGTGACCTATGTACCACTAAACTTTCGTCTGCCAAAGCATTACAGTTCTTGCAGGTGAGCAGCACAGGGGAGGAGCTGTCCCTGAGGCCCAATGAGTTTGAAGTGACCGAGTGTTTCAGTGTTCCGAAAATCACTGATAGTAATTGCTCCAAAATATTGCTATTTTCGTGTGTCAGTAGGTGGCGCTATGCCACATATGGGTGGTTGAGGGCTTGTTGGATGCAGCTCATTGAGACCTATCTTCCACTAAACTTTCAATGGTGTTGGAACACACTGTGTATTGTTTTCTCTCTAACAAATCTACTTGTCCTCATTTAGCTCTTCCTGAGTGGTCATTGGCCTGAGCTACACTTCTGACCATCCCTCTGACTCCCTGAATAGAAAACTTGCGAAGAGCTTCTATCAGTGTCCACTTGATGGTAGGGTGATGTTCCGTCCACAGGCTGATAATGACCCCAATTATGCTCACTGGAGGCATCTGAGGTTTTTAAAAATACATTTGTGAACAGCTGGATTTATATGTATTTGCAACAATAAGGTTGCAATGGTTTTGGGAGAGTGCTTCACCATTACCACCATAAGACATTCTTGTGATACAAAATTGAAAAATCTTTTTCCTCCATTTGCTTCATTACACATAACAATAAATTTCATCTTTAAAGTTCTGATTTCTTTACATGTTTGGATTTTTTGGATTAATATACCAATGCCTGGTCAAAATTTCATGCCAGTGATCCAATCAGAAATACCTACACTGAAAAAAGTGTTCAATACTGTGTTCGGTACTTATTTTCACTACCGTATATACATAGGAGTCCTGTAATGACCGGTAGAACAGCCTACCAGTGCATTATAGACTTCTGAAATAACTTTTGCCTTGATTGAGATGAACATTGGGAGCAAAAAGGCAATCATGAAGTCTGTCCAGAAGTTTCCTCAGTTATAAAATGTGCATGTAAACATGATTGATGCCACCCCTTGTGTAATAATTCCACAAACTAGACAGGGAAAGCGATGAATGAGCGGGTTATAATTTGCACTGCGAACTGTTACCTTGACAGCTGCATCCTTCTTGTTCATCAACATTGGTCAACAATGAAGTCCTTTCATTCAGTGACGTATAATTTCATTTCACTATATAGAATTTCAGGAAAATATGAAAAAATTCTCAGAGCTCCGGAATCCCTGCCAAATGTAGGCCTACAACATTACTCAAATCAAAACTATGCAACATTTCCAACAATTCAAAATTCTATTTAATGAAATTAAACATGCTAATTGTTTCGCATGGCTCATCTCACAATTCTGACAAGCAAACAGTTTGGACTGTGAGATATTCCTCCACGGTCTTTGAGTTTCATGAAGAGAGCCTCCAGCCTGTAGCACAACATAAAGCAACAACAGGGGCAAACGCTAAGGTCGGAGGGTCAAGGTGTGTGATTGGCATGCAGGGTTGATGACCTCAGCAGATGGCCTCATCTTCAATAAGTACAGGAAACAGAGACAAACAACCTCCTGCTGCTATGTCGCAGGAAGCAGGGGCACACACACACACACACACACGTACACACACATACTATATATTCCTCATGACAGCAGCTCCACAAGGGTCCGGAAACAGGTGCCCAGTCGCGAGTTCATTGTTCTTCTGTAGCCCTGCAGCCAGTCCAGGCCCATCTGCTCAGACAGACGCCAGAGGCAGGAGAGCAGTGGAGGAGCGAGGTCTAGTGTATGCTAAGTGATGAGCTAACAAGAAGGAAGGAAGGGCCGAGCCGTGATGGGACAGCATCTGCTCCTGACACTGACACCTTTCAGACTCGCTCTTTTTCATTAACACACACACACACACACACACACACACACAAAAACACACACACACACACACACACCTTTACTAAGTGCATATTTTCCTTTTAGATTTTCTCATCTGGCATAAGCATATCTTATGCAAAAACGTCATCAGGCATACAATTTGTCAGTGTGTGGTAAGTACCTGAAAATCCATACCCTTGACTCTAGGGGTACAAGTGCCATCATATAATCATGTCACAGGACTGTAGGTGCAGAAAGTAAATTGTGTTTTGTATGTAGTCCAAAGGCAACAATGACACATGGCCAAAATGGTATTGATTGTAACTTTGACCTTGGCATCGCGATGTTGTCAAACATAGGTCATTATTTTATTATGATCTTGGGTCAGTGTGATTTCTCTGCCTCTCTGCCTTAGTTGGCTAAAACATGCTCTATAAATAAATAGGACATGCCCTGAGCTGAGTCATGTTCAATAACTGATTGTTTTGGTGTATGGACTTTGTTTAGGATCCTGATCAAACATCAAAAATCTTCACGTGAACTTGGTTAGTGAAAAGCTCACAAATCAAGGGAAAGCAAGACACATACGTGGACTGTAGTGAACATTGGACCATCATTGCCACAGAGGAGGACAATATGTAAGGTAATCTACTCTGGGAATGATTATCTTTGTTGTGAAATCCGAATAGGCAAGCCAGAGCTAGACGCGCAACCGTTTGAGTTTCTGTGTTTTCACAAGGGGGAGGGGGGAAATCCCCTTTTAGGAAAACCAAGCTTTCCATACACTGAGGCTTTGTCCACACGTAGCCGGGTATCTGATAAAACAAATATATTTTTCAACGATTTGGCCTGTCATCCACACATAACCGCAGGGTTATCTCCTTTAAAATGGAGCATTTGAAAAACTCCGTCACTAACTGCGACAATTGATGCGTAAACATCACATAATCGCCCTTGTTTATGTCAGACAATTGACAGCATGGATCAACTGAGAAGCCTGTTAGTTCTTGCCCCGGTACAGGTGCTTTTTGCTTGTTTATTTTTAAAAACACAGCTACTGCTTCTTGTGGAGGAGCAAAGGAGAAAGAGTGCGTTGGAATCAGCTATTTTACACCAAATAACTCTACCTCCGCCTTGTAGGCATATAACTTGTGCAAGACGCCGTAGGAGATTTTGGGTCAGACCAGGACGCACTGCCAGCTGGTGGGAGAACTTTAAGATGGAAGTTGTCCTCCCAGTTGAATGGCGAGAAAATTTCCGCATGTCCAGGTCCTCCCTCCTGTCATTGAGTTACTTCGTCCTCATATAGTCTGGTGTGCTTACAGCTGCGCTCAGGAGCGAAATTCTGCGGTTTTGTGTGGATGTGAATATATTTCATATAACAGTCGTGTGTGGACCCAAGAGTTTTTAGAAAACGGAGGACAGCAAATGTGCGTTTGTAAAAATACCCGCCTACGTGTGTATATAGCCTGATATGAAAGATCATTAAAAAGTTTATATTGTGACGTAATGGACACTTATGCAGACCGGAATTGTTCACGTTTGCTCCCACTGTAGCGTAAAATGTTGCTCTGTCTTGGTCAGTATTCAGTGATCTTTGGGCAAGCTGCCATTATTTGTTCAGGTGGTCAAAAGGATTTTTGGTCATCCACGAGACCCCCCGAAGGTCATTCACTATAAAACACCTCTTGGACTGAATGTTAACCAGGCACTGAGGGCCTTGACACAGCATCTGTTCTGATTCAGTGCTTTCTCATTCTTACAGAGAACTTCAAGATGATCTACCAAGTTAGATAATGTGTAAATGTAACATTCTCAGGACTGGTCTTTATCCTTGTGACATTGGCAGCAGTCTGATCGTGTTTTCATTTCAATCTGAACTGTGTGCCATAGTGTTCTAGTTTAACTAGTCTCATTGTAACCTCTGCTACATCCGGGTTAGTGGGGTGGTGTCGGTAGGCCTTTAAAGGAGTGGTCAATGCTAAACGCATAAGATGGATCTGAGGGTACAACAACTCAAGGTATTGTCTATCATCTCCTTCACCTGCCTCTCTGCTGAGGTGAATCTTTGGATCCCCTGCTTTTCTATTCTCTCTCTCTCTCTCTCTCCCTATCGCTCTGTCTTTCCTCTATTTCTCCTCCTACTCATCTCAGGTTTGGCTCTGCTTTATCACATGCATTCAGGTTTTCAATTGTCATTTAAGGGTTTTCTTCTCTTAATTGCAGTATTTAAATGTCTTGGTTGCTTACCACGTGTTGTGTATCTAATTTCTGTGACACTTAAGTTACCATATGGGTTCTGTGCACGGCAGACGTAAGGTCCCAGAAGGGCTTTTGTTCAGGATGGTCACTCTTTTCCAGTAATTAGCTTTTACATTGGTAAACAATTGAATAATGAGACTATAGCTATGAGCTAACTACGAAATGAACCCTGAACTGGCAAGGAACATAGAGAACTTATTAGTTAGCCTTTCTTTGGATAGTAAACTAGTATAACTACACTATACAACTAATATTTATGCTTAATATCAATCTAGCCTACCATACTTCACAAAAATAGACATTCACTGAAAAAGAATGACCATGAACGAAAGTCCCTCTGGGACTGTACGTCCTCCATGCACAGAGCCCATTGTGTCAATAAATTTCTCTTCCAGTTACATTATCCTAACTCCTTGTGGGCTATGATATTTAACTAATCTAATGGAGTCTGATTATTTGTGTACTTTACATTTATAAATAATGTTGCTGTCCCATAAAGTTCTGACACATGTAAACTTTCCAGTCAGCTGTTACCCGTCGTCGTCGGTAACATTTTGACTACCATTACAGACACTGACACATTTAGAAAATACAAACAGACAATAGGCACATTTTAAAATGCATACCAATTAATTTCCTTTTAATTTATATTAAAAAATACAGGTCTTGTCTTTGTCCAGCAAAAGAGCTCAATAGAATTTGAAATCACAAAACCAACCTTTACAATTACCATTACTTCGCTTGGTTAACATACAGTCCTCGGCCAGCTCGGACATCTTATTTTAAAAATGTCATTATACACCAGCATCTTCTAATAATGTGCTTTAGCTTTTCCAATAATAATGATGATAATAAGAACACAGTAGAGGTATGTAGCAACCAAGCTAACCTGCCCTACAGGAAAATTGCCTTCATTGTAAAAGTACACAGGCCCCACGGCACCAGGCCAGTGGGACTTACAGGGGCCTCATTCACCATTTTCATCTTAAGAATTTTCTTAAATTTGTTCTTAAGGGCCCACTTAACAGTTTAAACTATAATATTTGTAGAGCTGTACAGCTGATGAAAATGCAACAACCAAGTGCTATTGAGTGTATGTAGAACAAATACCTCAAAAAAGGCAACACCTGAGAATGCAAAACTGCGTAACTGGGGTTTAAGAGCAAATTTCCTCATAAGAATGGTTGGTGAAGGAGGCCCCAGATTCATAAGTTAGTAAGTTATGTCACACAGTTACCCACTCTGCTGCCCCAAATGACATGACGTAACATCATAAACTTTGAACTCTTCTCATAGGTTTGTATGAGAGGGTATTCCAGGGATGGTTGTTGTCTTGCCCCATCTGGATTAGAAATAGCAAGACCGATCACTTTGAAATAAAATCTGATTCAATGGTTAATGGAAACATAAATAATATAAAAAAATAAAATAATCAAAGAAAAACTCACAAACTTAAATAACATCCATGTCACTTCCTTCCTTGTCATTCTTGTCAACATACTGTCTTTCTTCCTGCAAAGCATTCATTTGGAATTCATTTTTTCTTTTTTCCTGATGTAATCCATAATACCAGATCAGTATTCCATCCTCATCTGTAAACATTCTTCTTCCAGTTTCCTTTATTCGCCTTAAACTCTCTTCCCCACTGACCATCTTCCGACCCTCCAAATGAGAGGTCACCATACTGTTGAACTTCTACCATTCTACCAGGGCTTCTAATTCATATCATATTCATGTCTTGAGTGAGAGCCCGACTTCTTCTGCCACATAGAATAAATTAATAACAGAGGAGAATAGAAATATTAAATAATGCCTTTTGTTAAAGTTACCTCATCCATATCTGATAACAAGACAATTTGAGGGTAACAAACAGGTGAAGTGGCACTGAAACACAATGCTACCTCTGCTCAAACCCCTGGCTTTCACCATGACTCTTTTTCCCGGTGTGTAAACTGTTATGTCCAGGCGCAGATCAGCAGGCCTGGAGCAGGGCAGGCTGGTAGGGGTCGCTGAGCACCTTATAGCGGATCTTGGTGTTGGTGATGGCGCCGTGCTTCTGCCTGAGGTGGAGACGGAGTTGGCTCTTGTGACGGAAGTGCAGGTCACACTTCTCACACTAAGAGAGAGCGAGAGAAAGAAAGAGAAAGAATAAACTGTATTGAATTATGCATGAATTGTATTTTTTTCAATGTAATGAGCAAATGGTATGCTAATTTGTATGCTTGTGACTTTATGTGTGTGTGCATGGGCAACACTAGAATGTTTGGGCCCTATGACAGAAAAAAAATTGGGTCGACTCAAACACTGATTATAATATTAAAATGTTCTCTGGGGCCCTATGACAGTGCCAGGACCTTAACATCATCCTAACTTTTAGCCCCCTTGGTGGCACCCCTGTGAGTGTGTGTGCGTGTGCGTGTGTGTGTGTGTGCGTGTGTGTGTGTGTGTGTGTGTACACTTACACTATAAGGTTTCTCTCCAGTATGGATACGCAGGTGGCTCTTCAGTGTCTGCAGGTGACGGAAACGTGTGCCACAGGTGTGGCAGGGATATGGCTTCTCTCCAGTGTGTATCAGGACATGGGCACGCAGGTGAGCTACCTGTCCCACACACACACACACACAATAATAGATAGAGAGAGAGAGAGTTGTCCATGAGTAACTACTGTATCCAAGGCTAAATCTAACCTATAGTTTTACATCACATTTTTTCTGTATCTCTGATAACATCATTATTTATCATTACTCATTATAAATCTGGAGTACAAATCACTGTAAGTTACACCTTTGCAATTTCACAGTTTGAACCATTTAAATTTCCCAAGTGACTGTTTTTGGGTCAGGATAAAGGTGTCTCACCTGGACAAATCGGGCTCCACAGGTGTCACAGTGGTAGGGCTTTTCTCCAGAGTGAATGCGGGAATGGGTTTTCAGGTTGGCTGGCCGGTTGAACTGGGCCCCGCACACATTGCAGCGATACGGCTTCTCTCCTGCTGGAGGCACAGTAGGCAGATAAGCTGCTGTAATTACATTCACTGTGTGGTTCCCACAGCCCCAAGCGCTGTGTCCTGAAAGACTCAAAGTGTTAGTGTGCTGTGTGGATGTGTGGAATTTTATTTGCATACGTTGGACAGTTTGAACCTATCAACCTACACAATGTGAATAACAGCTTGTAATGTTGAAATGTCTACTTTTAATTTCATTTCTTGTTGTCATGAAAGTGAATGTGAGTAAAGTAGAAAGTTGTCTTGCCTGTGGATGAAGGTTTAGCAACACTCAGGTTTCCTGGGTAAGAGATCAGGGAGTAGTGGCTCTCACGTTTGATTGAATGTTTGCAGGGTGAGTGGCCATTATGAATGGCTGTTTCAGGCTCAGGTGGGCAAGGTGGTAAATAAGGTGAACAGGAGGCTGGAAAGAGACAAAATGTCATCATGCATGACAGTAGAATCTACAGTAGTATCATCCAGATACTGGTGAATCAAGATAAAAATGCATTAATTGCATTCATTTCCATGCCGTTACCCTTATATTAAAGTAATACTTGACCACATAAGGTACATAGAGCTTGAAAAAGAAAGCTATTTTTATAGCCAAGCATGTTTCTAACAGTATTTTTTGCTTTTGTGATTACCAGTAGCTTTCTGTCCCCTACTCAACTACAACATCAAAACCATGCGAAGACTTCAGAGCAAAATATGAAGAGACCAGTTTTCCTGGTGTAATTGTGAATGAAGGGTTCACATTTACTAACGAAGACTAAGTGGTGAAACTCTCATGCAACAAACCATGTGATGCTCACTGTGCATCATGTGAAACTCAAGTCACAAGCACAGTGTCAGCAATGTTTAGATCAAACACAGAACTTCCCTACAGCTAAATGGTGAAAACCTCTGATGAGTGCGAACTTAGTAGCTTTCACCCTGCTCAATATCACATGTAGATTTAAATCTGTCAGCCAAACAGGAGCCCCTAAACATAACTCCACAGTTGGGATTTGGGAATTGGGATTGTATTGCATCAGTTACACCAATGCAATTCTATATTGTGATGAAAACATTCTATATTGTATAATTCTATATTGTGATAAAAACATTCTATATTGGGTATTGGGTTCTATATCATGGGTATTCTGACATTAATGAAAGACTGTAAAACATTTATAGGCAGTCTCCATGGAAACATCTGCGGAGTGTCCATGTCTAACCTGGGTTGCTCTTGGGCAGGATGGTCTGGTGCTCCAGGAGTGGGTCGAGAGCACAGGGCAGGAACCCAGGAATTGGCAGGGTGGGAGGGGGAAGTTGAGGAGCGCAGCACAACGCCACCAGTCCCTGTCTGAAGAGAGAGTGAGCATTTATCCCATCTGTGAATTAGCGATCTACACACAGCACACAGTGAGTGAGGTGAAGCACACACTGACCCTGAAACTGTCTTCCATGCCTTCGGCTGTGTACAGATCACCCCCTGGTGGAGCGTTCTCTAAGTACAGAACCAGCAGCAGCAGCTCCCCTCCGATGTTCCCCCATACTTCCCAGCCTGCAGCCAAGGATTTTGTCCACATTTCCTACCGATTCCTACTGATCTGCTGCCCCAAATATAAACTTTGACTAAATCTATTAAGCCACTGGGGGGGAGGGCTTTTCCTGTGTTATCTTAACACATTGTTGACATTACTTACCGCATTTAATTTTACATGAATAAGCTATAATGTTGTTTTTTTAAAACCTGGTCAGTCCTGCTACCCTTGTGTGATTATTATTTTAGTCGCTTTATTCCTCTGCATTGTTTCCTCTCTTCTCACACGAAGGTTTGTTTATGGTAAAAACAGAATTTGCTGAGCTTAGTGCCTTACAACTAACTGGATCCAACCTGTTGGATGTTTGCTCAATGACAGGTCACTAAACCTACCTGTCTGTCACTTCCTGCTCTGACTTTGGCCACTTGTCATTGGTCGCTTTTGACCCGGTGTCCATTCTATCTGTGTTTGGGGATGGGCTATCCTCACATGGCCCCGCCCCTGGCTCCTCCTCCTTGATGTTGGCAGCACAGAAGGGGTTGAGGACGATGTACTTGTACTTCTTCCAATTGCAGGCTTTGGGGTCAGGTGCAGGCTTGGCCTCGTTTGCCCTCTGAATAATAAACAAACAAAAAAAAACACAAAACAAAAAAACCTCTTATTCCTTAACCACATGTTAGAGTCAGCTTACTGATTCAGCTTGGTTTATAGTTTATCATTTTTATCATTTCATCACAGGGATCATTGAGCGTGACAAATCCAAGACAAGAGCCTTGCTTGGACATGCACCAGTTTTAAAAGAGTTTACAGAGCATAAAAAATTTGCTTTACCGTCTGAGTGATTATATAATCACACTGCACACTGCTTAACTGTGAATCGGCTTGGTGTAATTGAGTGGAACACACACACACCCTGGTTTTGGGGCTCAGGTTGCAGCTGCTGGACTCTGCTGGTGAGTTGGGCTGTCCATTGGAGCAGGAAGGGCTGTCTGGAGAGGGGGCCACAAGCTCAGACTCCTCCAGTGTCAGGCTCTGAGACCTGGGCTCCTGGCTCAGATGAGCTCCTTGCTCCACCGAGGACCGCTGCACCCCTGGGATCCTGCCAGTAAGATGTTTGTTGTCATTATTGTTACTTAACGTCTTTGATCCAAAGCATTTGTATGAGCAGTTATGTGTATATCAGTATATTGTTTTCACATCAGTTTCTCTGTATTTCTCCCATGACTGTATATACATATATCTACCTATGCAGTCAATGTATGTCACACTCTATCTATCTATCTATCTATCTATCTATCTATCTATCTATCTATCTATCTATCTATCTATCTATCTATCTATCTATCTATCTATTTGTCTGTCTGTCTGTCTATAAATTTATTTTCAAGAGATTTTTCCACGTTAGAGCGACTAGTGGATCTTTATGTGAAGCATGCAGTCTCACTCTTGAGCATCATTATTAATACTATTACTATTAATACATAAACTGTTGCCTAACTGGTCTATCTATGTGTCTGTCCCTAAAAATGGAATACATGTATGTGTGAGCAAGATACGGTCATCAGACATTGCCTCTCGTCACCTTAAATTTGACAGGACAAAGGTGACTCTCACCTGGCCATGTTGTGGCTCTCCTCGGCCTCTTTGGCCGCAGGCTGGGTGGTATGGGGGAACATCAGAAGGGAGCTGCTGCTGCTGGGGCTGTATTTTGAGAAAGCTCCACCAGGGGGCGATCTGTAAACAGCCGAAGGCATGGAGGACAGCTCTAGCAATGGAGGAGCAGCAGGGATTCTCTCACTGCAAAAGAAACTCTTCTTAGTTAATGGGGCTATGCATAAAAATGTCAGCTAAGAACTGTAGCCTAAAAAACGCAACCAAAAAGCAACTAAAAAATTGCTGTTTTGTCCAACAAACTTTGGCCAGCCAAGGATTTTTGACTCCTGTGCTTGCAATTGTGTAATTTGAAGGATCTTAACATGACTGTCTGACTGTACAAGAATATCTAGGTTCACTTCATGAACTCAAACTCAAACAGGCAGACGTGGATGATTACATGAGTAACATACACACACCTGTTAAGCATGAAGGTCCTGCACGTGTCAGCCACGTGCTCCATCTGCAGGTAGGTGGCGGCTGCCAGGACACCAGCGACAGTGTGAGGGTTGAGGGGCAGTCGTGATGTGTACATAAAGTCCAGCAACAAGGAAACGCTGGACACATCCAAGCTGTCGGGCAGAGAGAAGGACACCCCATGCTCCCCACGAGCCGGACTTTGGCCCCGCTGCACAACCAGTGTGTAGAAGTAGCCACTGTGGAAATGAGAGATAGGGACAGAGAGAGAGAGAGTGAGACACAGGAAGGGAGACGGAAAGAGACAAAGTAAAGAGCGGAGAGAAACAACGAAATTCCAGGCCCAGTTATTTGACATCAGAAAACGATGGTAGAATAACACACTGGGTATGGAAATAATCAGCTGGGAAATGAGTCAGAAAGACAGCATCAGCATTTGTAATGCATCCTGTCTCAGCAGATTCGCCCATAGAGACTAAGCTGGAGAAAATGAGGCCAAAAAAAAAATGACTCAGGATGGTCATGGGAGAGAAGAGAATTAGAGGAAAACATTAATGCATAGCAGGCAAGGAACAGAATGAATCACAACAACTAGCAGAAAGGCATGGACAAAAAAAAAAGAAAACCGGAAAAAGGAGAAAGGAAAGGGAGAAATGGAGACTTCAAAGGGGACCCTCCAGAAGAAATTTGAAGGAGGCATTCCAAGTTGGCGCACATAAATATAATTTCCTGAATGCATGAAGCAGACGGTGTCAAATACCGTTTGACATTTTTTTCCTGTCTGTTTGTTAACCAATGATGAGGAAAAAATTGGCACACCCAGTAACCTCAGGCAAAATGAAACTTCCTGAATGGATGAACGGTCATCAGCTGTTGTTCTTTTAAGCAATGTGCGTAATTAACCGTGCCCAGGAGACAAGATCTGCTAAGTAGGTTTACATATACCTCAGGTCATATAATCACAAATCATTTGCATGAGCCAGTTTATGCCCCCCACCCCCCCAAGTTTACTGTCTTATCCCTGACTTGATATAAATATTTGGTACAGCTACATGGCCATGTGTAATTATAAAGCTTAGGCTGTGCCACATGAATTTAAGGAACATGAACGTTATATATTGCAGGTAAGTGACTTGTGCAATATACCTGTAACTTATTTTTAATATATAATATGACATTAATCTTGATAATGTTATGGCTGAATTCCTGTTACTTTCCTCTCAATTACTTATACCTGCACTTTTAACTTACAGTATGTGCTTATAACTTATATACTGTGCATAGCATATGCTGTTCTTAGCATATACTGTTTTTAGCAACTTATATTTATTGACAGTGACACATACCTGCAGGCAACCAGCACAGCACAGTGTGCCCGCAGCCTGGTACTGCCCACCATCAGGGTGGCATCAGTGAGGATATCCCGGTGCCGAAGCTCGTTCAGGTTCAGCAGCACATCGTTGGAGTGGCGCGTGTACTCCTTCACGTACCCCTCCGCAGCCTCAGAACCACCACCTCCGCTGGCCGCTTCACTCCTTCTGCTTGCTCTGTGTGCTTCCACGGCCTGCATTCTGCTCATCCTCTGAGAGGAAGGGAGGAAGTGAACTGAGGGAGAGGATAATAAACAAAACAGCAGAGCAGTTTATAAAAGCAAACACATGACAAGGTCCTTTATTGTCAGTTAATGTAATAGTGTCAAAATTAATGGATAATTATGTTAAGTGCAAAATCTGACATAACTTACAATGATTTGATTGGTGAAAGAATATATTAGTCCACTCTAGCAGTAGTCTGTAATGTGGGGAGACCAGCTCCCTACTCGTACCTGCAATATGAACAATAGAATGTCATAAACGGGAGAAATACAAATTAGCAGCAATGAATATAGCATCAAGCATTTCGATATATATAAACCACAGAAAAAAAAAAATATTCCGTTCCGTGAAAAAACTATGCATCTTGACATCTCACATGTTTACGAAGAATTTACATATATGAACAGAATAAATTAAAACGCAAGGAAGGTTAATGAAATCAAAGTGTCATTTAACCCATCTAATGTCTAAATCAATAGAATAATCTAATCAATGGACAAATGCTGTTATTCCGGCAACAAAGATTCTTCCAATTTTCAATAGGCGCTCAGAGAGCCCTTTGTTCTACTATCAAATCCAGAACCCAAATTGCAACCATCTCCGATTCATAATGTCAAAACATAACACCAAAACAAACAAACAAAACAAACAAACAAATCTCCTGACACCTGAACCATCAGAGGCTCACTCACCCCGACCAGCAGGGACGAGATAACCCGTGCTCTAGCCTGCCCTTGTCAGCCCTGCTTGATCTGTCCAATCAGCCACAGACACGAGTAACCCTTTCCCCTGTCCGAGTCTGACTGCTGCCTGGCTAACAATGACCCGGGAGAAGGCTGGGAGGAGACACTTTATAATGTTGCGCAGGAAGTCCCTAGGCGAACAGGGCCGTTCGCTTCCCACTTCCTCCTTCTCAGCGGCCCACGCGCCCTGGAAGCTTTGCAGGAAAGGTAGAGGCACGGAACTCCAGGTATTTTTAGTGGGAGTTTGGTTGTTTTTTGTTTTGTTTTTGTTTTGTTTTTGTTTTGTTTTTTTCAAAAAAGGTTGTTGTTTATTATTCTTCACCTCCCAGTGTGTCATCAATGCATAGCAATCACACAAGCGGAAACCCTGTTCAGGAAAGGAGTGTGTAGGAGTAGGAGTGGGAGAGACCATATTCGTGTGTGCGTGTGTGTGTGTGTGTGTGTGTGTGTGTGTGTTAGAGGGGGCAGGGGGTGGTGCACGTGGGGTGTGTGTGTGCAGTGCTTCACCAGCGAGGCAGTTAAGGGGTCAAGCAACACTGTCCAGGAGTCCGCCGTGCCCAACCAAACACGCTGGCCAGCCGCCCTTGCTGACCCCCAGGGCAGAGGAAACGATCTGAGAGGAAGCATGAGGAGACGGCAGGAACTCAACAACCTGCGGCCACAGAAACACTCACCCCCTCACCTGCCTTTCCACTATAGGGCCGACCTTTCACCTATGACCTCTTGACACTCCTCACCTCAAAACAAGTTCCTCATCTGGACTTTTTAGTGTAGAACTGACGGCAAGCTGACAGTCAGACAGTACATCTAAAGGGGTCGGCACACTGCATCAACAATGCCAACAGAAACCCACAGCCAGAGTCAGAGTGGACCATCAATGTTCACTGGTCACTGCTGGGTGGAGTTGTTTAAATTTGACATGTCCAAAAGTCATTCCTTTTAACTGTTGTCTAAGCAGTATAGAGCTGAAGGTCCTGAAGAGCACAACCAACAACGGCCAACTTTGAAATTTAGGGGATTTGTTATGGCAGTGTGCAATTGGCTTAACATAAGAACACTGATCACATCATCAGGAAAGGTTTACAGTCAGTGGTGAAAACTACTTGAAACTAAAAACTTCACAAATGTATAGCTTACTCAACTGAAGTACAATATATTTCCAGAGGAATGCAAAAGATACTCACACTTTGCCATGAAATTACCTTACAACGGATATAATGCATTCGAAAGTCTACTACCGCATTCATAATGCTTTGTGACCTGTATGAATAGCTAAAAAGCTGATCGAGAAATGGGGGTTTCCCGCCTGCCATCCATAGAAGGCACCGGAAGCTTCTGCCCAGCTTCCTTTTAGGGGAGGGGTCGGCCGTTTTTGTTATGGGCACTCGGGGGAAGGAAATGGAGAGTGGTGAAAAAAAGAGCGATTCGGGGAGATACCCTTTTTGCAGCTGAAAAACAACCACCCGCTCACCGTCCTCCCCCTCCCCTCCTAGCCTCAGGCCAAGCCAGAGGAATGGACTCGACAGATGTGCAGGAACTATGGAACACCACCGCCCCCCCGTCACCTCCACAACCCCTCCCCCCCCATTTGCCCTGGCGAGCTCCTTAAGGCATCCTGTGAGCGACAAACACACAAACACGCACACACACACACACATTGAGATGAGGATAAAACGCCCGTGCAGGACATCCGTCATAATAAGGGAATCAGGGAGGAGCCAGAAAAAGAGGTATGGGGGTCTTCGTTAATTGAAAACAAGCGGAAAGTTACCTCATACACACACACACACACACACACACACACACACACACTCACACTGCTGTGCTGAAGACACCACCCAATGCTTGCATTTGATTCAGAGCCTGTTTGACCTGGACAGGAACAAACTGATAATAAAATTCACAAGGAGCCATATGTTAGGATCTGCATGCATAATTAGGCAATTAATTAGAAAAAAAATGTAAAAAAATGTAAATCACGATATATATTTTCCCAACTGACTGATGACGATGTTTTCATTTTTATCATGATTAAGGGCTGGGTGACAAAACTTCAAATCAAAATCATCTTTAATTGACTGGACTTGGTAGACTCACATGACAACACATGTGGTAGCGTGCTTTCAAAAATACAGCAGTACATGCACGGTACATGCACACACACAGGGGAAAGCGAGGAAAATAAAGAAAAAGGTTTTCAAAATAAATAATAATAACAATAATATTAAACAATGATTAGTAGTCCTGTGTTTGATCATTGTCAATTAACGGTTATGATTGTCGATCAATTACCCAGCCCTAAGCACAATCATCCTAAAATAAATAACCACACATTCCACTTTGCAGAGCAGTGGTAACAATATTTACAATCATATCAGTTGTTTATCTGTGTACTTGCATATCTCTGTTGGTACCTGTCTACTCAGGTTGTGGATAGATACTAGCAGAGACATGCAAGTGCACAGATAAGCAAGTATACAGACACACACCAATCTTCTCAAGCACCTTCAGATGGAACCCAATTCAAAGAACCCCTTGAATTAAACAAGGTTCTTGGAAATGAGAACCAACCCTAAGAGAAGCTCCCTAATGGAAGATCTTCATTAGAGACGGATCTTCATCAATACTCTCGAAGACAGAACCCAAACACTTTTATCTGACTAGATCACAATTGGTACACTAACGAGAGTCGGAAGCCCTGTGTGTTTTGCCCTGCGGAGTGTTGGGCGCGTGTCTCAGCCCTTGTTTTCTTATTTGTTTGGATGGAGAACAGATTAATGGCACATCCTCTCCTCCACCCTGTGCAGGCAAAAAAAAAGAAAAAAAGAAAAAAGAAAAGAAAGAAAAACAACAGCCCAAGAGAGAGAGAGAGAGAGAGAGAGAGAGAGGGAGAGAGAGAGAGAAAAGAAAAAAAAAGCCCTCATAGATGGAGATGTGGAGATGTAGGTCTAGGCGACTTCCAGGCATTGTGCAAGGGACGGAAGCAAGGGGGCGTCGGAGGAAAAGTGAGAACATTACTAAACAGGTTCGGGCCAAATGAGCGGAAGGCGGACAGTCTGGCCTGTGGTGGCCTGGCCCCCCCAGCCCCAGGCCCAGGCCACAGTTCTGGGCTTCACGCTGGGTCACTCGCCCCCTGACCCCGTCCAAGCCTAAACCCATCCACCTCAGAGTATATATACTCTCCTGGAGAGTTTAGTTACTGCCCTGATGCAAAGTACAATGTGCAAATGTAATTAAATGCTTCTGGATGAACTGGTTAATCAAGTTAGCTAATCCTAAATCCTTTGTGACTGTCAGAGAACCATGAAGGTGTGACACATACCACTTTTACAATATGACACACACCTACTTTGCACTCCATCCCAAACTAAAAATAAATTCATGTCAATATGCAATATATAACAATTCTTTCTGTTTAAACCATTGCTGAGTATTGCTGAGTATTTTGGTATTGCTCAAATGACCAGAGAGTATGTTTCATATGTTCAAGAAAATCTCTGCAGAAAAAGCTAAGAAATTCATGAATGTTGCTGGCTTCAATTGGCTGAGGTTAAGATCCACATGTGATGATGGAAGCTGGGCCCTCCTTCAAGGGGACTCTAACCTCTTCAAACAATTAAACCACTGATATGTCTTTTACAACATTTCAATGGCTGTAAAACTACTGCTTGTATGATTTGCAAACATGACATAAAATTACTGTTGAATCACATGGAAGGAAATGCATTCACCATTTTTGTGGACTTTTAGCTTTCTGTAATGAAGGTATGTACGGCAACGTAAGGTATATACTCTATGGGTCCCATTTGCAGTGGTGAGCATGACTAAATATACAAACATAAAGATAGAAAGATTTATTTATATTCGTGATTGGTTGACATGATGAATGTTTTGAAATATAATGAGCACATTTTTGCATTAAAACATGAGAATGAGTTAAAAAAAACTGACTGAATGTGAATTCTCAAACTGCATTCTTGCTAGATTTTTAAAAACACGGTGTCACTTAATATCCACAACATGTGCTCCCACCATCACTAAAAAAACTCGCAAGCAGCAGCTGCCTGAAACAATAACTGGGATCCAGATGAACTGTCCTTTCCTGTCCGCACGGAGGGTTTTGTACATATAAGGACAAAGCAGACCCTATCCGCATTAAGAAGGGAAGAGGGAGGACAGGAGAGGTGAGAGGAGGGAGGAGGGAGGAGGGATGAGGGAGGAGGGGGAGGCCGCTTGTTTGTCCCTCTTCGGAAGGTGGCAGGAGGCAGAAACGTGAAAAACATCAAATAAAAAAAAAAAAAAAAAAAGGGCAAAGAAAACAATAAAAACAAATAGTGAGACTGGGGTTTCCTTTGGAAGCAGATTGAGGGCCAGAGAGAGGGAGGGTGGGGGGTGGGAGGGATTATAGACAGGAGAGGAGGGAGGGAAGGAGTGTGTGTGTGTGTGTGTGTGTGCAGCGGGAGGCACTGACCCCCCCACACCTCCCAAGCGCTTTAGTCACCATATCAGAGAGAGAGAGAGAGAGAGAGAGAGAGAGAGAGAGAGGGAGAGAGAGAGAGAGAGAGAGAGAGAGGAAAGGTCCTGGCTGGGGAGCTGTCGAGACTAAAAGGAAACCCTCCTTTGAATCACCCAAATATGGTCAAACTGTAAACTTTTTTAATGTGTCTTTCCAGACGCCATTAAAACCACTGAGAGCAAGGGCCTAAGCGGCAATTTGGCACACACAACAAACAGCTTCGCTCTGCTCTAGGTCTTTAGATGGTTTAACATTTCGGTAATCAGTCTAAGAGGGTTTGGTAAAGCGTCTAGGACTAAAAATGGGGACGGCATATTTAGAGGTGTATAGGGTAAGGAGAGCAGGGTCAGGAGATCGCCTTTCATAATGGTGACAGGCCAAATATAGATCAGTCTGTACACCTAAATGAATGTTATTAACTGATAATATTCTAGAGGCTTTCAGACTGTCACATGCTGGCTATGTCAGCATTTTACCGCTCAATTTTTTTTCATACAAGTCTGCTTTTATGTCTTAATTTTTAGAATTTGTTTAAAGAATTGTGAAGAATTTGTATGTTTTGTTTTCTATTGTGGTTTACCTTTACAGTTAGCGTAGCAATTCTAGTTTTGCGTGAGTAATTACTTTGCACTGTTCGCCTCCATAGATACTGTTGCCATACCATCTCATTGCATTACTTTCACTTGCGCATACTGCATCTCAATGTTACTTAACTGACTAGACTCTGAGAAATTATGTGTAGACTACATTTTCATAATTGTATTTTTATCATGACACGGTCATGATTGTTTAGCTTGTTCTGTATGTGTTATAAACATTACTATCTATCTATCTTATGGCTGACGTTGTCACCCTCGAGGCGCATCATTGTAAATAAACTGTTTCTGATTTTGGTCTCCATTCATTCAAAAATTAATATTAGTGCTTAATAAAACACACACACACTCACACACACACACACACAAACACACACACACACACATACACACAGCCTATTCTGCTACACAGTCATTTCTCTATGCTCCCACAAGCCATTACAAATATGCAAACCATAGGCCTATATGGGCACATAAGCTGAATGTGTATTACATTAAGATTTATTCAGAGATATTTCCAAATCATTTCTAAAAGTCATGGCCCATCAGTGACATTTACAAACAGGCCAACTGTTTAGCTTTGCCAATACTATTTGCGGTTTTACACACAAGAGCTATTACATATATATATATATATATATATATATATATATATATATATATATATAAAGAGAGAGAGAGAGAGAGAGTTCAATACCTAGTGCATATGCTATCCGCACTGATCTTTAATAGACAAATATTTAGACTAAAAAATTGTTATTGATCTGCTATAGTGAACTGAAATAGTTCTTCACTAATTTATACCTGTCATTCAAATCATTTTACCTTTTCATTGATAGATGACACCTGCTTTAGATTTCAGGAACGGTCATGTAGTAAATTACATTTCCCTCTACCAGGTACTCCTGTTCCTTGAATTCTTCGAAGGGAGCGTTCTGAGAAGTGTCAGCTGGTGCCAACCTGAACTGACTCCAGGAGGTACCCAAAGACCTAACAACCTCATATAGGTGAAAGAATTTGTTGGAGATAATTTAGGCAGTCGATAAGGAGGGGGTACATTTGGAACATTCAGATAAGTACAACTTCTTGTCTGAAGCAAAAAAAAAACAGTGTGAAGCCACCAACAAGAAACTATAACCCACCTGTGATCACACACTCATGGTAAGTTCCACTCAAGTAAGCTAAACCTACTTTGTCACGTTGACCAGAGACTTGTCCAGTCCAATACTTTAATGGGATGTAGGTGATAAGATTGCAGTGTAGAAACTGATGTCAGAAACCATGATGAGAAACAAACCTTTACTTAAATAACATTTAATTCCCATGTGTGATATCTATCTACAATTCTTCTCTTCAAAAGTTTGGGATCACTTGGAAATGTCCTAGTTTACCATGATATTTATTTTCTGTCAATAGGAAACATATCAAATGAACAAGATATTCAGCTCTTGTTACATACAGAATTTTGGATTTTATTTTAAAAGGTGAATATGTTCTTTAAACTTTGCTTTCATTTAAAAAGTTACATTTTGTAGCAAGAAGCCTGTCAGTACTCAGGAGTTCAGAAGTATATCCCACAAGAAGCTTAATGGATATTTCCACTTGAGCACCTTAGCTGGTTTACCGCATTGCATTTATTTGTATTTATTTAAAATTTTTATTATTTTTTTATTTTTACGCATTGCATTTCAGACTGTATATTACACTTCATATCTTATATTTTCTTATTATGCTCTTTCTCCGCTTTGTATTGTTATTGTGTTGTACAGTTATTTTGTTTGTCCTACATGTCATGCAGCAACTGCAAGTGAGTTTCCCAGCTTGGAATCAATAAAGTGCATCTATCTATCTATTATCATGCTGCTCCCACGAAAGCCCCCATAATGTTCAGATACAGAAACTGCTGTGGCCACTAAGTCTGCCAGCTGTCAAAATTCAGTCTGCCTGATTTTCTTTCTATGTTGCTGGTGTAGTTAGTGCGTGTGCACTGGGCTGTTATTCTGTTGTAGAATGAATTTGAGCCAATCACTTGCTGTTTTTCAAAATCAGCAAATGATATTCTTTCCTCAATTTTCCTGGAAATCTGTGCAAAACTACCCATTTAATCACCTCCAAACCCTTAGATTCTAAAACTGCGTCCATGCTTAACTGATGGCATTAAGGACAATTCTTTCATAATTTCATTTGTTTTGTATCTCATTAATGAGATTTGTCTGATTGTATCTAATTCCTGCAAAGGGTGAATTTTTAAATAGAAACAAGGTCTGAAGAACACATTCATCACAAATAAAATCATTAAATATCAATGACGGCATGTCTTGTTCATTTGGAATATTTCCTATTCACACAATTTCCATGAGTGGCGCCGAGTGATTCCTGAATGCATGTTGCCCAAATTTGCCACTAGCCTATGCCGTTATGATATCTATTGCCGTTTGAGAGTGTTTTGGTTGAAATCCTGGAGCAGATGAGAGTACAGACCGCTGGATTAGATCACACCAGGCAATGAAGTCTTTTTTTCCTGGATGGAAAGGCACCATCTGTCAACCCAATGTGGGACAGACAGCGTCGGCCCGACTGAAATGTGCTTAGCCTACCACAACTACTTCGGAGAGGCGACGACTCTACGTCACGCGTTTGGAATGCTGTGACGAGTTCATGGGGCCTGTGACCAAACGGATCCTAAGCAAAGTAGGTTATAGAAATCAGTCTTTTAAAAGAGAAAACACCAAATTTCAAAGTTTCCGTTGACGTTACCTGAATTAAACAGATGATAAAAATGATCAACTGGTCGATTTAGCTGGTTGTTTCTGTGCAACAAGTGTAAACTACGCAGTAGCCTAAGGTGATTATTTGCATTCATTTAACGAATGGAGTCGCACTGGTAACATGAACAAATAAACAAGTGGCTTAACAAGCACGCTAAACTAAGTTTTGGCATACTAGTTCCTAGATATGGCACATAGGTAACACGCCTGATGTTGTGCCTGATTTAGATAATGATTTTCAATGCTGACTGTTCGAAATAAATACAATGTAACAGTAGCTTAAATGAGTGGTTATGTGTAACGTCGGCTATGCTGCGGCTACAGTTGCATTCTCAGCGTGTGGTCGTTTCTGCTCGAGCTAGCTGACTCTACGCTCTGGTATTTTGTAAGGTTGGATAAGCAATGTTTCACTAAAGAACTGTCACATTCATGGTTCAACTTCTTAACTTCGCTTTCCATCACAGCTGAATACTCTTTCTCATTCACAGATGAGGGTGAAGACGAGGCGACTGTAGACTTTGGAAACTCTCCCGGATTTTAAGAGGTAGGCTACGGAAACTCGTTATTGCTTCATTGTTCGTCTTAATGCCCTACACCGGTTTCTTCTATAGACTACCGGCTTTCGTCTCGCGATGAAGTTTTCAACGGCACTATTAATATTATGGCATTGTCACAGTTTGGCTATTGAAAATAAAAATTAACGTGTCGTGGTAACGTTGCTGAAGATTCAGTCGTAAAATACACATCAATGAGCAGAAAACATTACTGGCTGCAGGATTTGTAGCGTAGCCTACTAACTTGAAGGTAATAAAACTTTTCATTGGCGTGGCAACTTCATCGTTAAACGATAGGTTAGATTTGTAAGACATCTTTTCTGGCCCTCAGTCCTCGGGTTTGAGTTTGCTGTCAACCGGAAACAGGCTGAAATTATCCCGCCGGTATGGAGAGAGCAACTTCATCAATGCTTTATGTACATCCCTGCAGTAGCGAACGGTGCTCTGCTAGCGCATAATTTAGGCTGTTTCCAGAGCTACTTTATGTGAGTGTTATGTAAAGCCTGACCTGCAGCTCTATCTAAGATCAACAGAAATACGAATTCTGAAGCGTATGATGAATAGCCTACAGCCCCACCAACCAACCAACCATCCATCCAGCTGGTAGTCCATGTGGTTTCCTGTATGGACATAGGGATCATCCATTTTCAGACCTTAAATTGCCTTTATTTCTGAGAGCCAGTGCATTGTATGATATTCCAGGTGCCCCAGAAAAAACGATCCATCATTACACAATATTTCCTATCATTTTTCTGTGTTTGTTTGTTGTGTTGAAGTTGAAATTTCTGGAACAATGGCCATTGTACCAGTTGTAGCCCACCAGTGACCAAGGAACCCAGCAAGTGTCCCACACCTGTGGGAATTGTGTGTGTGTGTGTGTGCGTGCGTGTCTCTGTCTCTGTGTGTGGCAGAGAGAGGGAGAGAGAGTGCAGGCAGACAGTTCACTTAGTGGCTTTTTGTCCAAGTGCCACTGGAATTCCCCCTCTTGTGTGGGACTGATTCCCGTTTTCCTGCTTTGAAACTAGGAGGCTATTGTTAAAGAGGTCTCAAAACGTTACCATAGGAAACGCAGAGCAGGAGCATCTCCGGCGTTGCCTTGGTTACCTATTACATAAACACTCACATACCTCACGACTGTTTCCTTGAGACTGTCATTGACAGTGCAAAATCTCATTTCGGCTCTGTGTCTTATCTGCCAGAGAAATCGTGTAGCATGGGTTTATCGGAGAGCCATCAGGTAAGCAAAGGCATTGGGCTTGGATAGCAGGAGATCACACTCGATTCACCTTACCTCTACACCTCTCTTTAAACACTTAGAGGGTCTCTTGACTGGCTGAGGTCTTGTTCCCACATTTGTCATCCAAGGGCCATAGTCGCTTAAAAAATGAGTGAGCTCATTTGCTATTTTCATAGAGGCTCACAAGTGGTTCTTGGACTTCTTGTTGATGTCATGCTTTCCCTCAGACTTCGGGCTGTGGATTACCGACCATCTTCCCAAGAGATTTGACGCTTTCCCTTGTCTCTTGCACACAGAGTTCCGTTATGTCCGGCCCAACCTGGCTGCCTCCAAGAACCCTAGGTAGCCCAGAGAGAGCCACGCCTTCCATGTCACACGGCGGACAGTCTTTTTACCGGGCCCAGAAGAAGGTCCTGGCTGACCCGAGGCCCAAGTACGGTGCCTATGAACAGAATGGGGGAACAGGAGGGGGACCCACCAGGTATATCGCCACGGGACCGACAGGTGAGAATTAGCAGATGCCAAATGAAAAGCTCTGCAACATTTTGCCCCGCCCATTTTGTTGAAGTGTATTTTGTGCCAATGTGTGTAGGGTTAGTATGTCTTTGGTCAGAGCATTTCTTACCTGTTGCCAATGTCTTTGAATGCTGGTGTTTTTTTATACAATTGACAATAATGGGTATACCCAGATGGTTTGTGGAGGTCATTACGTACACCCAGATTATGAAGACAATGGTGTCCATCCCAAGAGCTGCACACCCAGTATCTCCCAGTACAAGATGACAAAAATGTTGCAATACGCTCTATACGCCACACACAGGAATGCAAAGCAAAACAGTGAAATGTTGCAAAATGAGGTTCCTGCTGAACTTGCCCTGTGATTTCTTAAGGGCCATGTTTTCTTCATCTTTTCACTCTCATCCTTCCAGTTTCCCTTATGTTAATTAACATTAATTAAGTGAATTAATTAACAAATCTTCATTACAACAAGATTTTAGTTAAGGAATGCTAGGTTTAATCTATGTGCAGAAAGCAGAAAGAAGGAATCCAGTTACATAACAGTACAGTATCAGTAACACATCTGCATTCCAATAGTGTGACTGGAGCCATCCCCTAGTGTCTCTCCACTTCACGTTGGCCTGGACACCAGGGTAAACAGCTGATGTCATATCTGAGCGTTTGCCAGAGTCCTTGAAACGGCATTCACTGAATACACGTTATTTGTGTGTGTGTGTGTGTGTGTGTGTTCTATCAGGTGGCATCATGCCGCACCCTGAAGATCCCAGCTCTGCAACTTTCCGCCCTTTGTCTCCTAAATCTGGGGACCATTACTATGCCCCTTCCCATGGGCATAAGGATGAGCACCCGCAATGGAACCCTCATATGGGAGGCTACGACCATCAGGTCGGTCTAACTGATGCATCAAATGTCCTGTAATTAAATGATTTTCATGTTTTTTTTTGTTGTAGTTGTTTTTTTGGATATCTGTTGTAAGCTAGCTACAGTAAGTTGAAATTTGTTGTTGGGATGCTATGCGCGGCTTCATTCAATTGTTTCTTTGGTAGTAAATGACTAGGAAATGTTAGTCATCATTCCAAAACCAGTTGTCCTTATTTGGGCGTGGAATGAGAATTGCATTGTGAAATTCACAGCTGCACTTAGCTGATAGCTGTACATAAACTATTTATTGTGACAGGTAATTGTCCTTTTTTTTTGGTTGTTAGACGAAGTTGTTAAGGAGAGTTTTGGTTGTTAAGGAGACTTTGGACATTGTTGTTTAGCAATACTAATGTGAAATGCTAGTTTGTGCATGACCTTTTATTTTTAGCCCAACTCAATCCATGTTCTCTCTTTTACATCCGGAAATGAGTGGTAATGTGTGTTTTGTTTTTCAGGGTCGAGGGCCAGAAAAACACCACTCCAACATCGACGCTGAGATAGACTCATTGACATGCATGTTAGCTGATTTGGACCACCCACACAGCACAAGCACACAGGTCATTATCATCAAAAATGATACTGCAGTAGTGTCATTTTGTTTGTTTTTTTTTTTTTTGCAATTTAGGAAATTGAATTCAAAAATCTGTCAGTGTTTTAAGTATTGTTGTATTTTGTATTTAGAGATGCTAGTTTAGATGCTCCTGTCAAAAGGATTTGAATCTTGCAGAAGAGCAGCATACAACCATTTAAAGAAAAACGGAAATGAGGCAACACCCTGTTTTCACACCAAACCACAATGACTGCAGCAGTACTGAGAGATAACACTGATAGCAAGGGTATTGTAGTGCTAATTTCTTAGGTGTTATTTAGGTGAATAGGGCAGACTAGGAATTGAGTCAGACAGCCAGCTGACTGCTTTGTCTCTCCTCTCCTCTGTTCCCTCTACAGCTTTATGATAATGTGCCTTACAACAAGCATCTCCCAGGGGATCGCTACAAGCCCTCAGGCCCAGGAGGGGCTCACCCCCAGAGCCGTCCGTCCATGGGCTACCCACCTCACCCCCAGAGCCAGTACCACCCGTCGCCCCCCTACGCGGGCGATCACCAGACCTCTGCATACAACTCCCAGCTGGACTACTCCTACCCGTCACCCTCTTCGGCTGCCTCCTCCTCCACCTCCTCGTCGTCCTCTGTTCACCACAAGCCCTACCCGCAGCCGGTGCCTGCCCCTTACACCACCGCCTCTACTCCCACCGGCCCGCGCTTCAGCGTCCAGGTCAAGACGGCGCAGCCCGTCACCACTTACTCGCAGACGGGTCGGCCGGCCGAGCAGGCCTACACGCCACCACCGCCGCGCCAGCACACCTCCCGCCCGCCGGCTCAGGACCACCGGCCGCCTTACCAAGACCACCTACCCAGCCAGGCCCAGTTGCCACAGCAACAACAGCAGCAGCAGCAGGGATGGTACTCCATGCCCCCGCCTCCAGCTCAGGAGATGCAAGGGGCTGGAGGGCCGCAGGGAGTTCGCGGCAGCCATGGTGCCCAGCCGCCCAAGAAGGTTCCAGAAGCCTCAGGGACGGTGTCAAGTCAAGCTTATCAGCCTAGTAAGGTAAGGAGTCTATGGAGAGCCTCAAGGACCTCATGGCAACTTCTCTGCGGAAAGTAATTTATATGTTGTCTACCCCAGAGGATAGAATAGTATCTTCTCTATGTGTGCAATAGCTGGTCTGGAAACATTAGCATAGCATAAACGGTGTAAGTGGATGGGATCAGCTAGCCTATAGTTCCGTGGACCTAGAGGTCCATTCTGTTGTGAGGGTTTGCAAGGGCTGCAAATGATTCAAGATAGTCTTTATTACATCTCATCATCCTAGTACAAGAGAGTAAAATTCTTGTGTTTTTGCTCCTCAAAAATAAATAATAAATAAATAGTATGTTAAGTGTTGAGAAAAAGTGTGTGTGTGTGTGAGGAACAACATGGACAGTGTTGTAGTGGAAAGACTGATAGGCACAGGCTTGAGCAGTCATTGTTTTTATTGTTGTATTGGGGTATGATGTACCTTGGAGTAAGTGTATTGTAGGGTGCTGCTGCTGCGTTACTTTTTCAGAAAGCTTCCTGATTCTACAATTCATTTTAAAATGCACCTGACATGAATGTGTGGTTTTACAGGGGCCTGGGCCAAGGCCTGAGGAGGAGCTGGATCGTCTCACCAAGAAGTTGGTCTATGACATGAACCACCCCCCTACCGAGGAATACTTTGGTACGTTCTGGTTGTTAAATGCCTCCCTCTGGGGGTCAAGCCTTGGCAGGTATCTCTTTGGGGCAGCCATGGCCTACTGGTTAGGGCCTCGGACTTGTGACCGAGGGTGGCTAGGTTTGATCTCTGACCAATTGGAAAAATGTGGGCAGGGGAAGTGGTTGTACATCACTCTCCTATGTCCGCGTCCAAGGCTGAGGTGCCCTTGTGCATGGCACCTAACATCTCACTGCTCCCCGGGCACTGCCCACTGCTCTAGGATAGTGTGTGTGTGTGTGTGTGTGTGTGTGTGTGTGTGTGTGTGTGTGTGTGTGTGTGTGTGTGTGTGTGTGTGTGTGTGTGTGTGTGTGTATGTGTCACACAATTCACAAATGGGATGAGTGCGTAGTCCAAATTTCCCTCGTGGGGAGGGATACTTGAGAGATAACGAGAGATGCCGTACAAAGGCTTGAGGGCATGAGGGCATGAGACTGCTAGAAGATGTACAGTAATTTGTGTACTATAAACATGGGGTTTAATCTAGGTGTTGGTTTAACCTCCATAGTATCACTGTTATATATAGACCAGCTTAGTGGATCTGAACTGTGCCTCAGGTTAGACGTAAGGTCTTGACCTCATGTTAAGGCTTCTAATCGGTTAACACTAGAAGGGATACAGCTAAGGTCAGGTCTCTTTTTTTATACAGTGTCATTTAGGGACAACAGCTCAGTCTTCCACAGAGGAATCTAAATGCGCACAATGCACAATTTTAACAGTCTGAGCCTGTGAGGTCAATGTGAATATATTATCTTAATATGATTATTTTTTATTTTTTATTTATTATTATTATTTACTCTTGAGTAATGGGTCAGTGTAGCATCTGAGCTCATCAGCTGATTTTTGGATGATGAAATCACCCCATATCTATGACTAAAATAAAATTTTGATTCAAAATTTAAACCCAGAGTTGAAATCGATATAAATTCAATCATGATTTGTGTGTGTGTGTGTGTGTGTGTGTGTGTTTGTTAACAAGCTACTTTGTAGGGCTATTACTTTAAATGGAAGAGATACTAAGTCTGGCAACAGTTTGACAAAGTATAATGCTATCAGATGAAGGCTTAAGACCTGATGACTGTTTGGTTGCTCGGTAGGGCGTTGTGCGCGGTGTGGTGACAACGTTCTTGGAGACGGGAGTGGATGCATCGCCATGGAACAGGTGTTCCACGTGGAGTGCTTCACCTGCATCACCTGCCATGCCCGTCTGCGAGGCCAGCCCTTCTACGCTCTGGACAAGAAGAGCTACTGCGAGAGCTGCTACATTGTCAGTGGTCCCTTCAGTTTAGTTTGATGTGTTTTTTTTTCTTTTTTTTTGGTCTTAAATAGTTTTCCGATTTGGCTCGTCCCCTCCAGCAAAACTCTCTTGTTTGATCTTTGGAGTCGGTCTCACCTCAGCTTCTCCTGTCTCACCTCATCTCATCTCATTCACAGCCTTGAAATCCTCCGCTCTTCGGGGTTCCCACGGGGCAGGGAATTTCTGTAAAATCATGTAATACAGACATGGAAAAGTCAGGGAATTTTAAGTTTGACTTAAAGTGGGAAGTGGGAACCCTGGATCTTACCCCCATCTCCTCCTTTTCATAAGTAGCAGCTTACATTTATCCACCCATCCTCTTCTTCTTGTCCCTGTATCTTGCCATATTTCTTCTTTTTTTATCTTTTTTTATCACTCTGCATTTCTGTCTGTCTCAGTCACCTTCACATTCTTTCTTATTCCCTCTCTCTCTCTCTCTCTCTCTCTCTCTCTAACTGTTCCAGAGTACCCTAGAGCGCTGCTCCAAATGCTCCAACCCCATCCTGGACAGAATCCTGCGGGCCATGGGAAAGGCCTATCACCCGCGCTGCTTCACCTGTGTGGTCTGCAACTGCTGCCTGGACGGGGTGCCCTTCACCGTGGACGCCACCTCCCAGATCCACTGCATAGAGGACTTCCACAGGTAACCAGCTAGGATGAGCTACGGCTGATGGAGAACAAACTACAGGGTGAAGGGCGTGGTAATGCTAACATTGTGCTAAAGCCATTCTGTGTCATGGGGCTCATAGTGGGCCAAGGAGGCATAATGCTAATGTTGCTAACAGTGAGGGTACACCAGGTAGATGGTTGGACGTCTGATCGAATCGCAGTGTCAGGCCCTATCTGTGGAGTACCTGTGGCTCAGATTTGAGTGATATATCAGCAGACTTCTGACGGCTCATTTGTGGCTTATTTAACATATTGAAGAGGCAGCAGAGCCATTAGCAGCGCTGGTAATCAGTGGAGCGTTCAAGAATTTTTGGTCGATACTGTGGTCAGTTCTCTGCAGTTAGCCCAGAGTGTGCATGCTATAACACTGTGCCAAAGCCATTCCTTTTCAGGGGCTTCTCTTCAGATCATTGGATAGGTGGGGGGTGGGGGTGGCAAGAAGGAGTGAGGTAAACACGCTAAAGCTAATGCTAACGTTGTGCTAAAGCTGTGATATTTTGGGGGCTTCTCTCCAGCTTATTTGGGGAGGGGGCATGTGAGATAAACCTAAGCTGTTTGTATTCCTGTCTGTTAGGGGATTCCAGGGGATTATGAGCTTTGCTTTTTTAGCTTACAAATAAATTCACCGTTATTTGGTCAAAAAGCTGTTTCTGTATCATGTCAGAGATGAACTGAAAGGCATCCTCTTGTGGAACTGAGTCTGGAAGCTTTTCTAAGTGAAATCCCAGCAATAATTTAGCAAGGCTCTTGCTGTGGCTGGATGAATATTTCTCTTTACAATATTGTCAAGTAATCTATCTTTTTTTTTATTAATTAATTGATTGGCTGGTGTTTCAGTAAAAGTCAGAAATAAGGTCAACAAATTACCATCAGTGTGTCACAAAGTCCAAAATTACTTCCTCAAATGCCTTCATTTCATCCACATGCCAAAAATAGGCTACCGTGTTTACAGTCATAGAACAAGTAGAACTGAATCTGAGAATATTTTCACAAGCGGACTAAAACAAGTGCAGTGGCAGTTATTTTAATAACCGACAACAAATCGATTAATAATTGCAGTCTGACTTCGTTAGCTAGTTAGTGTGCATGCAATTCATCATACTACTCATATAACTGAAGCCACTGTGCGGTACTTCCTGTGTCACAGAAAGTTTGCCCCTCGCTGTTCGGTATGCGGGCAGCCAATCATGCCTGAGCCGGGGCAGGAGGAGACGGTGAGGATAGTTGCCCTGGACCGCAGTTTCCATGTCAACTGTTACAAGTGTGAGGTGAGATTCTCTACTTTGACTTGACAACTAATAAAGGTTAAGTACTTGCAAGTGCCTGAAGGTTGTCATCACACATGGCTAATGTGTGACTGCGTACTGGCAGTTTCTCACTAACGCCCTGCAAGTCTGCAAAGGGATGTATACTATTCTTTAGTATCTGCTACTATTTAGTATCTGCCAGTAACATGTTCTGTTTTCCTCTGTCATGTTGTGCATCACAAGAAAATAGTCTTGTGTGAAATTTAGTTTGTTTGTTTGTTTGTTTGTTGCTCATCTTTTTCTTCTGTAGGAGTGTGGTGTGCTCTTGTCATCGGAGGGCGAGGGCCGAGGCTGCTACCCCCTGGATGGACACATTCTCTGCAAGAGCTGCAGTGCCCGCCGCATCCAGGACCTCTCCGCCAAGATCTCCACTGACTGCTGAGTCACTTGGCCAAGAGTCCCACACACACAACCCCCACTGTCTCCCCTGCCTCTGCCTCACTGTGCCCAACCATGCTGTTGTTGCCCATCTGTCCTTAGCCAGTACAGTCCGACTGAACAAACATCCAAAGCTGAAGAAACTGGCATGCACGTGTGTGTGTGTGTGTGTGTGTGTGTGTGTGTGTGTGTGTGTGTGTGTGGTGTGTGCATGCGTGTGTGGTGTGTGATGGTTTGTGTGTGTGTGTGTGTGTGTGTGTGTGTGTGAGAGAGAGAGAGAAACAGAGGGAGAGAGTCTGTAAGCAGTGTATGCATAAACTGGCTGGTGTGTGTGTGTGTGTGTGTGAGAGAGAGAGTGGGGGGGAGTCTGCAAGCAGCGTATGTGTGTGCGATGTGTGAAAGCCATTGAAATGTACTGTGCTGAATCCCACCTCAGCATTTAACACAATATCGCTGACTCCTGGTAATGCTGCTGCGAGTTGCCTAGGTTTTTGTGTACAATTAGCTCCTGCTCTTAGGTTTAGTTCAAACGAAAGTAGTTAACACGGGAAAACCTGGAACTGAGACATGGGTTCAGTGCCTAGCGCCACCCAGTCCTGTCTTTGTTACCTGACTACACTTAACTTAGTGCTATACTTTACCCCTGAACTGCAGGCAGCAGGGGTATCACCTCTAATGCCCCTATAGAACCACCATCACTCACCTTTGCTGTAGATTAGTAACACTGTTTTGGTACAGCCATTCAGTGGAGGACAACAAGCTTGTATGATGGAACTAGGTAAACTGTTTTGCTGCACTTCAGTAGAGTGATCAGTTTGTATTTGCAAAGGCACTCAGTTCCAAAACACAAAGGTTGGGTGTGTAAAAAAGCACATCAGGATATCAGTTCGTATCTGTCCAATGTGTTGTGATGGAGGGTGGTAGCGTGACTAAGGGTGTTGTAAGAATGTCTAGAAGACTGATAGACAGTGACAGACATTTTGTTTTCCTTCACTCAGATTACAGTAGCAAAGAGGTTCTGTTGTGTCTTCTCTTGCCACAGGGATAATATTGGTTACTATGGTGATGGAGACAAAAAAACAGGTCTCAACAGGTCTAAATAAGAAGGCTTTTGATGAAGTCAGACTTGCTGTGAAGTAAATGATTTATGAGTTGGTAGCTGAGCTTTTTTTGACAGTAACATAGTAGTGAATATAGAAATGATTGAGTGTAACAACAAAGATTAAATGGTAACACTTGATTTTACAAAGTAAATGCTGTGTAGCCCGTCAACTATCAGTAACCGTATGTGAATACTCTTCACTACGCTGTCATGTGTCCCAAACTAGCCCCAGTCTTAACTTTGAACCTAGCATAAATGAAATCTATCAGCATTCTATTTTCTCTGTATGTTACACGTTGTGTTACAGGGTACATATAGGTTGGTTACAATGTAACAGTTTTACAGTAGCTTGATATAAAGTGTCACTGAAAATACTACAAAAAAGGTTTGCGTTATCGGTTCAGTCATTGGTAACTACATACGTCATGGTTTAGTTGACGAGTGTGAGCTGCTATGAACAGAAATGACTGCAATGCAATAACTTAGGATACCTTTCACCTGCATGTGTAAAGTTACTTGTAAACGAAGGGCTCTTGTGTTTGCCGTTTGGTGTGATGGGTTGTAGTTGTCCAGGACAGGTTTGACGTGTGAAAAAATGCCGGTGTTATGAAGTGGAGACCTGATGCGTCTAATTTATCACTAAGAAAATGGCACAAGCCCTATTTGGCGCTTGCCAAGCCCTATCAATGCCTGAATCACCAATGCCGCCACCCCACATATGCCGTAAGCTCTGAATCCTCGAAGACTTGTTAAATAAAACTGGCATGGTTTGACCTCATGATTGTCTGATTTAGGCCAGTTAAGTAGAAGGTTCAGGGTTTAGGGAATAGAGGGGACATTGGGATTCCGATATTCTCTTTTGACCGGCTGGGATTCTGTTTGTTGTGTGTAGGCTTTTTGGTTTAGATTGGCTAATTGCAACGTGTGCAAGATGGTGTGTCATTTCTTTGTGCATTTTGTAACCACTATTTGCAAGTTCTGACATTAAACCATGTAACTGATGAGAATGATGCAAAAAAATAATAGGAAACTGTTTTATGAAATGTGAGTTTTGCATTCAGTGCCATTTTTTGTGACTTTTTTGTTTGTTTGTTTTTCATCAAATGCTCACCATCCCAACGTTTGCGAAAGAAAAAAACAACTGTTACTAGCTTCCTTATCTATTTTCATGATGAAATTACTCTCACTTAAAGACATTTGACATTAATTTGGATTGAAGTTGCACATTGATTTTGTTAATTTATTTCACTAAAGTGTCAGTCTTGTTTTCAATCACTGTTATATCAGTTCAGTTAGTCAACATTTAGGTCAATCCTTTTTTTTCCTCCTCAAAATATGTTTGGTGTTTTTGTTTTTATGTCATTTCTTTGTTGTTGTCATTATGTGGTCATAATATCTCTTGTCAATTTGCATTGTTGCCAAGTAGTTAGACCATTTTGTAATTTTTGTTTTGTATTTTGTGGGCTTTGCAAATGTTTGTTGTTGAACACTCCTGGATGACCTATAGTGTGTGCTTTGGTGCATGAGTTGAGCGATCGAGTGGTTGTTTATTCTGAATACTGTGTGCGCAACATCCGCTTTATTCTGCCTTTGAATTGTAGTATATACTTCATACCCATAAACCCATCCATTTTGAAAGCAGATAAGATATCTGTGGTGTTATTTTCATGTCTCCGCATTCATTACCACAAAAAAAAACGGACAAAAAATTAACAGAAGTTGGTTTTATTTCCTGTTCAAACTATCACTTAAGCTGAATTCTGGTTGCTTTGATTGAATAAAAATAGATCTAATCAAAACACCCTGATTTTAGTTTGTTTCAGATTCCCTGAAATCCACAATAAAGGCTAGGAAAAATGCATTAAATTGCTACTTTTGCATGTCAGCTCTTAATTCTGATGTTTTCTACAGATTTGCCAGGAGTGTGACTTTGCAAAGTTTCCTTGTCAGCCACAAAACATGAAGTGAAGGAGGAGACAATGTGCAAAGTCAGGCCAACATCATGCTACCTCTATCACCATGAAGGAAAGAGCCTGAGGCGTATACAAACAGACGTGACTTTTAATGAAAATATTGGTTAGGGGCCTCTGTGTCACTGGACGCGTTGAAGTCCAAGACATAAATACACACACACACCAACACACACATACACACACACACACACACACACACACACATGCAACTGCACACACCCAGCACTTCATAGTGCTCGGGTCGAAAGCCAAGCAATACATTCAAATTCAGACTTCTTGTTAACATCCTTCACTTGTTTTGTCATCACATGATGACCAGTTGGGGTGACTATGGCAGCACATTCAGTACATTATCTTCTGGTGGATATAAAGGGACCAGAGATTGCCATTTACACTAATGTTCATACCTTCTTCATCTATGCTTATCACCATTGCAACTGTCCAAACTCACTTTTAGTGATACTAACAATATCATGCTCATGTACAGCATAGTCCTAATAAAAGTGACCTTGTGAGCAAAGAACGAAAGGAAAAGTCATCCTACAGACAACGATAAGTGCATTAGTATGGATGGAACCGTGAAATTTAATTCACCTGAAATCTACCAACAAATTACTTTTTGTCCTCCCCACCCCCGTCGGACTGGAAGCTGTTTAAGTATTTTGTGCTGCCCCTCGTTTGGTTAGCAGGATGTGAAGGTCTTCCAGTAGAAATTCCGGCAGCCTGCCTTGCGCTCCCGTTGAGAGTTGGGGAGCTGCCGTGGCACCTGGTCCCTGTGTCCGTGTGGCCCTCGGTCTGGAAGGAGAACACCGTCGTCGCCCCCCTCAGCAATCAGATCAGCCAGGACCTTCAGACGCAGCATCTCAGACACATCCTGGAGCCAGATGGGAGGACAGGTGCAAGTTAAAGGAGAAATACGGTGTGAATCGGTTAATAGCCCTATTGTTTGGGGTCACCAAGACATAGCGAAATGAAACTGAAAGTGAATGGGGCATAGCAAAATGAAACTGAAAGGTCTCTGTGCCCCATCCAGGTAGTATTAGCTGATTCTCTATTTGGTGTATGTTGTATTTTTTTCTTACTGACAGCACTCAGGGACCTCAAACAACAGGGCTATGAATCAATCAAAGCCATGATACTCTAATAAAAACAATAATGATACAACTAATGAAAATAAATAATAATAATATAAATAATCAAATTACACATTGAGTAAAAGCAATTACATATTAATAAAGGTGTTTGTCTAATTACATATTAATAAAGGTGTTTGTCTACATAATACAAAAATGAATAATAAACACATTAGAAAAAAGCAAGTAAATAAGATAAAGCCTATCTATATAAATATATATAGATAGATGGATAGATTACATATATTTTTATTTATTTATTATTATTATTATTTTTCTTTTGCCTTGCCTTGTGTCTTGACTTAATAACAATTTTGTTGCCCAAAAAGACCGAGGAAAAGTGGCAGCTTGAACCAGAATTTTTTTTTTCCCCGGCTATATTCGTTTCAAGATCGTATTAAGTCCCCTCTGATGTTTATGTTCTCAAGACGCAAGTTTGCTTGGAATCCATCAGATCACTGCCATCAGGGCTCTTAACTCAAACAAAGGTACATCCAGTTACATGCACAGAACCTCTTACACCCATCTGTACCCTACAGTACAAAAAAACATAAAAAAATAAAATAAAATAAAATAATAACCTGACCATTCTGTTTTGTTCCCAAACTACTGCCACTATGTTTATATCAAATTGAACAGCCACTAATAATCGAACCCTCTTGAAATGGTCTGTATTAATTGTTATTGCTTGTGTGAGATGGTGAGGATTTGATATGAGCCACTATACTACAACGACCTACTTTTAAAAACACCTCTGATTATTTCTTGTGATGTTCCTTGTCTGCCCACCCTCCCAGACACCCGTGCTTGAACACAACTGTCATCTTCCACATCGACATATTCATCCTCACCTCGTCGGGGTTGGGGTCCTTGGGGTCCTTGACGTGGCCGTTGTTTCGAAGCAGCTGGTTCAAGATATCCCTCTGTGGCGCAGCACCGGCGCAACCCAGAAACACGGAGGTGCACAGAGACACCAACAGGAGCTGGAGCTGGGAACAGGGCATGGCTCACTTCAGGTGGTGTGTGTTCTTCAGCCTCTAGATATTGTGCAGTGTCCGGAAGAAGTGATAGCAGATACCGTTGCCTTTGAGTGTGGTCTGTGTAGAACCAAATAGCCCAGGGTATATATATGTCCCTCATGTGTGAGCATTGGGGCTTTGATTGGTCCACTGGGGAATACGTAAAACAGAGGTGGTAGATCAGTGATGAGGGCTGTGTGTTTGGATGTGTGAGTACGTGTGTGTGTGTGTTTGTGTGTATGTGTGTGTGTGAGGTTTTTTTTTTTGAAGTTGTCACGGCTGGTGCAACAGGCTTCATAACTGCTTCTGTTGCAACTTGATGTTAGGAATAACAGATTTTGTTTCAAGTTCATGCTGTCACAAGGGTAAGGGGTTTCTGTGCATTCATTAATAAACTCTAGAATCTATCAAAGGCCCCCGCAAGTTTACTAAATAAACAACACGTTTCCCATTTCCCATATCTGTATGACTTCACTGGAAGTGAGACTATCATCTGCTTCATCAAAACAAATGGTAGAAAAGAGGTTCTTTTTTCCTTGTCTGACCTGTTTTTTTTTTTTTTCATCATCAGTTTTGCAACAGGCATCCTGTTGACCAAGAGAAAACGGAAAGCACCCACATATTTCACGTGAATCTGCACTTTTTTTTAACGTTTTAAATCATTTCCCTTTTCATCACGACTAAATTCAACCCAAATGTCAATGCTTAGACATCATACCAAATGTCATTGTTTTTAAATACACTTTAGATACACTCAGGTGTCATTGAACTAAGTGACAGTCATCTTTTTTCCCACTATTATTTTATCGGGCATCACGAAACCAGATGCCCACTGTGCTGTAAGCGCAGGATGAGTCACTACCAAGTTCTCCCATCCATAAAATGAGTAACCTGTGCCGTATGTCTGTGTATCTTCTTCCCATGGTGGTGTGAGTATGCTGACGTCTCACTAAATTAATACGAAAGACACCTCACTTGTGATTAAGCCGCTGGCATACATTTAGTGCATCTCTCTCTCTCTCTCTCTTTATCTCCCTCTTTCTCTCTCTTTCTCTCACTCTCACTCCATGCTCTGAGCACAGTGGCAAGCTGTTGATGACACGAAGTGACTCAAATGTTAATTGGCTCGTCTGGCCTCGAGTGCCCCTACCACCAACACCTCTGCACATGCCTGAATAAATCACAATCTCCTGTAAATCATGCACTCGCCCATGTACTGTACCTGCTCTAGTGAGCCCTAAATGGTGGCTATCTATTCAGACACCTGGTACTACCCAGTTGTAGGCCATGATCACAGCATGCCCAACATCCTCCAACCAAAACCTGCACTACTGAGGCCTGTGAATACAATACAACTGAGGTGATCGATGATATTGATATCACAAGACAACTGGCAACCATAACCCTGGGTAGGATGATTTGGTCATTGGTGAGAGGGTGAGGGGATATGGGTGACAATGTGACCTTTCTCTCCTGCTAACCATTTCCGGCCACCTGCAGGGTGGCGGCGAACGTCTTACTGTGCCTTCTCAGACCCACGCAACGCTGCGGGCACTCATTAACATTTTCAAAGAAGGGGGCAGGCTAGTCGTGCTGGGTGCCTAAGTGCCAGGCACCTAAATACACTGGGTCCCTCAATCGCTCACATCAGCTCCATTCACAGTATCCTAGGCCATCATATGGAATGACACATGAAAAGGTCAATCCTTTCATTAGGACTCATCATAGCTTCTGACAGACATGAGGGGAGTGTGACGACTTGTTTGCGGAAGTCTAGGAGATGTCCTGAATGATTTGTGTGTTTGTTTTGCGTTTGGATTCTGCTGGTGTTTGTGATTTCAGCAGTCAAAACAGACATGCTTTGAAAACGTGTGTTGAAAATTATGTGTGGGGAAGATTATTTAAGTTCACTGGCCTCCATAACTTCCTGCTTTACATCACATTACACGAGACCCAGTGACAGAACAAAGATGCATTATATATTATATTGAATGAGTAACAAAATTGTATTTGCCATGTATTTGCACACAGTGTAATACAACAAGACCAAGAGATTTAATACCAAGCTACAGTGTTGCCTTATCACATAATGTCTAAGCTTTAATCACCATTGGCAATTTCTGTTCTGGAAAAAAACACTGCATGTTAAACTGTTTTCACTAATTCCACCCTACAGTATCCTCTGAACTTTGAATTCTAGAATGCTAACACGTGTAACTTCCTAGAATGGCAGAGCAAAATGGTGTGAAAATAAATTTTTGAACACTGGCTTGCAAACTTGTACCTACCTATTTTTCACCTCTTTGAATGTTCATACTTAGGGGAAAGGAATTCATTGTGATACCAAAAAGGTTTTAGACAGTGAAAAAAAGAGTTTTTTATGTAATTACAGACTCCACAGAGTCATAGCTTTGATTCAGTTTTCTCAAACCTTCACTGTAATTGCTGTTCTGTGACCCTAAATCCAAGCATAACTGTTACAGGCCAAGACGTTGCAAGAATACAGTTAGCCACAAGGAGACGCCAATTTTCTAGAAAAAAATACTGACAACACTTATCAGAGTTAATAGACGGGATGGTTTATATCACAACGTTAAAGTGAATCGGTAATCAAGGCTTGTTATAAGGTATATTTAATTTTCGAATAGTTGTAAGTATACAAAATTTGTTAATTAATCAAGGGGTTCATCATGCCTTTCTCCGAGGTGATTTAATGAAACATTTTAACATTTTATACATATTTTTTACACATTTCGCATGGGCCTGCAGTAACAAAAAAATCAAAATCATATCAAAAGAACATTTGCCACTGTTTGTAACCGGAAAACGGAAGTAGTCACAATCTGTCTTTGTAAACAAACCATGGAGGACACGTTCGTGCATCCACTAAGCTAGCTTGCTTAGTTTGTGTGAAAAAACACGGACGACATAACGTTTAGATTGAAACGAGTAAAGTTGTTATCGGTAAAAAGCGGACCTCCTGATTATGTGTATATGCATTAGTCTACCGTTACTAAAAACTGTTAATCTTATACAATGTTGCTGATGAAAGCTTGAGAGATACAACGGTAACCGCTACAACCTGAATGTTACTATTTTGTGTATTGTCTAAGAATTTCAGAATCCGTCGGAAGCCTAGTTACGTTTCTCGTCGTAATAACCTGCCAGGTCAGTTCTTAAAGATGAAACCACGCTTTAAGACCACAGTCGGGAGCAAAAGAGACCGGGAAACTATGGCCGCTGGTCAGCGGTCGTCGACATTGGCTTTAAGCAGCGAGATCTCCATGTCTTTTCAGGACGAACTTGCTGCAACGATCCATGGCGCCTTTGAAGTGGCTGTGGAGATAGCTGTGCGAGAGGTCAGTAAACTAGTGGGTCAAGCCTTGGGCGACGTTCGCGATCAAATGCATGAAACATTGAGAGAGAACAAGTCTCTGAAATTGCGCCTGCAATCGGCCGAAAAAGAATTGGACTCAGCGCGTTTGTTCGCAGCAGGAGATGGTCAAGTCCAGTTATCATTAAATCATTCGAATCAGTCAGATAGCCCGCACAACAGCGACAGACTGAAAAGTGAAACGCATACCAGCGATGGTGAGGATCAAGCAAAGACCTCTGTCAATGTATCTGTAAAGAAAACGTGTGATTATTTAATTGTGGAAGCCGAGGCAAGCTGTGAACGCCTCGATGGTACTTTCAGCGAGATATGTGAGGATGGCCGAGTATGTTCACAAACCCTGAATGTGACTCCCTCGGAGGAATTATGTCCTACTTCTTCAAGTATAGGAAAAGGTAAGGATGAAATTGTGTGATTCATATCAAGACATTAAATCTAGATTCTTTTGCGTGGTCTCATTTCACACCTTGTGCTCTTTTCTCTCAACAGATTCACAGGCTCAGTGTTTATCAAATGAGGAGTTGGTAGATCTTCACAATGGTGAGTCAGATCTACAAGAGGAGACGGCTTCATACGAACTCTCAACAGAAGTTAAAGTGAAGGAGGAGAAACCAGATTTGGACCATGCCTCTGGTTCGGCCTCTGGCTCTCAGCTGGGTTTTGACCATGTCAGTGAGGGTCCAGACAGCTTCTCGCTGGCCCAGTCTAAGATGCTGGAAGACTGGCGTCCGGACCCGCTTGACCTGCCTGGGTGTGAGGCTGATTCACTCAGCCAAGGCAGCAGCCATGCCCTGGGTAAGAATGCCAAAGTAATGAGTTAGTGAGAAAGATAGACAGCAGCTCATTTCTTTTTATACTTCCGTTTATGCATTTATCACTTTATCTAAAGCAACTTACATTTGCCATTTGTCAATTACTTCTGCTCCAGTCTCCCCTAGAGCAACTTAGGGTTGAGTGCCTTGCTCAAGAGCACAAAAGTGGCAGACGTCTGTTTCCCAAAACCATAATTGCTAACCAGTTAGCCACTTTGGTGGTTGGCAATATGCAATTGCATTAGTTAAGTTGGCAGCTGTGGTGTTGGGAAATGCACTCATGGTCTCTAGCCTCAATAATGCTGTTAGCTAGCTGTAACTCAATTTGAGTTGTCAAATTGGGTATGCATAGAATATATGTATGATATAGTATGTGCAATGTATAGCAACTATATAGCAATGTCATTTACACCAATTGTTTCCTCAGCCCACCCAATGGCTGTCACTATGCAGACTGCAGAGATGAGTTCCTCGTCGGTGGGCAGTCTGCCTGTATTTCCCAACATGTACCAGCCCAACAACACTGTTCCCCTGCCCCACGCTGTCCCTCAGAACTTCAGTGTCCCCGTCAGGCCAAACCCCCCGTTGCCCCCTTCCTACAAGCAGCATGTCTGCAAGATCTGCAGCCGGCCCTTCCAGCGTCCCAGCGACCTGCGGAGACACCAGAGCCAGCATCACCGCTCCAAACCGGCCAATAGCGCGGTGCCGCGGCCCGGTGGCCGGCCACCCAAGCAGCAGAAATTCCCGCCTGGCCGCAGCCCGTACCATTGTAGCGAGTGTGGCCGGGATTTCAACCGCTTGGAGAACCTGAAGACTCACTTGCGCATCCACACGGGCGAACGACCTTACACGTGCTCAGCATGCGGCGTGCGCTTCCGCCACTCGGGGGCGCTCACGCGCCACTTCCGCATCCATACTGGGGAGAAGCCTTATGTTTGCGGCCAGTGCGGCATGTCGTTCAGGAACAGTGGTGGGCTCCGCTTCCACCAGAGACTACACAATCGACAGACTCAGGCAGTGATGGGACAATAATTAGCCATACAGGTGCAAACCAAGTATGAGAGTGGGTTTATTGTTGAATATTGCCATTGGCCTTCAGTAGCTTGGCTTATTAAATTTTGTGTGTAAAAATGGGTGAGAAATGGATTGGATTGGTGCCATCAAGGTCACGGTAGCTCACCAAGCGCTTAGGTGGATGGTGCCACCTGCAGTTCAGTGTTCAAAGTGGTTGAAACTGTATTTCAGCTGGAGCATATATGCACGCGCACATGTACAATGGTGACAGAGTGTGTCTGTGCGTTTTTTCTATTAAAAAAAACAAAACAAAACAAGCTTTTTGTGAGAATCTGTGGCATTTAAAGGGAATGAATCGGTCTCAGAAAGAAAAACACTACAGGCACAGTGCACTAAGGGAAAGAGATAGTAGGAGACATTGTTTCAGGCTGTAGCCCGGTTAGGCCCAGACAGTACCTCAGTAGAAACGAACAGCGGATCTGGGGACAAGGGGTAAACAAGCATGAAATTTGAAGTTAAACAGATGAATTACATTCTCAACCAAAGCCCGTCAGAACTGCAAGCAATGCATCCTCCATGTCAACGAGTGTTTTAAATGCTGTTGTTCACTTAGTTTGAATGGAAAAACACCTCCTTAGTTTAACCATAGACAGTAACACAGATGCTTTCAATGGTTCCTAGGTTTGTGGTGATTTGAAAATTGTCTCGAAAGGGCTTGTCTTCAGATCACCTTCAGTTTACCCAGAGTGCTCAGGCTGGGCGGAGAATGACAGTGCATGTCTGTCATCATGTACACTAATAGGCTATGAGCATTGCACCTATAGCCATGCAATATCAAAATGATGGATTGTAATGTCATGTCTTCACTCATGCCTACATCTCTTTGTTTTTGCTTAAAGGAGAAATGTGGTATGATTCAATCCATAACCTTGTTATTTGAGTTCACCAAGTGCTGTCTGTAGGGAAAAGAACAAGAAAATTTCATTGACCTTGACTGAATCGCAAACCAGCAACTAATGTTGACTGAATGGGTCGCAGGAAAATTAACTACTGACAGCACATGGTGTCCTTGACCAACAGGGCTACTCCCACAAGATTTCACCTTTAAAGAATTGACAATCGGGGATTAGTGGGCATGGGAAAACATCAACTGCCAGTGTCATTTTTTGCTCACTCTTAAAGAAATACAAACAGACCTCAGAATTTTGAGTGGTGCTTAAAATCCTTGCATGGGTTTAGAACAGATGTGCCTCACAGCCACTCTTGAATGCTAATAATCGACCCAAGAAGTACTCAATATACTACTAACATAACTGCTTTTACCAACAATAACCCCTTAAATGTCTTGAGCGAGGTGTCGTGTCTGGCTTTGTCAGGGTGAAATCACTAAGGTTTGTAAGCTCGGCTTTTTGTCAGATTAAATACCCTGGGATCAGGAGACCAGGGGAGTATTTTTCAAAGCACTGGAAATAGTAAGACTCAACTTTAGTGCACAGATTTGTAGTAAACAGTTTTACTTCAGAATAGGCTACTGTGTCTGTGCAAGTACTAGGACAAAGACAGTATTAAAGGAGAAATTAGGTGTGAATCAATCCATAGCCCTGTTGTTTGAATTCCCTGAGTGTTGTCTGTAGGAAGAAGAACTAGCAGATTTGATATAGCATAGTCCAAAAAGTGAACCCAGTGAGCTGCCAGGTCTGTGTTGTCTCAGATTTGCTGACACTTTCTTACAGACTGCAGTCTGTGACCTCGAACAACGTGGCTATAGATTGATTCACACCGGATTTCTCCTTTAATTCATAGCCAAATGTTTCTTTAGATCTTCACTGTATGAACTCTGTTGGTGGCTTTTACCTCTGTATTCACAGACTTTTGCAATGATATGACCTTGCATCATGTGGCATCTAACCAGGGGCTGGGGTTGGGAGTCTGTATGGTTGTTTGTTTGTTTGTTTGTTTGTTTGTTTGTACATTTTCTAAACTTCAGGTTGAACAAACTAAATGTGCTACTGGTGTATTTGTATTCCCTTGGCAACACAATTGCTGTCATATTTTGAGCATTGGTTAACAGAATAAAGTCTTAACCTTTGTCAGACAATGTCTGTACTGACTTTCTTATCTCACACACATCAAAAACCCCTCCCAGTCTTATCCTGACCCAAATGGGTTGCATTAGAAGATATGGTGGTTCTGGGATCTGGGAGCCTTAAAATATTATCAACCAAACACTAGCCATTGGGCGATGGGGGTGACAACGCTCAACACCAGCTGTTAACCTTGATATCTCTCTCTCTCTCTCTCTCTCTCTCTCCCTCTCTCCACACAGATTAAGAAGGGTGCTGTGATGTAAGTAACATGCTAAGCCTTCACAGTGTGTGTGCGTGCTGAGGGGATTTGCTATGAGACGAGGGAGCCCCCTACTATTGTATCCAGAGGGGCATTCATTGACATCACAGCACAAGTCTCCGAAACACTTCTGTGCATTAGGACAACAATAGACTTTATTCACAATAACTTCCTAAAATACCTTCCTGTTCTTGAATTTACTATTGACGGTCCCATTTCAAATGATTCAAATCCCGAAATATTTTAACTGGAGTATTGATGAGAGGCAACAAACAAATCACTGCTCAAACGTTCAGATGCTCTTGAGCATGCATTTTGCTTTTACCCCATGAACAAATACTAGATAAGAGAGCATTGTTGAATGCAAACTTCTGGGAAACTGTACAAGAGGGGTTTATTTCTCCCGAATGAGTGGGGGGGGGGGGGCACTCTAGGTTAAGACGTTAGGACAATGGCAGGCAGTCCACGATCAGATGGTTGGGAAAGTTGGAAGGCAAGAATCTGTTGAGCCTTAAATTTGCATTTACTGATGTAATTTTTTCATATTGACGGTGGGTGAATTAGGCCCAGACTCCAGATCCTATTTGGTGTACAGTTCTGTAGGGAAGTAGTTATTGTGTTCATGATCTCCCAGTGGAAACCCTGGATGTGAGATCCAAGGAGGGTTTTTCCTCCTCTTGACAAGATGTAGTGCTGACATGGTTTAAAATGTTCTTAAGACTGTCAACAAAGATGTTTTCCAAGTTCTACTCTAATCGGAACTGTAATTTGAATCATTTTTACATGCTTTGCATCATTTAAGAGCTGTTTTAGGTGCTTGGTTTTTTATACGGTTTTCCCTCTGCTCTCCAAAATGATTGGCTGAGATTCCCTATTCCCTGCCCTAGAGCCCGATGAGTGACAGCTATCTGTCTCGACACCCCTCCTTCTCTCCCAGGACTATATTAAAGCCCCTGTCCACTTTCGACACATTAATGCCCATCTACCTTCTCTGCACCTCATTGGTTTAATCCTCACGATGGATTGGAACTCATATGGTAAGATGTCATATTACCTTACAAATCATGGTTGTTACTTATTTCTTAGCCTCTCTAATATACTCTGACTGTAACTGTCCTTTTGTAACCCAATGAGTATACTTAGCAAAAGTGAGTAGACTAAACAGAAGACAGCATAAATGTGAAAATGAAATTACTTGAAGGAGGACACTATACAAACTCAGCAATATGTACATAACAGGTTTATGTTTTAAAAAAAAATCTTATTTTGCCAGTAAGTGTCCTAACTTGTGTTTGTGGAGATATTGTGTAAGTCAGTTTCTTTCTTTCTTTCGTTTCCAGAGATGGACGCTCTGGAGGTCCCGCCCCTTACTCCCACCAGTAAAGAGGTTCTGACCCAGGCGGTTAGGGCCAGCTTCGCTGGGTTCACCCAGGAGAGGAGCCGTCTGCGGTTCCCCAGGGGTAGGCTAGTATACTGTACCATCACTTCATCCCTCAGACAAAGGTTTATACAGGTTTATTTAAATGATGAACTAGATTACAGTCTTGCTTATGGGAAAGTACTGTATATATCTGCAGTAAGTGATAAATTTTGTAACCAAAGGCCATAATCATGAAGATGGCTAACTTGTGCAGAAGTGATGCCTGGTAAGGGTTATTTGTTAAACATTCATAGTAACTATGTAAGTTAAGTAAGTGAATAAACAAGAAATTGATGTTTGTTACCTATTCTTCATTGTAGTGGAATACATTTTATAGATGTCATTCTTAGTCCTTTACTTTCGAGGCCCTATCCCCCTAATTTTTGGTCAAACTACTCTTTGAGGAAGTGTACACCTATTATGTAATTGATCAATTGTTGCTCAGTTGTTTAATGATCCTTATTTGAGAGGTCAAAGTCATTGATGTTCAAGCACACCCTGTTTGAAAATTTTGCACAAGCTATTCCTTGGGAATGTAAGAGTAAGTATGTAATTCATAATCTGCTTAATTTTTTTTTTTTGTGAAAGACCCGAGCCTGTGGTCAGAGTGGCATGTTAACCACTGGCTAGACTGGTGCCAGGCTGAATTTGGCCTGCGAAGCTTGGGAACGGATTTGAGGGGCATCCGAGGAAGTGAACTCTGCGCCCTGGACAGAGACGGCTTCCTGGCTTTGATCTCAGACTGCACCGCTGGGGAGATCTTGTGGGAACACCTGGAAACAATGCACAGAGGTGAAGAATGAAGAAAGGAAAAAACATCCAAAATATTGAAATGCTCTAATCTAACTTCACTTCATATCATTTACCTTATAACATTTTACCAATGACTGTAAAATCGTTTGTATGTTGTGTGCAATTTTATGCAGAATGTGAACCTGACAGAAGCCAGTATCTTTGCTTATCACCCCCCTTCAGTCAATCACAATGCAGCATAGGTGAGTACAGTGTTTCTATTGTGCCACACAATCTGAGCTGAAGGATCTAGACAATGACTTAGCTTTGGTAATGAGCACAGATATTATACCCTTGTTATAATTGTACTTTTATACCTATAGTCTGTGAGTGAGCTGAGAGATCTGTTGCTGCCCATCCATTGTGTTGCTGGTGAGAGCAGCCATGCTATACTACCTTCCTTACTTCTGGACACACTGAACTGATAACACACTTGATCTGCCACTTGCCATGCATCAAATAATGTTGAGCTTATGCAGCCTATTTGCAAGTTCTGGCCTTTATGTGCACATGCAGAGAGATCTCAGTACGTGTTTCAAACTCTCCTGACTCCTGCAAATCCACCAGAGTAGTCTGGTCAAAGACATTAAACTGTGTGAGTGCACTGAAGTCAGCCAGTTAAACTTAGCCACTGGACTGATTTAATTGATGGGTTTTTATTCTGTTGTTTTTGTCTATGTTTAGATTCTTATTTTCTTGCTTGTTTCCTCTATGTGTCTATGTGTCCTCCCTGAATTTTGGGGTGCACTCTATGCATGAAAAAGGCTTTTTTTCTATGGGGATCAAGCCATTGTTTCCAAATCATATGAAAAATTGGATAATGTGCCACACAAGGACACAATACAGATCTTTTACTTGATGAGTAAATAGTATTGAGAGAATTGAGATCAGATAATTGTACAAATTGACATTCTGGTCATCCATCTGTTGGTCCCATGTTTTGCTATGTGTAGGCAAGGAATACTTTTGAACAACCTGGCCCTGGTCACAGATAGCAAAACATGGGATATCTCAATCTGGATCACTTTAATCCAAATCAAACTGTTTTGAAACAGGATGTTAATCTGACAATTTGCATTGTCCATTTTTTTAGACAATCTGTCAGCCTCTCCAACAGACAACCCAGACTACAGCCTGTTTTCCCATTATGCATCATCAGACTGCGTCCATCTGCTCTCTCTGGACACGGCAAGCCCCAGACAGCACGACTTCACGACCCATCTGAGGGAAGAGACACACTTAAGAAAGGCTCAAGAGGTGCCCTGCACTGTACTGGAGTATCAGGGCATTGGCGACACAGGTAGCGCAGATTCTAGTTTAGTGTAGTTTCCTGAGCATTCTCTTCCTTTGTGTCTAGACATCATTATGTGTACTGCTGTGTACGATATACAGGTCTGTTTAATTTCTGATTGTTATATCCCACGATATACCACGGGTGATTCTTTACAGCTAGTGTTCACTCCACCAAAGATACAATGTAACCATTAAAACTCTACACTAAAATTCCATACATATTCCATATGTACTTCTATTATTGTTCAAATAGATTGCTGTAATGTCACACTGGTCACTGGGTTTGCATTATGTGTCCTAATTTAATCAAGGTTATCCTTTGCTTGTTTACACTATCCCCTCTCCCATGAACAGGTGAGTGTGATACGGAAGCAGAGGTGGCTGTGCGCTACCCCGAGGCAGAAACAGAGGCGCCCTTGCTTTGGGCTGGGGTAAACGAGGAGCTGGGTTACGGCGGGAAGGAGAGAGCCCAGCCAGACGGAGCCTTTGCCCTGCCGCACTCTCACATGAGCTTCAGGGAATTTGTTGGGGACAAGGGAGACCTGGGCAAAGCTGTGGTCCCGGCAGCCATCTTGGCAGGTTATACTGGTAACACACTTAGCCTCTTGTAATGTGTAATTGTCATTGGTCGTCATGTCGGCCATATGATGTAACAATACAATTACTGGACTTGGTAATCTGTAGAATTATCTTATTAGTATGATGTTAGGTTTGAATTTAACTGAATGGAGTCGAAATTGAGCCTTTTTATTGTGAGTAGTATTTGATTTTGGAGTATGCTCACTGATTTTAAACATGACACCATAGGAAAATCAAAAGAAATGATGAAAAAAAAAATGATGTTAAAATGTCACCATACTCTGTCCTTCTCAAAATTGATTGGAGCCTTTTTTATTAATTACTTGAGAAACCTTTTTGTAAAAAATCTCATTCTACCCTCCCCCTTATTCTGTGGCGTCCAATAGGCAGTGGCCCTATTCAGCTGTGGCAGTTCCTATTGGAGCTCCTGACTGATCGGAGTTGTCACTCATTCATCTGCTGGACAGGAGATGGTTGGGAATTCAAACTGACTGATCCTGATGAGGTAACCACTGCCTGACAGTTCACGTTGGGTTTAACGAATTATGGTTACAGTGAAGTCTCTAGAAATATACTATGATTATATTTAACAATTTGCATTAGTAATTTAATGATTAAAAATCCTATATCAGGTCGCTCAGATGTGGGGCCGCCGGAAGAACAACTCAAAGATGAACTACGAGAAACTGAGTCGAGGCCTACGCTACTACTACGACAAGAACATCATTCACAAGACGGCTGGGAAGCGCTATGTTTACCGCTTCATTTGCAACCTGCAAGGTCTGCTGGGATATTCGCCACAGGAGCTCCATGCCATGTTAGACATCCCGTCACGTGACAGCTCTGAAGGGTTCTCAGATGGTTCAGATGGGTCCCTGTGAAGCTGGAACGGACTGGACACATCATACTGCTCCACAAATTAGAGACACCAGCAAATGAATTTTATTTTATTTGTAGTTTATATGTTATGTCTATATTTTCCTCTCGCAATGCACAATTACACAGGAAAGTGATCCTGTTCCTGTTTTATTACAAAGGAAAGTTTGTGGGAAAGTGATGTGTTTTGTGTCCATGTGTTCATGTCACACAGCTGCAAACTGTTTACTGAGAGTCTGTGCAAAAACTATTTTTAGTTCACAAGCAAACGATTTCACTAGTAACTGCTATTTTATACCAGTATTTTCATTTTCTGTTTCATTTGAATGTGCAATGTTTAGTTTTCTAGTTCATCAATAATTTAAAGGAGGAATTAGTGAGGCTATGTTAGGTCTGTTAGGCTATTATATAGCTAATTTGTTGTGTTTTGTGAATCTGTTTATAATTTAAGATATTTATTTTTATTTAATAATGTAAATAAAACACAGTATTGTACTTCTAGACAGCTGGAACAGATACAGTGCACAATGATGTTGTGTACTACTGCTAGTTAAGTTGGATTTTTATTTGTTTTGATATTTTAATGGTCCACTGTGTGCATGATGACTGACACAGCTGGTTGCTATAGCAATTTACATACACTTCCTGATAAGCACAGGACTTTATATATGCTGAAACTAAATTAAACTAAAAGCTGTAACGCTGGGCTGTTTGCTCTCCATGCAGTTCCTCTGTGGAAATATTTAATGATAATTTATTTCCAAGATGATAAATAAATATTCTCAGTCATTTCATTACTAAGCCCTTCAATAAAATGGTACGTGTGCGCTACACCGAGTTTCCCTGGGGAGACATAACCTGTGGCACTCTGCGCCAATAATAATCAGTTGTGTTACGTTCTACTTTTGGTATCATCAACACGTATGAGTGAGGGGGTACTCATGGTATAACAAAAAGGCTCAGTGGGTACACAAGACAAAAAAGTTTGGGAAACACTGGCCTACAACATTCACAAAAAAAATCACATGGATCTATTCAACTGATTACCTGACAGCTTAATAAATAACGAGGAGTCAAAATGGAAGTGGAAATGGTTTATTATTTCATTTCATATGTGTTCTTGTTTACACACTTGTTTACACTCACAATAAATACTGTGTCGTCAGGCTAATTGTTTACAGAAGGTCTGGTGTGGGTCTTCGAGCGCAATTTACTGTAGCCTTCAGCCACCATTCTGTGACATGATAAAATATTACTGTCATATAAATTGAGTTTAGTCTCAATAACATGGTTCAGCCCATGAAGATTAGTATTTTTTTAAGTTAGTCATTGACAAGGCCATGGAGTCATTGTCTGGCCATGGATATTATGGAAGCATAGAAGCAACTTAACATGTCGATTTACAGATTACGACCCCTTTGTTATTTGGACAGTCTTGGTTTAAAGCAATGAAACTTTTCACTTTTCAGATCACATTTGTGACATTTTGTGATATTTACAAATCAGCACGTGTGCCTCCATACTTTTGAAAAATCACGAAATAACTCTCAAAATCCCAAATCTGCCCGACCTCAATTATATCTACGGTATATGCATGTGTGTGTGTGTGTGTCAGTGCATTTCTTTGTTATATGAGGACTTAGCAGAAGCGCTAACACAAGCCCTGCTGGAGTCTGAATTAATGGAACATAGTTGACACTTCATCACTCACCACCTGATTCCTCACGCCCAGCTGCACCAGCCCCGCACTGAAAAAGCAACTTAAGTCTGATGTGCACCATAGAGAGAGACACTTCATTTAACACTGCTGGCCAAGGATTACAAGCCACTGGGGTGATTTAATTAAAGAGCACAACCTTTGTCAAATTTACAACAATAACACATTGTAAAAAGCTTTAACATAAAATAATATCTTATTCAACACTTCACATATTTACTGTACATTAGGTAAACATCATGTTTCCAAGACTTTGTGATTACAATTAGCATGAAGAAATTAGCAAGCAAAACCCCAGCCATTTTCAGTCGTTCCATTCCAGAGCAATTTTTAATTCTCTTCATGTGCACCTTTTATTTGAAAAGAAAAGTCTTGGCTCTCAGATAAACGCTCAAATCTTCCTCTTTCTTTTCTCTCCGTCTTTCATCCTTACATATTCTCTTCTTTTTTTCTCTCCGTATGGTTGGGTAAGCTTTGGGAGGAAAGTGGTGGAAGTAATATCCAGACTCGGGGCTGGCTGCTCTAGGTGGGTGTCTGCCTTTCTTTCTCTCTCTCTCCCTCCTACTCTCTCCTTTGGTCTTCACATGTCTTTTCTACCCCTCTGCCCTCTCTCTCTCTCTCTCTCTCTCACTCTTTCTCCATCTCAGTTGGTCATCAGTCCATTAACAGCACCTAGTCGTGAGTCATACTAACAAGGGAACATTGGACCACCGTTCAGCGGTTTCATAGTCCAGTTTTATAAACAGATCATCCATGTTCACATGCCATACCTGTGTGAGTGAACAGGTTTCAATTTGTTCAGCACCTGTGAGCTAGCATCTGTTTGTGCATGTGCATTTAAAACTCTTCAGGAATAATAAAAGCAATAAATAAATCACTGAAATAAGTAATTGACAGAAGTTGAACTAACTGAAATAATTCAAATCCACAGCATACATACACTTTTACAATACAATTCAGTCATTCAGGCATTATTTGTCTCCAAATGTATGTTTGAACTGCATGTCTCTATACAGATGCTTTAAATGTGGATCATTTTAATCCATTCACTGTATTTTGCTCATTAGGGCTGTTTTAATGTAAAAAGATCCCAGTAAAACCTGAATCTCCATCGAGCCAGACACATCATCAGAGATCAAAGCAACACCATCACGGCCATAAACTCTTACTCCAGAACAGGAGACGTCAAGCAGATAGCGGGTCCGGCTGTATGCTGTGCTTTGTAACAAACCACTGTCTATCAGCCTTCTGGCCCTTGCAGAATGGGAGGTAGTGCTCATTCTCCTCCTGCGGGCATGCAGCAGTGTCCTGTAGGCACACATAGCAGAATGCATGCCCACATTCTGGGCACGCCATGTGCTTGCAGCCTTCCCTTGTGTGCGAGAGGAGGGCAAGGCACTTGGGGCAGGCACGGAAGCGTGGGCACCCAAGGACGGAGCTGCCGGGCTCGGTCACCACGTCGCATGAGAGCAGGGTGCCCACCACGTAGCATGAGCTATTGCTGCACTGGCCGGCAGCGGCCGCCGCGTCGGGGAAGAGCCAGGGGGCCAGGCATGCCCAGCAGAAGTGGTGAGTGTAGGGGCAGTGGGCACAGCTGGAGAAGGGACACGGCTGACCTGCGCTGTCCAGGGGCCGACTGAGGATGCAGGAGCAGAGCGGGCACTGAGAGGGGGCAAAGAAGAAGTACAAATGTAAGGGTACACAGCAAGATACGCAACACTACATCTGTCCGGGCAAAGGGCAATGTTGTGGCACCAGGTGGCAAGAGCACTACTATGTACTAATGTACCACATTAGGACCCAGAAGCAAATCCAGCCCACAGGGGACAGCAAAACCAAATAGATACAACACTGAGGTCAAATACCAAGATGAAGAAAATGAACAATATATAATGCAAAACTATACAACACAATACAATAGACAATACAACAGAGACCAGAACACAAGTTACTACATGGAGAGACTGGGAAGGCATAAGGGTCTGAGCAGAAAACAGTAAAAAAAAAAAAAAGGAAAATAGTAAAAAAAAGAGTTCCAGAAGAAGAAGTCCATCAGTAACATCATCTGTGCTTACAACCTTTCACTTTTTACTGTCCTATATGAACAAAGAACATTAAATATAGTATACTTAAAAAAATAATAACAGGTATGCATGTTTGTGTGTGTGTTTTGATTTTATGCAGAAGTTTTTTTTTCTGTGTGTGTGATCAGACTTGACTCTGATAAGAGTTAAAGCGTGCAGGTAGCTGACAAGATCGGGGCAGCCATGGCCTACTGGTTAGGGCTTCTGGCTTGTGGCTGAGGGGTTTCTGGTTGGTCCGCGTCAAGCATATCCATGGACACAGGCAGCAGGCAGCCCACTGCTTCAGGTTAGTGTGTGCTTCACTTCCCTGTGTTTGCACTGTGTGCTGTGTGTATTTCACTAATTCACCATTGAGATTAAAATACAGAGACCAAATTTCCCTCACTGTTAAAACAGTATACATATAAGATCTGGTGATGGTGGAAAGGATTTCAAATGACCAGGTGAGTTCTTTTTATGCACCCCCATTAGTCCAACATTGCTCTAGCTAGCAGCTACTGTAGTAAGTAACTCTAGTTAACAGCAAAAGAGTGTTCAATAGAAATAAATCTGAACCATTACGCAATACACAGAATACAGGGGAAATTCTACAGAGCGAGAAATCAAACTAGCTGTTTTTTTTCTTCTGATGTAAGACAGATGTGACATACAACAGCAGGATGTGAAGGCAGTGGGTGGCGAAAAAATTCTACTTGAGGAGGCAAGAGAGACATGGCCTCAAATAACCTTTTCAGCTGAGGAACCTGAATGGGTTTGCTGTCGTCAACATATCCGGTGTTTCAGGTGGGGTGGCGAATCAGCTGTCTGATGCAGGAGATGCTGACACCAGACATTGCCCTTCCATGTGCCATATGTCACTCAGGTTCTCCTTCACAACACAGAGAGCCACATTTGGCTCTCATCCTTCTCCCTTTCAATGTAAATAGTTTCCTTTTATCCTAATGGGGGTTTAGGAGTCAGAATACAGCAACCAATGTCCAGTGTGACCAATGTTTCATCTTTTCATTTATACTCCAAAGAAAATGGGCTGTTATTGTCCATTCCCATTTAAACCCAATTTAAGTTTTAATTTAAGACAAATACAAGTCTGTTTCCTCTGGCAGAGAATAAGGAATGGCATTTAAGGACAAAACAACCTCAACAACATCTGTCAGCAGAAAGAACTGATGACTATGTAGAAACTGAACATTTGAATTTCCGAGACCGCCACACATAGTCATATGCTAGTTTCACATTCATTGTAAGATGGACGCTTATAGGTCCACGTTTCCAGTTCATTTTCCAGTTCATTTTCCAGTACTGTATTTCAAATAAGCATTTGTGACAACACAGGATGTGTTACGTAAAATATGATAGATTTGTGAAGCTTTCATAATCAACTGTCGTCATATCCCGTTTGGGACAAGAACAACAACAACAAGGTAAAGGAGACCCTAAACTTGGAATTCTCACAGCATTGTGTAAAAGGTGGTTATCTGCGGTGGAAATGCCTCACTCTTCTTACATAAGATTTTTAGAATTTCATTATATAAGACATCTGAGATAGGGATGAAAGGTGCAGATTCTTCAATGTGTAGTTGACCATTATTAAGTCTTTAAATAAAAAGTATGACTAGGGATCTTTTTGGTTTATGTAACGTCAGTGTTACATGATTGATATTCTCAGATCAATCTTTTCATCAACCTGTGTCATATTTCCAGGCCTCAGACATGTCTACAGTGTATGGATATATCAAAAATTAAACACAGCCTATGCACTGAATTGGGTGTTTACACAGCCAAGGCATAGGGTGGGGCAACAGCATTTAAGAATCTATGAGTATTTCTCGCGGAAAACTTTTGTGTTCAAGTTGAACACATCTTTGCATTCTCATTGCATTTAAACCAGCCTTAGGTGGTAGAATGTGATGGTATTGCAAAGCTGTGCTCAAGGTGGTTGATTTGCATTTGCCAACTTCACTGGATATCTGAACACAATGGTGATTTGTGTGTTTTTGACACAACGTCAATGTGACTGTTTCATCACTTTCTATTGCTGTGAGTAGGCCATTTTTAGATGTTAACACATTTAACCAGGAAGCAGCATATCATACAGAGACCGTTTTCACAGAAGGCTTCAAACATGAAGGGGCTATGAGGCACAGTGTCTATGCTGTTGTTTCATGAGAGCGATATTGGCTCTCCCCTCTTACACAAGACCCAGCTGGGGGGAAACTGGTGGGGTGAAGGTAATGACCCAACAACCTAAAGGTGATTTATAATAGGCCTTAACTCTGACAAATACTAGTTCTATCCCGTAAAAATGAAGATATCTCTGAAGATGCTCTGAAGATAAATTTAACCCATTTCAAGTGGCATCTGTACCAGACCTTTTGATCTCCTCTCTTGCCTGCATGTCCTTTTTCCACTCATACTCCTTTATGGGTGTACTTCAGGCCATGATGGCAGCAGCAGGAGGCTAATTCATCGAGCAAAATCCGATCAATTTAATATGTATGTGTTCATGCAGCTTATTACAGCAGTGCAGAAGTCTATAATACGGGATGCTAGTGATTGGTTGATTAAAAACGCATTTGTTACAAAAGCCACCTACAGACACACAGACGGTCAAATAGACAGACCTCTTCCCATGACACTGAGGGAAGAGAGAGATGGTAGGATTAGCGATTGCCCCAGTGGGCATCTCTGGAGAACCCTCAAACCGTAAATAAACAAGTTATCGCCATGCTGCTGCCTATGGCCACATTGTATTTGGTCCAAGGGGCAAAAGGATTCTAAAAGTGCATTTTTTTAATGGTAGGTATCCAGCTCTTCGAATTAAAATTGCCCTGTTGTCAGCGTTTCCCTTCAAGACAATGATGATTAACTGACTGACAGTGAGTGGGCTCCAAGAACAAAGGTTTCCTTAACCCGATGATACAGCAACTACACACAACTACACAGTTTCCACTGTGCTTTCTGAAACAGACCAGGAAGCCACTGTTCACCACTGTGCCGACTGCGTGTATACACAATGGGCCTCATTCACCTTACAAAGAAATTTGGGCATAACTTCCCCTTACGCTTTTTTTTCTTATCTGTTCATATTCAGTATCTGTAATATTTCAGAAAATTCTTACAAACATATTGGTGAATGAGGCCCATTTAGCCTGCATGAGTGCTTTCTCATATTTTCCTTCATCCATTTAACATCACCCTGATCTCAATATGTACCTGTTCCCCCCCACAAAAAATATACTGAAGCTGAAACAACAACTCAATTCCACTACAAGAAGAATAAATGAGTTAATGTTTCAAAGTGGCAAAACACAGCCGCAGAAGTCAAACCATCACTGAACAAGTAATGAGAACTAAGAATAAAAAGACAGATGACTTATTGGTGACCCCTGAGGAACTAATCTCAGTCTTGATCATTTTCTATACGGCATCGACTCTTGTGATCTCCATAATGACAAAAGCTGCCCACCTTTTTGTATCTGTCTGGGAGCTCCTGGACGATGCGGTCGACCTGGGCCTCCAGGATGGTGTTCTGCGCCAGGGAGAGTTGGATCTGGTTCTTCACCTGCTGCCAGTCCCATGGTTCTCCACACACAGGACAGCTGAAGTCAAGACTCTTCTGCAACAGCAGCCAAAGACATACAGTGATGATGGGTGAACCAAGCTATGGAAATTGATGTTTTCTTATGAAATAATGTCTGAATCCTATTGGCATGAACCTTCAAAAACTTAACTGGAATTAATCATCACAAATCATGTTATGAGGGTTCAGGTGCTGAAGAAATGTTTACCTTATGAAATTAATTTATAATTTATTATAGTTCTCTGCAGGATCATCAGCACTGCTTGGCTCTCTCACCTGTTTCAGACATGCATTCACCATGCAGATAACTTCAGAGGATTTGACATTGTGCCCACAGGAGCCCTGTGACTGAGAGGTGCTGCCTGAGAAGACACAAGTGGGGCACGGATGAGAGTCTTCACAACATGCTTCATTGATAAACCGTCACAGAAAAAAGAAAAGCTTTGTCGTGACTTTGTATGAACAGTTTTGATTGATGTATATCTTTGATTTGTATATCTTCTGAAACATTTTCTTAGTCATTTACAACCAGCTTCCCTATCCTTCATTCCACATACTATATGAGGCTAAAACATGTGACTTCACATCTAACGTCAGATTCTGTGTTGTACCCTCTAGTGGTCACCTTGGTAACCACTTAAGGAATGCCCACAGAGGCTACAATGCAAATGCATTATCTAGTATGAATCAGAGCACATGATGGCTCCATGACACAATGGCAAATACTTTTGAAGAAAAACACCCCAGGTGGAAAAAAAACTACTTCATACAAGTCCAGTTCTTAATTATCAGGTGGACAAAACGAGGAAATATTGGTCAAGAAAGTATTGACTCACGTTTGTTCAAGCTGTTTGAGCAAAATTCAGCAAAGGTATCACTACAGGCAACTCTGAGTGCCATTCAGGTGGTCAACTCACCTTGCTGTGTCTTACGCTGTCCTTTCCCTCTGCCTCTCAGCTCTCCATCACCTTTTTGTTGTCCCAGTTTAATTCTCTTGGCCTTCTCTCTCAGCAGGGCCTTTGTGAGACCCAGAATGCTTGATAATTTCTCCATACTGCATCTAGCTCTCAGGTCTAAATGTCACAAGAAGCTCAAGTGAGCTGCCTTCAAGAAAGTTCAACCCTATAGCAAGCTACTGAAAACCAAAACGTCACACTCACAAACCCAAACAGGAAATCACACACGTTTTTTTCTTTTCCTTTCACCACAGACATTTTTAATATGTTCCGGTGTACATGACAAAGATAGCTGAAACTGGTAGACCCTGTTTAAGGTAGCAGATGAAGCTAGACAAGGCTGTAATGTGAACCGACAAGCATGAGCAATGTTTTTAGACAGGAGTTTTGTGGAAGTGTATGTTTCTCATGTGGAGAATATGCCCATGGTATAGAGACAGCAACTTTTTTTGTCTGTCTAGTCCTTGATTCATTGTATGGTCATTGAAGGTGTGTGTTTCTTTGTGTGTGTGTGTGTCACTGTGCTTTCTGTTTCTCCCATTGTTCTGGCGTTAGGGTCTTCTGTTCAAAGGCATGGATCTCCTTTAGTTCTTCAGCCAGGCAGGTGTTCACCATTCTGGAAATTGAGTAAGATATAAGTAAGATGCTGTCAAAAAAATGAATATAAGTTGCTTCTCCAAAATCACTACAGTCAGAATGAGAGTATGTCTCATTCATCCCATCCTCAGAATGTTTCACCTTCCTACCTGTGCCTCTGTAGCAGTGGTTTTCCTTCAAACTGGGGAGACACCACAAGAACTTTGAAACTAGCAGCACATCTGTTTGGTGAGGTATCTTCGACATCCTGTTGTTTGAAAGTGATGAAAAAGAAAGTGAAAGGATTTAAACTTTCACACGACTAACACTACAGATTGTCACAGAGTTCCATCACTTGCAGACACCTGTGTGAAATTAACCTGTGTTGATCCTTGAATATACTGCAAAACAAACATGGTATGAAATACAATTTAATGCAAGGAACTCTGTGGAATAAGTAATTCTTTCTTTTCATATCTTCATATCTATCAATATAATCAGACACCATTATTAATTAAATTACTATTTAACCCACATGGCCTTTGTGGTCATTTTAATTTTTAGATTTAAAAAGTTACAACATTAAATGTGACACTGAACAGATGAATGGCATACCGCACTCTCCAGTTTTGTAAACCCAAATACAACCTTAGGCTGTAGGTTCGGCATTAGCTTTGGGTTTTTTTTCAACCACATTCACATATTTTAAAGGCTACTCAAGTTCAAGATCTCCATAGGAAGGCGAGCACAACTGCGTTTCATGTTCATGACAGCTCTGTAGCAATGAACAACCTCTCCAAATTCAACAAGGCCAAAGTAAAAATGATGTCCTCTTTAAATTAAAGCAGCTATGAGCCTCTCAAATCTGATATTTCTACTACTAATCTAGACACTGCTGACGAACTCTCTCACACAGGTAGATTTTTTTTTCTGCTCATACAAGCTACTGCTAGAGCCCTCGGCAATGCAAGTGTTAAAGATGTGATGCTCCAGACAGTATATTATTCCAAATATTTTGGCCTAAATCACTATGTAATACACATGATAACTAACTAAAGTTGAAGATGGCATTTGTGTTGCATGTTTATTATTCGAAAATACAATTAGCCTTGGCGGACTTCAGTGTATGTCTCTAATTTCACGTCAACATAACGTTACAGGATCACATAGCTACACATACCACATGTACAGCTCCAATCTCCGCTATTAGTTTTTCGCGGATGTGGTCAGTTGTTATTGCCATTATCAGAAAAAAAGATCTTAATCCGAAAGCCTACGGTAATATATTTCAGACACGCCAATTTTTTACCATAGACATGAATTTTCTACTGGTAATGCATGGTCGGAAGTTGCACAAATAAAAAACACTAGCAGCTGTCCAATTGAATGTCCAGATTTGCCGTGTCGGACCAATTGTTTTGGTTTTTCCTCTTAGACAGGCGGGATCAACAGGGGGTCCTGATTTTTTGATGAAAAATGAAATTTTGCCTGGTCAGTAATGATTTTACGAGAGAATGTAAACACAACTCAAGTCATAGACAGCTTAGAAATTTCTAAATATTAGTGCAACCTCACATTACTTAGAGAAGGGAACATTTAATTGACAAGTAAAGCAATTAGTTTGTCATTTATAGTCAGGCATTGCATGAGGGCAGCTAAGAAAGAACCGAATTGAATTCAAAACATTATGCATCCGCCTTTCCGGCATTGTTTTTACACCCTAGCTTTAGCATCTGTAATGCCTGGCAACTTCGACTATAGTGACTATCTTTAAATTAGCTGTAAAGAGAACCATTCTTTAGTAAGGTCTGTAAATTTTTTGTTGCCAGCCATGCATGAACAAGGGGCTGTATGGTTGCTTGAGTTCTTAGCATTACTGAAAATGACAGTTAAGTTATGTTAGCTTACGGGGGAAAGATAACGCAGGAACGGTGTTAGTGGAAGATATAGAACCTGATTCACATAATCATATTTCATATATTTTACCTAATGGTTCTCGAGGTCGAAAGTTTCTTTGGGGTGTACATGTTGTATTGTACAAACCCCAAATTTAAGGGCCGTATATACATCGGCTTCACAGTAAACCCAGAGAGAAGGATAGGACAACATAACGCTGGTCGCCACAAAGGTGGAGCGTTAAGAACTAGCGGCAGGGGACCATGGTAAGCACGCGTAATTTGTGTAAACTTTTTGAGTTTTTGAATTTTGTTACGCAATCATTTCATTTGTTCATTAATTCCAGGGAGATGGTTCTCATTGTCCACGGATTCCCCACGGACATCGCAGCTTTGAGGGTAAATATATCCACAGGGAACGTACTGCACCCATCAAGCACAGATGTAATGGATGAATTTATCAAAGTATCAAACCCATTCAGAAATGACAATGAGACAAGTGTAATAAATACCAAACTATAATACATCAAGTTGCATAACACAATATGTAACATAAGGATACCCTAGGCAAATAAATGCAAACGAAGTCAAGGAAGGGGGTTGCTCTCTTAAGTTGAACAAAATTGAATGAAAGATGTTTAGAACATTTCTGTACTTTCTTTATGGTGTCCTTCACATGCATTGTGCATTATTAAGTACACTGTCAATGGTCCCAATGAAACTGAAATGCAAAAGATGACAAAGAACACTATTAACCCTGATGTCAAAATGGTTTAACACTATAGTGATATCAATGGAAATTTTGTCAGTTTGGCATCAAGTAAGTTGACGTGTCCGTCTCTGCATCCTCTTCTTTCTCCGTGCCAGTTTGAGTGGGCATGGCAGCACCCTCACTACTCCCGCCGGCTGTCGCATGTTGCTCGACGCGTGCGGCGTGAGTCCAGCCTACAGTTCCACTGGCGCGTGGTGTCCCACATGCTGCGGGTGGCGCCATGGAACCGGCTGCCGCTGACCGTGCGCTGGCTTCGGCCAGAGTACCACCTCAACTTTGACGCCACGCTCTGGCCGCCCGCACACATGCCCATCGCGTTTGGAGGCGTGCGGGCAAAGAAGAAGCGCCCAACCCCAGAGGCAGCACAGGAGCAGGAAGAAAAGAATGAGGGCCGAGCGACGGAATGCTGCAGGCTCTGTCAGGAGACTGTGAAGGTGAGGGTGAAGCATTGACAAGAAGCATTGGCACTGTTTGATCTGTGCTATAATACCACAATGCTTGCTTCTTCATAGAACACATAACTGATAGGAACTCGATTGGACATAGTGTGCAGAGCACATGACATCATCCCACAGAATAGCTTATACTGTTATGTGTACTGGATCTAGAATATTCAAACCTTGATATCATTTTTATGACCTTTTCCCTCCCTTGCCCTTTGATATCCACTTCAGAAGTAATAATGTTGGTGATTTTGTGCTGTAGTGAGGGTGCTTTTGGTTAGTGAGGATTTGAGATGCCTGATGGATGACTATTTGGTACACCACTGCCCTCTGTTGGTCAGAAAAGATAGAAACCTTTCACTGAACTCCACTCCTCATGTAACTCATATGCATTTGCACACACACACACACACACACATAATGTAAATGTCCCTGGACCAAGGACCTTGGACATTTACATTAGGAAACTTGGTGACATAAGAATGAAAGTTTAAAGATACACAAAGCTAATGATACATAACGTATACACCAAGTTACACAATGTATACACCCATAACATAACATATACAAAATGTACAAAACCAGTGTATTAGTCTTGATTCACACAACTCATGTACATTTGCATGTACGGTGCGCTGGAATTTTAAAACAAATTGTGTGCCCTCTACTCCTCTGTAGTCTTCACTGACAAGAAGTGTGCAGCTTACAGTGAACTATCAGTGCACGGTGTGCTGTGATCACATGGAAGGTGAAGCTGGAAATAAGTGTGGCCTTCATAACCGTTGTCTGTTTCCTGTCAGCCCTCAGATAAACTGTCTTGCTTCCTGCCATCATGTGACATGGTGTGTCACCTGATCTGCCTGGCCCAGCACTTCCTCAAATCTGAGCCTGAGCACATGTTGCCGGTAGAGGGCAGATGTCCCAGCTGCCACCGCTTAGTGCTCTGGGGAAACCTCATTCGCCACAAAAACGGTTGCTATGGTGACCTAGAAGAATCAGGCACTGTTCCATCCTCTCAGGTGTGTGTCAGCAAAGTTGTGAACCACTTTAAGGGATGATACATGGTGCAACTTTTTTCAGCAATGTTGCAAGGCAGTCACACCACCAGGTGCATGTGATCTGATGGTCATCATGTCATCATGACAATTTGCTTACTCATGATTAAACCAAAAAAAAAAGTGTTATCAGTAATATCAGTGTGAGTACGCAACACCAACAACTATTCAATATTTGCCCTGCATTATCAGCTTTAAGCTCAAACTGGCGTGCGTCGTGAACTTCCTTAATGTAAGTTTTTGTTTTTTCCCAGGGTCCTTGCACTGATGAACTGCAGCCATGACCAATAAATGCTGAGAACATAAGCTGTTGAAGATACTCATCAGGTGTCAGAGACCTTCGTTTATCAGCTAAACGTTGAAAAGTTGGTTTGTGGAAACTGTGGCCGTTGTGCTTCTGGCTTGAGGTTAAGTCAGGACAACAGAAGTCAGAGTGGTCTTGTGATTTCACGTCAAAGCTCAGTCATCACAAGTGTCACCACAGTTGCTGCTGTGTAGGAACCACAATGGCATATTTCTGCTAAAGTGTGTGAACGTAAGCATGCCATGGCAAGTGGCTTTTAAAGGCTTTTAAAGACTTAACCATGAATAGTATATTCACAATTTGTATGGTTTTTAAGCCATTTTTTAAAAACATATTTTGTAATATTATGTAATAAAGCTGTGTTTAATGAATTTATAAGGTAAGATGGTCATGTATGAAGTAAAATATATTTAACACGCACTACTGAAACCTTTTTTTTCTTCCATATTTTTTTCATTCATTCCAGCTGTGTGAGCTGAGCCACATTGCAGTCTTTTGAGGCTCTGGTGACAATCTAGGCCCATTGACCTACCATGTAAAGGTGGTCTTCACTAATGTAGTAATTCATTAAGTCATTAGACATTATAAGGAAACATTAAAATAGTGAAAACGGTAGCTTGTGCTAACTAATATGGTCAGGGAAACTCAGTTTTGGCTGAAGGCCTTGAAAATGAACTTGAATGGATGTGATTGTGCAAAACCTCGACGTGACACACTAAAATGTGTCAGCACCAGTAATGTCATCTCATTAGTACTATGATCCAGACTCTACTTGACCCCACCGATTGTGTCATGACAAGATAGTAGGCCTAATCCAGGCAAAGCACAAAAGTTAAAAGCTGATTTTATTTAGATGTTTAAAAGCACATAAAAATACAAAGTATATATATATGTGTATATATATATATATATTTTTTTTTTTTTTATAGTATGTATGTGTGTGTGTATATATATAAATATATACACCCCTGTCATAGACAACCTGTGGCAACTACACTCTTTCATTTTGGGTGTGAAGGAGACTGAGGAGCGCCACTTTGTTGAAGCCTGTGCTAATGAGGGGCATGTGTGACATTATTTCTTCACAAAAAAATACAGAGGAATTCTGTATATCAATATATCATTTTTCATGTTTACTTGTGTGTTTACATATAAACACTCATGGTGCAGTTTTAGTGAAGTCAGTACTAGTATTCTCAGGAATATGGTTGACTATTTTCCCTTTTGGGTAAACAATGTAAGTATAAAGTAGGCCTATAAAAAGTACAAAAATATAAAATACTGTGGTTGGATTGAAATCGATATAATCTTGGTAACAGGCTTATCTGTTGCTTGGGCTCTCTTCCGCTCTATCTTCTCTGCTTGCTGAGGCTGTTGGAGCATTAACAATGATCACTGGCTGGAACAGAGCAGATACAGAGGTCAATGACATTACTGCTCCAAGATTTTGGATAAAACAGTTTGACAAAAAAAGAATGGGTGTACAGAGAGGCCAAAAAAGGGTTTTCAGATCATTTTTCATTCTAAAAAAGAAATAGTTATGTCAGGTTCTACATTAAACAATGTAGGCTATTCTCTTCAAATAGCCTACAGCCTACTCCTACATTTATGAGATTCATTAATTCATTAATTCATTCAATATCCATCAATCCATTCTGAAGGACATTCTGGCAATACAGTGTATGTAGGGTGTATGGCCTCAACAGCAGTTGGCTGTGTGTGCATGTGGTGGAGTTATGTTCAGTGCAGGGTATAAATTCAACCAAATTAACTCTAAAGATGCTATGTGTAGTAGTTTGAGGTTGGTACAGAAACAGCCACAGAATGTTAAGAAACAACCATAAATATGTCCAAATGCAAAAGTAAATGTAAAGCTGCATTCAAGATCACTTAAAACCAAAAGTATTTCATGAAAATGCAACACAGTAACTTCAAATATGTTTGTACTATGAATATTATGTACGTTCCCCAACTACATGTAGCTAATCAGCTAATCCTCCACATTTTTTCAAGTTTATTCCAGCTTTGAAATTGAAAATTCCCAAAATCTTGTTCCCACCTTTGAAATTTCCCAAAATCTTGTTCCCACCTTTGAAAATTCCCCAAATCTTGCAACTCTAGCCCTGCAAGTGGTGGGAGGAAATGGTGGACATTTTGCATCTGGTGAAAAGCTGGGACCAATCAAGCAGATTGAGAAATGTAAAAAGAAAACAAAGACTTAATGACCAGAGGCCTCTAAAGTAACGGAGTGGAGTTGCAACAGTGCCGAAAGGAAATGCCAATTGGAAGCATTAACTGACGGTTTGAAAACTGATTCACATAGATGAGGCCAGTGTGTTTATGGCATGTGTAAATTAAAATTACCGTAAAAATTCAGATTACAGCCAAATCCTGAACTGATGCCAATCCCATTTACAGGAGGGGTCTTGTTATGGATTTGGACTTATAAAGCAGGCCTCAATAAGAAGCCTGGTCTGATATTTAGTTTTTGGCTGTATAAACTCTACTAAAGTATGTTGTCATTCTGCAAGATCCAAGGTCAGCTGACCTGTTTGAACGGAGAGCTGCTCTGTAACAAATTCCGAATTGAGTACATCTGGCATGAGCCAAAGCAGAAAGTAGTCTAGTCTAGTCTAATCTAGTAGTCTAGAGTCTCTCATATCTGCACTGGGAGATGGCAACCATGCTTTCTACAGAGCCAGAAATGTTTCCGACGTTTACCATGCCTTCTTCAGTTGAGTGGCTGCAGGATGGTTCTGCCTCCCCGTCTCTGGAGAATGACGAACATGCAAGTGCACAACATGTTTACGTTTAGCCTACCTCAGCCATGGACTGACTGTATACAAAAACGTGCTATAAATTACTTACTGAAGCACATCCAATCGCTTGTTTAAGCTAGTACTCTTATGCTGCTCCCTGCGGAAAAATTCTATTCATTCAGGCTGGCGCAGGCCATCATCTTTTTTGCCTCACGGAAGTTAGACCTATTTCTCGTTCTCATTCAGAGAAAAGAGAAAATATTCAGCATGAACTATTTTGTTAAAAACACTCTTTCCCTAGCCTGGCCATGCCTTCCTAGCAATTTTCCCTTGATTATCGTCTCCCCACAGTGCTAATCTGGACATGATCCCATATACAATTTTGCAAAGTTTTACGGTAAGCCAAGAAGCTGAAATAGGCTGATTTGCGAGAAGACAGGAGAAATCCAGATGAGGATGAAAGCCATCGGAGACAAATGTTACTGATGCATTTTGTATCCATCTTTGCCTTCAGTATTTCAAATCTGGTGGCAAAACCCACACAACCCACACCCACACATCTCTACTGTACAGCATCGGGCAGATGCATGCTTTTTTGCACTTGACAATCAAATGTTCCAGTTCATTGTATTTGTGATGTCCACAAGAAACAGTGGGCATTAAAACTAACTGATTTTTAAGAACTATTTATGCCTGAAATAAGCTATGAATACAACCTTTAAAATACAATCCAGTTGAAACAGTTTTGTGGCTTTGCCAAAATGTGGCTTTGCCAACAGCTGCCATTCTCACAACAGAGAGCCCTGAATGCCTCTGCAGTCAGACTATACACTTGTCTCAAATATTTGAAGTTTCTTTTCCAGCTACAATATTGGGAAAGTTTATTCCAATTCAGAACATTTTTGAAGTCAGTCTTTTAGTTCCATTTTGAATTGTCACTATTGTGAGTTTATGGTCTGATCACACAATTAGGTTCCCCCTGATTGGTTTCTGAACTTCTCCTATGATACAGGCCTATACTGTAGCCTATGCAAATATCAAATACCACAGGCCAACTACAGCTTGTAAATAACAAGGACATGTAGCCCAATAGCCTACTCTCAGTGACAATGAATGAGCATTTTTTTTTTACTTTTTTGTCTAAAGACAAAATGCCAAAGACAAAAAGTCTTTGGCATCAACTTTGGAAGAGTTAGAGTTTTGTCTAAAGACAAAAAGTGTTGTATTTGGCAGCCAAACAGGAATCTGATTGTAAGTTACAAAGGCCCTACTTTAGAAATTTTGTAGACTCACCATCTACAAACTCAATTCAGCTAACACATTATGTGCTGTTTGCAACTTCACCTTTAGTGTTTAATTTTGCTTTCATTTAAATGTTTTATAAATGATCTTGCCTTGCTTGTTTTTTGAATGCTCAAAGAAAATGGACCCTAGTCAGTGATTTCTTTATAAACTATGTGTGGCCACTTGGGGATTTCCAGGTGATCAGACATGAACCTCACATGCCAGCACAAAACAACCTAGACTGTTCTAGAAGTACCATGCTGAGTTTCCTCTTACTTCAGATTGCACCTCAATCAAGATTGGGAGTTGAGTAATTCACCTCCAATTCAAGGGGCATAACTATTTCAAATCAACGCAATAGTCCACAGTCAATCAACCCATACCCCTGTTGTTCAAGTTCTTATTTCTACCAAAAGCACTTGGCATCCTCAAACAACAAGAGTATGGGTTTGGTTTGGTTGTCTCTGGACTAACCCTTTAAACCACAGTCTGCTGGTTTGCAAAATCGTTTGCGAGTTGCGAGTTGTACCAAATTTCCTTGTTCGTCTTTGTACTGACAGCAATCAGTTAGCTCAAGCAATAGGGATAGGGGTTGATTTACATCAGACTTTCCCTTTAAATTGGTACACACTCACATGTGTTTTCAAAAGTGCAGAAAACATCTAGAAATCTAGACGTACCCTAGCAGTAGCAAATAGTTTTGCTGAGCTGGTACGTCTAGCCACAAGCCATAGGGCCTCAGTAGCTCTTCTCTCAGGTTTAGTCAGACCAGTCACAATGCTCTATCTTTGTACAGAGTTGTTAGGCGAGCTTAGCTCAATGACGACAGGAATGCAACGATGCAAAATTAAGGCGGTATTTGAATTAGCTTTGGCATCAACTTCGGAAGAGTTAGAGTTGGGATCTTCTTTGAAAATGAGCAGAAAAAAGTCATTTGTTTCAAAGAAGGACGGATTTGCCATTTTGTGTTGCTCTGATTGGTCATAACACTATACTATTGCGTGCAGAGGCAGTTTGAAAGAAAACAGCTGATTCCACCCCTAGGAATCTATCGGTCATGTCAAGACTATACATTCTGATGTTATAGTCTGGCTTGTCAGGCTAGAAAACATCTTATTTTTTTGTAAATTATACTTTTAAATTACAGGCTGTATTTAAAAGGATGTTATATGTCCATGTTGTTAACATGACTGACATCTTTGCAACATGTAGGCTACAGCCTGCCTTATGCTAGACAGCAGTTGGTTTTTGATTCTAAGGCTAATCAGAAAGCTAAGATGACTAGTAGAATAACAAAGAGGCTGATGGTTAACGACGGAGGTGTGTACATGGGAGTTTGTATTTCCATTTTGTATATAAATCATCTTGATTTTTTTCAGCAGAAGTTGCCCTGACAGTCCCAAGACAGAGAATGACAAAAGGAACTCTTCAAATGCAAACTCCACTTTATCAGATTGGGGCAATTTATTTTTTCTGTGTTGCATTGAATGTGTACACAATACTTCTAGAAGGCTCGACAGTGTTTTGTACCCAAGTAACCAGCAAATGTTGATTTGCTGGTTAAATTTAGATTTGTGAGTTATATGAGATAACCTTATGGTAGATTTGTCTGTGTGTATGTCAATCGGCAGGTATAGGGACTCACCATAAGACTTGCTGGCGAGCAACACTGGATGACTTTGCAGCAGTAGGCAGAAAGCGTGGCAGAGATAGCTATGACTGTTGCCAAGACCAATTTTCCCTCGGCATAGTAATGTTCCCTAGCATTCTGTGAAGGTAGAACACAGAAAAGAGAGGGCTTTGACTATTTTCTGATTTTACTTTCTTTGACCTTTATTCACTGCATTTTAACTACTTTAAAATTTTAAATTTTCTCAGAAAACGCTTGGTCACACGTCTGACCAACCACTATTGACCATAAATTATGCAGCATTTCACTTTTGCTTTCCCTAGGAATACCTTTGGGCTTGCAGAAAAATGATTAAACTTCCTATCATTCTCACTCACTAATTTCCTTGAATCTCTTCACAATCTTATCAAATAAAAGCTAAATATAGCGGGGGCGTAATATGAGAACAGACAGAAGTGACAGACTTGTCTTTGTAGGGGACGATAATATTATGATTAAAACTAGTGTTTGGTTTTGCTCACCCATAACATTGAGTATGCATCGCTGGATGCGGAGTGATTTTGGGATTCCCTCAATGTGTAATCGCGTGTTGAATGATATCCCATGAAGAAGGGGGGATGGCCAACAGCCAATAGGAGTCCGATGGCACAGGTTATGGTGGTGAACACCTGGAGTCCCAAGCAGGCCTTTAGCTGTATGGAAGAAACGAGAAGGACAACTAAAAATAGTTAGGACCCCTGATAAAAAAATTCATAGGGTATTTATTCATATTTAAGTTGGCTTTGCACAAAGTGAAAGCGTTTGGTGCACCAGCCTAGTCCACACCAGGAAAGCCAGCTGGCATCAACAGTATCCAGTTTGGTGTGACCAGCGAATCCAGCTAAAGCATCTATACTGAAAAAAAACAGCATGACCAGCTTGAACCGGTTAAACTGGTCGACCAGCTGGTTTATGTTTTCACATGATTTTTGGTGATTTAAGTCGTCTGAACAGATCGTAATTGTAGCCGTTAATGCTGGTCATGCCATCGTAACCAGCAATGTACATCTCAATAGGCTGGCCACACCATCATGATCAGCTTGATAAGATGGCAACATCATGTCCATCTTCTTGCCCAGCAAAAGCTCAGACCATCTAAAATGATCAACCAGTTTAAACTGTCTTTTTTATTGATGGTTAGCTGCTATGTAACCATCATAGATTTAGACCAGCCACCATAGGCTGTATTTTTTCGGTAGGGATAACATCCGCACTAGTCTATAACGGGTAATAAAATGCCGAAACTTACCATGGAAAGGGAAAGGTTCTGTGCTGCAATGGCAACACTTCCTGCAATAATGGACTGTAAAGAGCAAATAATACAGTTAATAGGTAGGTTAATAGTTACTAGTTAATAGTTAGGTGGATAGCAGTGGGGCCATACAGGCCTATACGAAATAAAACTGATTCCAGAAAACCACTTACAAAAATTCCATTTATAATATTTATAATATTCCAATATGATTCATCGAAGATTCCAGCGTTGATCAAGAAAACTGCCAATAGAATCTGAGCGCACTGAAAAGACGACAGGCAATTTGAATGAACTCTGAATAATATTACAATACAACGCTTTCATGCTTTAACAAGTTAACCAGTCAACAAGACACACCCCGAGTGCTTTGGGCTCTGACTCCAGATATTTTGCTTTTCGGTTCGGGTCCTTTTGAAACGTCACTTGAACCAGCGGTCCTGAAGCTTGATTTTGGTTCGACTGTGTAGCGTGCGAAGTGTCGGTTCCACCTGGTAAAAAATTTAATCGTTGTCAAATAAAAATGAGACATCCCAAGTCTGCGTTACGTCAAATGAACGGAATTGATTATTGACTTCATAGACATTTCGTTTACAAGTAGAGAAACTGCCACTCGCTGTGGAATGCATGCAGCCTAGTCAGCTGAACAACTTTGTGCGTTTTGAGAAATAACATCATAATCTCACACTATTTTTCACTTTCTAGGAATTACGAACATTTTTACCCTCCATGTTGCGCTTGTTGACGATATTGTCTTTGTCTTCTTGTGAATAACGCCCCTTTCGGGGGATGGTGTTATAAAACCCGCTAGGAATGAACAAAAAGTTTTCAGCAGCCTGGAACTTTTCATGTCGATGGGTAACATGCACAGTATTCTAACATTTAGGTTTTAAACAGAAGTTGAAAAAGTTGAATAGCCTTTCTCCAGTCTCTTTATTTTAACAAAAATGCACAAATAGACTTTCACCAGTGTACAATGTATTCCCTGTACAGCCTTTTTGCACAGTTGAGGACTGGATTACATTAAATTAGAAAAATCTGGTGTGAATCAAGTCCCTGTTGTTCGAGTGAATCGAATCCCTGTTGTTCGAGGTCACCAAGTCCTGGGACAGTAATAAGAACAACAAAATTTGATTTGATTCAATATAGACTGAGTAAACTGGAACTTAACACTAACTGAATGGGTCACAGAAAACCACTTTCAGTTTCATCTTTCTATGACCCATTCAGTTAGTGTTAGCTGCCTGTTTGATTTTCGGCCTATATTGTATAAAATTTCCTTGTTCTTTTCCCTACAGACAGCTCTCGGTGACCTCAAACAAAAGGGATTATGGACTGAATCACACCGGATTTCTCCTTTAACTAACAGACATCAAAAAAGGTTTAAACTGTGCTGCAACACATATTATTTCCAACATTCCCTTTGAATAATTGAATCATAAAACAAATCAATTTCTTATGAATTTCTATTTGAAGCTTTGCAATAAATTGAGGCATATCTTGTCTCCCTTTGTAAAATGTGACACACATCCCTTATCAAGCCGAGCAACCAAAATAAACAAAATGTAGGCTATGAGTGGTCTACGAGGACAGTGTCCTCATTCACTCAACACCATTTCACATGACATTTTATAGTCAGTTATGAACACAGTGCACAAATAAACAAGGCTGTAAACTGTCTAGATTACAAAATATCACTTCTACAACAAAATCCAAAAAGAATATGATAGATAAGAAGAAAGGATGGTAGACGAGCCGTAGATGGAGGTGGCTGACATCCCGTGACCATCCGGGTTCTTCACAGGGACTGGTAGCCATCGCTCCTGCGCCGTCGGCTGCAGGCATATGCTAGGATCACGATAACGATCAGGATCAGAAGCACAATGCCAACAGCAATGGCAACAGTGTAGTCAGTCTGGTCAGCCTTGCACAGGTCAGCTGTGGCAGGAGAGTGAGCAGCATAAACATGGTTAATAACATGAACCTAAACATGCGCATAAACATGGTTAATAACATGCGCATAAACATGATTAAAAACATGAACCGAGCATGTAGGTTGTCCCTAAAGGGCCTTTAAAAGTAAAAGAGTACATCTGTCTGCTCAACCTTCAGACAAACAACACAAAGCCTGTGTACTTGAGTCAAAACAGTGTATGCTGTGTCCAGTGTTAATGTACTACTTTCTTATGATCTGATGATGATGATGATGATGAAAAAAAAAACAAAAAACAAAAAAAAAAACCTTTGCAAGCGTGTTAAAGTACCCTTGTTGGATCACCTCTGTTGAGTGTAAAAGTGATTTTTTTTTTTTTGCTGTGGAATAGGACAAAAGCCATACATAATACTCACGCTGGCCAAACTGGTAATTTGTGATGTTAAAGGCCTGAAGCCTTTGCTGGGTTACGTCCAAGAAGATGTTCTTTCCCAGATATATGGACTCATTCTTACAGGAGTAGGAGTGACCAATGGCTGCCTTGAAGAGCTCCAGTGATTCTCTGCTGGCAATGTAAGTCTGCTTAGCTGCAAAAGCACAATGAATTTCTCATCGGTTTGTGTGCAACAATTGCTCACCGCTCATAGAGAATCAGCAAGATTGTTAGGCAATGAGACAAGGACAAATGCCTCCCACATCCCACAAGTGGTACAGTCAACCCTCTTTTATGGTTAGTTTATGATTTCATCAAGTTTTCATTATTTTCCTATGTGTGATCTCAGTGCACTGAGTCAATGCCTGAATCTCTCAATGTCTCTCCTAAGGCCTGAATCCTCGACTAGAATCTACTTCATGATTGGCTCATGTGTGTATTTTTGTTCGACTCTTGAACTCTAATCCTTTGCCATTTGATATTGTTTGTGTCAACTTCTGTGTACTCTGATTCAAAACAAAGGAGTTTATTACAAATTTTTCTGATTCTTCTGAACATCATGTTTTTAGCTATGCTCAAATTCAAGTTGATTTATCATTGTATATAACTAACATGAGATGCAATTGCCCATATGTTGCAAGATCTCTAGATCTCTTAGATTTCTACTGTCTTATCACCAACAATGCTGTAATAGACTACAAATAGGGAAGGATCCAATTTCAGAATAACATGACCATCACTTACCAGCTTGCTCAGCTTGTTCTGCTGGTTTTGCCTCTCTTGGTCATCTTTTTTTGTCTTAAGCCTTTCCTTTCCTAGTTCTCATTAGTCATTAAACATATTTATTTTTTTAGAGTAAGGTTCCTGTTAATGAAGCTGGTTTTGGTATGCCAGAGAGTTTTAAGAATGTAAAGTGCCAACAGAAACGGTATAATAACGAAGTGTACAAATGGCAAATATAATAGTTGTATGTTATCCTCTGTCATCAGCAAAAAAAAGGGCAACACCCTCTTGAACTGATTTGACCTAAATGTGAGGACATAGAAAACAATTCTGGTTTTGCTTGTCCCAGCATAAGACTCCAACCACCACTACCTGGACATGCTGTGTCATGTATTTAGTCTGCAAAACACTGACTGCTACTGTGTGATATCAGTGATAATGAATATACCAAACCCCACGCCAGTGACCGCGACAAGTCCAGAGTCCAAACACACAGTTCCATTTGTAAACACTGAAAATGCAAATGTGGGCTTAGCAACCTTACCTCTTGTTTTGAAAGCGTATGTCAGATTCAGGTTCAAAGAGTTGACATAGACAGCCTTTGAGGTCGCGTTCTGTTCAAAGACATAAAATGAACATTCAGGGTGTTCAGCTCATACTATGGTGCCAAGGTTGTTGGTCAATGAGGGTTTATAAATTCAGATTGTTTCACAATAATTTCCTAAGTAGGGCATACTGGCAGTGTGCCCAGAAAAACAGCAGTCTCTTTTACAAGCAGCACAGAAGCAATAAAGAGCTTTGCTGATCAAAAACACAGGGCAACATCAGTACAGTATGGCACAGTAGCACAACCCTTATTGAGCTTTTGATTCATTAAAATTAAAAAAGGTTGGGTGAATAATGATGGGTGATTGTCTCAGATAGAGACAGCAAGAAGCTGGAGCAAGAGTCCCCTGGTGTTTGGGTATTATGGTATTTTCCAGATAGTAGCACATTAAAACTAGGGTGGCCAAACTTTTCTGTTTGCGGGCCACATCTTGAAAAATCTAAGCTGCCAAGGACCAATGTAAAATCAAAAGCTTAGTTTTTAACCAGTTTAGGTGAAAGAGTGACAGCAGGCCATCTAATGCTACACTATTTGAAACTATGATGTGCGATGGATATATAATAATGTTAATGTTGGCCCACATTTTATTTTTTGACTTCACGGTGGGCCGCATAAAAGAGAGCAGAAGGTCACAATTGGCCCCCAGGCCGTAGTTTGGCCACCCCTGCATGAAAACAATACCATACATGACAAAATAGTGGCAGCCCACTGGGGGACAACTGGAGAATCAATGAGCAAGATGCCAGTGGACTGCCACTCTCCTGCTATCAGGAGTCATAGATGCTTCGCAGATGCTTTTGTCTGCTGTCTACAAAAGCTGTTTACTTTATTTTTGACCCAAAGACCAAACAAAACACATCAGTGAGACAGCACACCCCTTCTTTCAGTGCTCCAAGAAACTAACTTGTCATCTATAGGACAGTTAGCAATGGGCAGTTGCACTGCAACCAACAAGGTTGTTACTGAAGGTAAGTTACTGAAGGCTCTCCAGGCTCCCTCACAGTCTTTTTGCAGATTTACAGCACTTGCAAGATAGTGTCGACCCTTGCAAAAAGTAATTAAAAAGTAACTCACTGAAGCCTTCTGAAATCATGTTTATTACTGTGTCAGACAACATAACTCTTTGAAAATTATCGTCACTGGTTTCTGTTCATTGGTTTGCAAACAAATCCACATGTATTGATTACAATTTAGAACCCCAGTGTAAATGAATTATAAAAAATCACAGACTGCTCACTAGTCTAATAGTCGCACTTCTGATTGTGTCAGGCACATCAATGTGTCATTTTCGTGCTATGCACAGCTAAGTCGGTATTGGCAGGTGTCTGTTATTTTCATAAGAGAATGAATATATTTATGTACCTCTGTAGCAGCCAATGGCAATATGGCTGTTAATAAACAACTACAATTACAATAGTAAATTCACAGTTGACACTTCAAGCAATATTCCGGAGCCTATCAACCCATAACCCTGTTGTCTGTGACTGCCGAGTGCTGTATGTAGAAATAAGAACTAGAATATTTGGTACAACGTAGACAGCCATCAGCTGATGAGGGCCATTTCTTCTGTGCTCCGTTCAGTTACCAGTAACTGCCAGTTTGCAAATTTGGTCTATGTTGTACCAAATATTGTCATTCTTTTACCTAACGACAAACAACCTATAACTAACCTCAAAGAACAACAAATTGGAATGATTGACTATGGATTTTTCCTGTAAGTTGTTCTGTACCGTTTTTTATCATTGGACTGAAGAGAATGATTTTTTTAGCTCTGACAGTCTCCCTATAATCACTGATTTTTTGTAACTTACACCAACGGCAAAATTCTCACCAATACATGCAGATTGGATAGGTTTATACGCCAAAGGATAGGAACTGGCAATGACAATTTTCAGAGAGGTCAGTTGGGTTTTTTTGGTGAGACATCGATGGCGGCTGATCTTGACAGCATGGTTTTCGCCAATTGAATATAGGGGCATCCGAGAGAGCCTTCATTTGCTACGTAAGGAGTCATTTAACCATCACAGTGACTATAAAGCTGGTAAATTAACTTACAATTCTTGTATAGTGTAACATTAAATGAGCTGATAGAGTCTGTTTCAAAGATTATATTAAATATCATTTTGGTATACCAGTACTTACCCTTTGGAAGACAAACACAATATTGCCCTCTGGAAATGTTAGGGTCAACATCACGTTGTCATTCTTCACTTCACCACTTATTGTTGTCATGTTTCGTTGGACTGTGAACACACCTCCAGTCTGACAGGAACAAGTCAATACAATACATCAAAGCTAGTCAAAGGCATTATTAAGTAAGACAAAATAGAAAAACACCTTTCACCTAAATGCAATATTACATGTCGATTTCAAGGTGCATAAGAGTATGAGTAAATCCGGTAAAAGTGACAGTTTGAAGTCTAATTTTCATATGTGGGTTCTGCACAAAATATGTGGGAGCAAAAACAATGGCCTGAACAAACAATCACTATTGGGTAGACATAATGCTTAGAACTATACAAACCATATTACCTTGCTGTCATTAACTCTGATCTGAAGCACCATTAGGGCCATGACGTACAACTTGTTTCCTGAACTGTACGAGAAGTTGCCTACTGTAGCATTAGTGGCAGGTGTTGGGCCTGGCACAGGAGTTGTGGTGGGTTTGATAGTGGTGGAATGAACAGTTGAGGTGGTCGTTTTTGATGTTGTGGCAGTGGTTTTGCTTGTTGGGGTGGTTTTGTCTGTGGTGATGGGTTTGGTTGTTGTAGTGATATGTTTGGTTGTTGTGGTAATATGTTTGGTTGTTGTGGTGGTAGGTTTGGTTGTTGTGGTGGTAGGTTTGGTTGTTTTGGCTGTTGTGGTGGTAGGTTTGGTTGTTGTGGTTGCTGTGGTGGTAGATTTGGTTGTTGTGGGGGGGAGGGTGGGAGCGGGATGCTCTGTGAATTCAGATGGGGGCTGAAGGCTTGCTGATGGCTTCTTCTTGTTCTCTTGGGCTGATGCGATCACTGCATTAGGAAATGACAAGCAAATAAATAGGCAGGAAATCAGTAAATGTGGTTTTCAGCAGTATAGCAGATACAATTATATAGCCATAAAATTATGACCATTCAAGTGAATAACACCGATGGGCTTGTCCCAGTGACTGTGGAGGTGCTGAGAAAGGGGGAAATGGGACAATGTAATGTGAGCGACTTAGACAAGGGTCAAATTTTAACAGCTAGATGATTTTGTCAGAGCATGTCAAAAAATTGTGAGATGTCCCCAATTTGCAGTTATCAGATCCAACCAAAATTTGTCCATGGAAAGAAATCCAGCGAATTAGCGACAAGGTCATAGTCAGCCAAGGCTCAATGATGCATATGAGGAATACATGCTGGCACATATCGTTCGAAAAGACAGAGCTACTGTGGCTAAAACTCCTGATAATGTTAAGGTGACAGAACGGATGAATGAAGTAATGTAGGCCTATCTTGTTAAAATTGTATGTATTAAATGCAATTTTTCCAAGCACACTTGCAACCTTATATCCCAGGTAACAATTTTTGGTTTCGGGAACGTTATCTGTTGGGTATGGGAACGTTCCTGAAGATGGGTTTGGTTCTCTGAAGGGTTGCTATGAAAGAATTTTTCAACGTAACAAGAACGTTAGTTTGGTGTCAGGAAAAAAAATCACGATTTAGCAGAGAAAAAGACGGCACGGTGTGAGATGCAAACCCGGATTACCTGCTTGCCATTCGTGCGTGTTACCCCTACTCTGTGAGTTTATTAAAAAACCTCGGCGCAAGTAGGGTATTTGACATAGGCATACATATGTTTTATCCTTATAGGCCTATGTATTTGTGGGTATTGGCTCAACTGTCTGATTGTTCTGCTGACTTCGACATGCTGAATTGTTGAAGCGAACGTAAATAATTATAGCCTATCCATGGGAGCAGACACCAACAATTCGATGCAACCGACATCGTTTCATAATAGGAATGCCAAAAAATAACCAAGTGGGAACGTTATGTGAAGGGAATAAAACAACCACGACATAACATTTGAGTTATTAGTTCCTAAAACATTGTTGTGAGTGTGACAACCTACAGCTAACCGTACGCCCAAGGTTTACGGAAAACGTTCTTAACATAACCATAGGAGAACCATGGGCCAACGTTCTTTTTGGGTTAGCTGGGATTTAGCCTAAATAATCTGTTTTGGGTAAATGGCATCAACAGTCAAACTATAGTTGATTTCCCCCTGGCCACATAACAGCAGGAATTTGTTTCGGTTTTTTTGGTGGCCATTTCTAAGTTCAAGATTTATATGGCCTATGAAGCAAAGCACAACTGTGTTTCACGTAGCCTACATGACAGCTCTGCGACCAATCACAACCTCTCTTAATTAAAAAAAAATCTAAGAAAAAAAGTTTACTCTGTTCCCTTTAAAGCTGGTTTGTTGGTTAAAGGTTATCAGGAAACACAGTAGGCCTACTTTTGTTTGTTGTGTGCAGCAGTATGATGGCAGATCAATCTGGGTTCCCATGCTGACAGCTGCAATTGGCATATTTGCATCAGAACGTAATTATAGTTATAATCAGGGGAACTTTGGAATTTCTGAAACGGTTCCATATATTTTCGTTCAGTATAACAATGATTTCACAACAGTAAAATTAAAGTGATACCAGTAATGGTAGTAACTTGGGGAAGCAAGCACAGAGGACTTCCCAGCATGACACACACCTTCACCACAATGACGAGGAAGGCATGTGATCAGAATTTAACCTGCGTGAACTTGTTTGTTTTTTTAAATAAAGTCAAAAGTGCGCGGAAAGTAAAGACGTGTCTTTAAAAATCGAGATTATGTGCTTTGAGCCTACTTTGTATTTTAACAAAATCAATGTGATGGTATATGTCTTCTCAGAAGCCTGTTGGCTAATCGTTTCTCTCAATGCGCAATGCTTAATGTTTCGCGCTCTGAAGATGTTTACTTGTCTAATTTATGAACTGCTCACAGGTCTACACATAGCAATCTTCTGGCAGGACATAAAAAAGTTTTTTCCATGTTTTCACTTGGAATGAGAAGAGTCAGGTTAAAAGTAGCCAATGACATTTTGATCATTACAAAGACACAAAGATCGACTTAGCTGCGCTAAATTGCTTTGTCAATGACAGATCCCCACATAACAAATCAATATTATTACCATGCAATCACGTCTGGGGAAAATTTGATCCTGACAAGCCTACCGCTCTGTGTTTAAGTTCCACTAGATAGGCTATGTCCTTTGACACATGAAAATAATTTACTTAAACTGAGCACATTTCTCATGTACAACTTTACCTGTTAATAAAACAGACGCAGCAATCAGGAAAGAGACTCCGATCTTCATTTTGCAGACTTCTTCCTCTGACAAACAGAGATACTGACAGACAAGAAGGCTATGCCAACTGTTTCCACTGATGTGACTAGTTGACTGCGAATATGCAGCTAGTGCTCTGTGATCAAGACAGAGCGAAACGAAACTAAATGCGATCTAGGAAGTGGAACTGGCGAGCCATAAAACGAAGGACTTGACAGAAGTGCTGCTGCTGCTGTTTTACTAAACTAGGCTAACTACTGGACCTTCAGTTTCAGTCTTCTTAAAAGTCTGTTCATTTGGAAATGACTGTTTATACTGCTTAGTAAAGTGCAACGCATCTGTCAAACATTTCATGTGACTACAAGGAAGTGAAGTCCTGTTTGTGTTCTGCTGTGTGCAGACCTGTTGCAGAGGAGGATTGTCAGCTGATGAATAGAAGGTTTAAAAACAGAACTTTTGCAACTTCCTCTCCGTGGCCAGTTGCTCTAATGAAGCGGATGAAAGCCTGCTTTCTTTAACCTATATCAGTACCAAATGTAACATGATGAATATCTGGGTAATTTATGCTCAATTTAGGCAGGCTCCTGTCTACCAGAAGATGAAAATGTAGCCAAGGTCTAAGTTAGATGACTTACCTCCCAACTCTGGGCCTTATTCAGTAATATCTTCCTAAGAATTATCTTAAATTCGTTCTTACGCACCTATGTAAAGACCTGCATAAATCTTCATGGAAACTGTTTAAGCGAGTTTCAAGAACACATTTCTTCGTAATAATCCATGTGCTTAAAGTCCCACAAGTTTACTGAAGATGTGACCATCTAAATTGCATAATCTAATAGAACTCCACACCTGGAAGACTGTATGCTGGCACATGCTGACAAAAGAGGCTATCTTGAGTTGCTAGGCGGTTAAGGATATTTATAGCTTATTTGCAATCAAAAATGGAATAACGCTGGCAAATAATTACCCAACCCAACAGCCGAAAAGCTGCTTCGAGATAAACTTGGCAAGCGCTTTGCAGATGATCGTAGGGCGACCTCTGCTGTCTAGAAGTGTTTTCCAGACGTCCGAGGAGGATCTAGTCTGGTAATAAAAACAGACACTCATTCTACGCTTTCGTTACGCAGAGGGATGATAATCAAGCGGAAGTGCTGTGCTATAGCAAGGTTAGGGAGGACCGAAGTAAAAAGTGATTGTAGGTGAGGGTCTTATAGTTTTGGGATGATAATGTGGGAGTTTCTTCACGCCAATGGCAAGATTCTCGTAGCCTGTTGATGCAGATAATCTATCTATTCATCCATCTGTCTATTCCAAGCAGTGATGTATGTTACATAACACCACAGTGTTGATATGCTAAATGGACGTGTGTGATATCTGAAGCAGCCATACAGTTAATTTGCCTGAACATGATTATTAGGCCTGACACTAGGTGGGCACGGGGATACTTGGGAATTTAGTTATTAATTTGATTTTCCACGTGTTCCTCTGCATTTTGGTGTTTTTTGGGTCATACTGCTGTAAATAGACAATGCAAGCAGATGCCCCCACCACCCCCAGAAATTCTGGATTCAGTAGATGTGATTTCCTGCATTCTTCATTTTTCTTTTCAATTCATTCAGATTCATAGCCTATACATCCTGACTTGCCAGGCCTTCCTCAGTCTTTTGTCATGCAGGTCTAATTTCTTGTTGGATAAGGTTGCTTAATTGTATTTCAGCAGGCAATGTGTTCTCATGCTTATTTTGATATATGGTTTACTATTGGTTGAGGAGTTAATGTACTAATGAATCAAAAAAGTAGGTGTGTGATGGACGCATAGTTGCAGAATGTATTAATTAATATAATGTAGCCTTCTGTACAAGTTATTTTTCTGAAAAAACACTTATCACAGTTATACTTGATATGCAGATGGTGTCTGTGTGACCAGAATTCCACAAGCAAATTAACCGAGATGAACAGATGTTAATTTACATGCATTTAGGTGAAGCAGGCAAAAGTTAGGGCAGTTTTTTGCGTGAGAGATTGGAGGTGTTGGCTTGTGAAGTGAAATGCTTGTGTCTCTTGATCATTTTGTGAAAGTTAGCACCCCTGCTATAAGCATAGACTGAACAATGAGTGTCTCAAGTGGTGTCGTTTTCTGCAAGTAATTACAGTGTCTTGAGGTAATTCGTCTTTTTGAGTTGATGTCTGGTAGTTCACTCATCAGGAATTATGCTACTGTGTTTTGGTGTGTTTCCTGTTTGCTGTTTTGCACAAATTTGTCTGGACACCCTTCAGCATTCTCATTACTGGAGTGAGGCTGGTACAGAATTGTGGCTGACTGCTTGATACTATGATGTAGAAACTACAGTTTTCCTTTATGAGCTCTTGTACCTGCAGCTAATCTCCAGAAAGTCTTTTTTTTAATGAGTGGCTTTGAATGAACTTTGAGATTTACTATCCAGCTTTGCACAGCAGCAATGTCTCTCCAACTATCAGCCAACAAGCAGTGGGTCCACAGACTCCAGCATGCAGTGCTGTGTGTCAAACAAGCACAGAACAGCTGCTGTGGGCCCAGCCCCAAAATCCTGTCCTCATTTCATCCGGCCTTCAGCACTGCAGAGGATACAATAGGGATTTTTTCTGAAGCTGTTGAGACATAGGTTGGGCTGTTAAGTTTAGTGATAGAGAAATATAGTGTCCCTGCACTGGGTCCAGCCTGCAGGACAGAGGACAGTGAAACTAATCAGTCAAAGAATCTTTTTCTACTTTTATTTCGAAATACTACATTGGCCGTCTCCTTACAATGTTACAATGTTTGTTTTGGCGGAAAATACGTGCAGACATTTGTTAGTTTTCAACGATGTCTCTGTCAAAAGCTCTTAAACGTAAAGTTGACAGCGAAAACAGGAGCTATAACGAGGAATGGAGAGACAAATTCGCCTTCATCTTACACGGGTGTAGTAATTATAAGCCTATGTGCCTCACATACAAAGAAGTTATTGCTGTTTGCAAAGAATATGTCAGGCGGCACCACGAAACGAAGCAGTGTTGCTTATCTTATCTGAAAAGCAGCAGCATCCTAGTTCGAGGTCTCACATCACAAGAAAAAGCCACAAGTGCGTCCCTAAAGGCATCTTGGTTGCTTGCACGACACAACAGGCCTTTCACCGATGCAGAACTTTTCAAAGACATCATGATTGGCGTGTTAAAAGAGCTAGCTGATGGCAACTCTATGGATGCGGTCATTACGTCTGTTAAACAGGTACCCCTTTCCGCGAGGTCCGCTACCACAGGAGGCGGAATAATAATAAAAAAGACTCGCTCGGAAAAAAACATGGAATCAGCTGGAGGGCAATGAAAATCGTTGGCGCGGACGTGGACGCGACCCGTGCAGTAAAACAGGCTGCAACACTGTAATAGCAGTAGCTGTGGCAACGCGTCAGGCGCCCCATTACAGACAGTATAACCACTACAGCAAACTAGACTACAGCACTGGTAGAAAGTAGTGTTAAATCTACCACTAAACCACTAAGGAGTTGTTTTGGATAGTTGATATGAGTAACGCCTGTGTTAATCCGGCCTTCAGCTGACTATATAGGCCTACCAGCCACATGAAGATGATATATATATATATATATATATAATATATATATATATATATATATACACACACATAACATGCATAACTTTAGAATTTCAATTTCACTGCTTTTTCACTACAGATGCAAATAGCCTAATAGCAAATTATTTATGACTGAAGCCACAAAGGTTATTTATGCACGTGTGTAAAAGTAGTCCTGCCATCCTGTCCCAGTGATGAAATGCCATTACAGTGATTTTCTTAGCACTTCATACAGCCTGTTGATTCTCTGTGGTTTAGGCTGATATGTAATGACACAATCATTGTTCTTCATTCACCATAATCATCTTAAGAATTGTCTTATACGGAGATCCTGTGACAGAGGAAAACGTTTATGTTCCCCTAAACTTGTATGTGCACACCAGAAACGTAAAAGTTTTCCCCGGGCTCCGTACTCTGATTCTCAAAGGTCAGCCCCACTGTCGAACTGTGTGGTGGACGTGCTTTCGGCTGAATTTTGTAAAACCTATCTGGCGCCATCTAGAGGGGTAGGACTGTCCAGGGTCAGTGTTTTGATAGATTTAGTCTGGTTCGAAGGTGCGCGATATTAATGTTGTGTGTGACTTCATCATATGTGCAGTAGGCTAGACGATTCTAAAGTTATCAAGACTGATATTTGTTTGTCAGGAAACCAAGGGGATAATTTGAATTACCTATCCCTGTTACTTGGCTTTGTAGGCTACCACCTGCTTCTGTGTCATTTGAGGGCAACTCAGCAAGTCGAAGCTGCTGGTTATTTCGCTTAACGTTAGCAACGTTAGATTTTTCCCTGGCCCAGTTAGCTAGTAACGTTAACCTTGGACGTTTTGTCATACTTGTAGAACAGCTTCAACTCGAAATTAATTATAATGCTACTGAGACGGGTGAGCCAGAAGTCCGCTTTCTGCGGCACTGTGTTGCGGGTACCAAATTCTCTTCCAGGGTAAGTTTTTATGCCACCTTCTTGACGTCCTAGCAAACTTAAATGCTGTGTCCTGCTGTAAGGCAAATAGCGTTAGCTACATTGTTTCTGCTTTATTGTTGGGACCTCGACTTAACGGAACAATGTATTTAACTCTTAAACAGTAACCACAAGATGTTTGTTGTCACAAAGGCGTCTGTTCCGGATTGTGTTGAGACTGCTGTTTATAACATATTTTGTGTTGTCTCTGAAGAACGAAACAACTAAAGGGAGCCCTCGCAGTCCTTCAAAATGCCCGTCTTTATGCCAGCCAAGCAGCAGAGGTAGGCTATTTGACAAATGCCAACAACTAGACTTTGACCTCCGTTTATTTCCTCTTTAGGTGATACATGCAATATGCATAGTTTGGTTCTGTAATATGTCCAAATTCACTCACTGTAGAATCTAAAGATTTCTCTACACATTCTCAGCTGTCTGTCTTGTACCCATAGTTCATGTCCTCTGCTGACCACTGTGTCGGTAGCAAGCGGGGTAAAGTTCATTTGAGGTCACATGACTCCTGGGAATTCGGGTTGAATGTAGAAGTCAGGACCAGGGCAAGCATGACAGGCCCACTCCAGATGCACGTTATTACTTTTTTGTGATATTCCTCCCTCTGTGTCCTCACTGAATGTGACTGACTTTTTTATAGGTAGCTGTCAACGCTGGCTGCCATTATGAGATATCCCAGCATAGGATTTTGTGTCCTTGGCTGCACTCTGTGGTCTAGTTGGCATCTCTTGTTGTGTCACAGTGACAAAGCTAAAAGGAGCAGGACATCATGATCCCAAACATTGCTATTGGAGACATTTAGCTGTAAAGAGTTTAGAGTTTAAAGCTTTTGAGTTCATGTTAACCCACCTTGCTTTGTCACCACCTACACCCTGTTTCTTTTACTCTCTCATATTCTGTGTGTGTGACAGCTCAGTGCTATTATGAAACAGCTTTATGCCATGATGATGGACAAGTAATTGCAGAGTTGTATGCTTTTTATTTACTTTCCTTCGTATATTGCACGTTTTTTTGTATTCAGTGAGGTTGTTGTACCAGCTGAAAATTGTCATAACACTTTTGTTAAGTTTGGTAGCATGTGTAATGTAGTGTTGAAACTAAACCAAGGTAAACTGTAGCATATTCATAAACTAGTAAGTAAGCACAAAGCAATGTACAAGTAATCCATTCTCCATTTTATCTTTCTTCTCTATTCTCAGTACTTCTTCACACATTAGTAATGCATCACATATAACATGTTGCCACCACCGTTATAACATATTGCCGTTATTTCCAAAGAAAATGAATTCTAATGTTTCAACGCTACATCTTGTCCCTCTTCAGGCAGTGTTGGATAAGTCAGCTGTGGGATCAGACTCCGCTACAAAGGCAGACAAGATGGAGAAAGCCACCATGGTAGTATGATCCGGTGCTCTCCCTACACTCCCTCATGTGAATTCTAAACTTATTTTTTAACGTTTATTTGAAGCAGCTATGTGATAGTGTTTGTGGAATGCTCTCAGTTCCGAGTTGTACTGACTCCTGAACACGGCTTCAGTATTCAGTATTTTTAATACAACAGCCAGTGGTAGAACATGATATTATAGAGAATATGGACAGCAAGATGCTTAGTCTGTTTTGACATGTCGTCGATATGGTTGTTTTGTTACATTCTGTTGTTCTCTCTAGGTAATTTTGAGGTATTTTAACCTTAAAAGACGCCACTTAGCACATTTACTGTTCTCTTATTTTCCAGGAGTCAAAGTCTTTTGCAGTGAACATGTTCAAGGGCCAGATTAGCACATCTCAGGTGTTTCCGTATCCTTCAGGTAAGCGGTAGCATTAAAGATCATTGAATAGACTGCTTCAACCCTGTCTGGTAGCATTGTGCCTTTCGCGTATTAGTTTCTAGTGTTATATCTATACATATTTATGTATACATATTGGATTTGTGTTTGAGATTTGTATATGTATATATTTATGTAGTTGATATATATTTTACTGTATACATACTGTATATGTAGTTTACTTGAACAGTCTTTGATGTGGTGAATTGAATGGGTCTGAATCGGACTCTTGTCCTTCTGGGCTTTCTTCAGTGCTGAATGAAGAGCAGGCCCAGTTTCTTCAGGAGCTTGTTGGACCCTGCTCAAAGTTTTTTGAGGTAGGCTAGAGGTACTGTTTTTGTCCTCTCTTTCAAACAGAGGGATGCAAGAGGTCTTCGAATCTTCTACAGACAGTAATTTGGTCACAAGTAAAAATTTTGATATTTTCACTCTAGTGTTGGACCATAGAAGCAGATTGGCAAGTCATTAAAATCACCATGTTCCAAAAAGCTGAATTTAGTGACATTGTTCATTATAACAACCCTTCTTGTGTGTGTGTTTGTGTGTGTGTGTGTGTGTTTGTGTGTGTTTGTGTGCGTGTGTAGGAGGTTAATGACCCAGCCAAGAATGATTCCCTGGAGAAGGTGGAGGACCACACCATGGAGGGCCTGAAGGAGATGGGGGCCTTTGGTCTGCAGGTGCCCGCTGATCTGGGTGGTGTTGGACTCACCAACACACAGGTGGATACTAAAACTGCTGCCTAAAGCCACTGATCCATGATCAGCTTTATGTTCTGTGTAGCACACATAGTATAATTGTGTATTGTTGTACTGCCTTGTATGTTTTTTCATTATCACATTTACATTATCGCATTATATAATTTCATCTACTCTCTGTTGTATCTGTCCAGTTGTTTTGTTTTCAGTCAGGTTCACAGTGCATGCAGTGCACACTTTGAATGTAGAATGGGTTCCTCTTTGAGGAGTTTAGTTACTTGAGAAGGACTTATATGTTGTATTCAGGGTCAGAGGAGATACTGCTTTATTTCAGTCTGCACACAGGGCATAAAATAACAGCCACATCAAACTTATTTATAGTAGATTTCAACACTTCAACACAGCACACATAATAAGTACAGCACCTAAGAGCGTTCACATAAAGAACTGTGTCTTGCTTCAGCCCCCTTGATTAAGTGCCTGCTGTCCTGACTGAGACGTTGAAGAAGACATTGACAGGACGTTGTTTTTTCTTATTTCCTGTATTGGTACACAGTGAACACTGGATGACCTTTTTGACCTACTGATTTGATTTGATGTGATGTGTCATGTCATGTCAAGTCATGGTGGCATATGACATAGAGTATTTACTCTCTGGACTGTGATTATGTGGCAGTTTAATGTCAGCTTGACTGTAATGCAAATGTTTTTTTTGAATAGAACATCAAAGCAAAACCTCTCTTTGCCACCATTTTGATGTTAGCCTATAATGTTGCCTTTCCAGTATGCCAGGCTGGTGGAGATTGTAGGCATGCACGATCTGGGTGTTGGCATTACCCTAGGTGCCCACCAATCCATCGGCTTTAAGGGCATTCTCCTGTTTGGGACCCCTGCCCAGAAGGAGAAGTACCTCCCCAAGCTGGCAACAGGTATCTCAGTCCTCGGTCTCTTTCTTTGCTGTGGGTGCTGGTTTTCAATGTCAGCCATTTCTTGCTGCATGAAGGGATCAAAAATGAGCAGACATTTCATTATATTGTGTTACATTACATTATATTGTAATATGTTACTTACAGGTTGACTCAGTGGCCAATCGTTAAGTTTTTTTTGTCAGGACTAGGCTAGTTAGACCCAGGTAATCCTAGTGTCATGTAAACATCCAGTTTGCACTTCTCTTATATTTGGATATTGCATCTTCTTATACTGTACTGCACTTGTTTCTTATTCTCTCTTTCTCACATACACTCTCTCTCTCTTTCTCTCTCACTCTATCTCTCGCTCTTTCACTCACTTTCTCTGCCATTCTCCCACAGGTGAGCATATGGCTGCATTTTGCTTGACGGAGCCTGCCAGTGGCTCAGACGCTGCCTCTATTAAGACCACCGCGGTCCGCTCCGCATGTGGGAAGTACTTCACTCTGAATGGAGGCAAGATCTGGATTAGGTGTGTGTTTGTGTGTGAGTGTGAGTGTGTCTGTGTGTATGTGCGTGTGTGTGCGTGCATGCTCGCATGTGCGTGTGTGTGTGCACCTGTTTCAGTGTGGGCTTGTGTGAGCACATCCGCGCAAAGCTGGCTTAACCCATACCACTGAGGTCTCCACTCAGGACCTGACCCTATGCACTCACATGGGCATGCATGTAAACATATTGGCCAGAAGGTGGCAGCCTAATCCCGTTTAGTACTGAGATACACAGATAGATATTCGGAACATACACACATACTTTATTAATCCTGAAGGGAATTCAGGCATCCTGTAGCATTCATAACATGACATACATAGTGTATAAAAAGTGTAAATGCAAGAATAGTACCAGTGCAGGTTCTGTATCTAATGCAGGGGAAAAGTATGTACACAATATAAAAATATAACACAATGCACAATGTAACAATATGGGAAATTATAAAAATAAAAAAGCAGATATCTCATATGAAAAACAAAGCAAGTATTCATGCCAGTAATATATGAAAAGAATGTTTCTAATATATAATATTGCCTCAGAGTCTTCTGTAAAAGCACACACCCCTTTATATAACAGCAAATACAATTTTTTATTCCACACACAATATTTATTCTGTTGTTACTCCTACTCTCACTTTAGCAACGGAGGCCTGGCAGAAATATTCACAGTTTTTGCCAAGACGCCAGTAAAAGATGAGAAAACGGGGGAGATGAAGGACAAGATCACAGCCTTCGTCGTGGAGAGGAGCTTTGGAGGCGTGACACAGTGAGTGACTTTTAGCCTTTCTCTCTTTGAGCTACTTCGACTTTGGTTGTTGTCTGTGGTTTTCAACGAGTTAAGCAGTAGATCAATAAAAACATGGTGGAACTGGTTTAAACTAGTCAGTCGGGGGTTTTGGGGCTAAGCGGATATCACATGGCTTTGCAGGAATGTAGGATCATTTGATTTGGAGCTTCATTTCATGCACTTTGGTCATCATTTGAGTATAACAGATCCATCCTCAGTATCAGCTTTTAATCGGTGTGTAGTCTGAAGCATCTTAGCCTGGTGTACCAAACACCTTCACGTTGTTTCACTTTGAGCAAAGCGTCTGGGATCCCTCAATTGGTGTACGCTTGCTTCTCGTGGGCAGATACTTTCTGTGAACATTAAAACTATTGGGTACGCCTTCAACCATTCACTGCCGCTTGTGGTTTGCTACCAGCTCTGTCACCGCTTTTAGCCCCCCCTTCCTTTGCTCGTTTATTGGTCTGTCCAAGAATTTGTTCGTAGCAAAAGACTTTGAAGAGATCTCTGATGTTGTACTGTGGTGAAATGCAATATTGAGCTTAAGTACAAAACAGTGCAGCCTGGCTAGAAGCATCTGTCAGGCAGTGTTAAAATCACAGGCATGAAGATTGACTTTGTTATGTGCAGAATTATAGAATGAGGCTTCTCATTAACAGATCAGGACAGTGTTAAAATAACCCAGCAAAGCCTATAGCTTGATGTGTGATGATGGTTAGAGGTCTACATGATTTATAGTTAGTATAGAAACATATTAAGTGGTCTCTAAAGGCCTTGTTAATGTAGGCCTAGTAATTCTCTCTCCTAGGGTTATCCTGCTAGTGTTACTCAGCAACCACACAAACGGTCCTGTGTGTTCTGACTGAACCATGACTGACTGACTGACATAAATGACTGTTCTCTTTAAAAAAACTATCTGCTAACCCAGTATCAACAGGAACTTGCCAGAATAATACTCAGGATCGCTGGGGGATAGGTGAAGCTTCAGAATTCCCCCACCTCTAAAGTGGGGAATGACCAAAAAAGAGAACCACTAGTAACCAAAAAAGTGCCATGAGCCTGGAAGAGCAAGAGTTCCATGAGCCTGGAAACTGTCTGGACTCTATGGATACAATGCCTGGCTACCGGGGGGCGCCAGCAGGCCCCCCGCCTCCCCCGGGTTAGGGCGGACTTGGGGCAGGGCCCCCAGGTTGAGTGGGGTCTCTGCGGGGCAAAGGGAAGGCCTCCAGAGCCAAAGAACCAGCAGTCCTGATTTAATTATTAATTTGTGTGGGCTTGGCACCGAGCAAGGTCAGATATTGTAGGCTTTGTCTCTATAATGAAATCAACCCTTACATCCATACTTTTATCGTTTTGCTAGTCTTATCCATCCTACACTCTTACAGTGCAGTGCAAACACTCATCTAAAGTGTTATGAAAATTTGTGGGGAGAAACTTGTCCGCCCTTTTTTTACTGGCGCCCTTATTTTCCATAGTCATAGCCAAATGTGCACTAATACCAACATCAGTTGGTAAGACTGTTCAAGTCAGATGTGCACTAATACCAATATCAGTTCTAATCAGAGAGCAGAAAAACTGAGATAATTTTGCACCCAGATGGGGAAGGATGAATTTGACAAATTTTAACAGTTTTAACACCTCTTGTGACTGCCATGAGATTTGTTTACATTTCCTTTGACCCTTTGGAGAGCAACGGGTAGCTCCCGAGCTACCTGTTGGAGACCCCTGCCCTGAACCTTATCGGGTGTCCAGATACCTGTTAACCCCTCCAATCTTCCCCTCACAGTGGCCCCCCAGAGAAGAAGATGGGCATCAAGGCTTCTAACACGGCCGAGGTCTACTTTGAGAACGTGCGCGTGCCCGCTGAATGCGTCCTGGGCGAGGTAGGCGGCGGTTTCAAGGTGGCCATGAACATTCTGAACAACGGGCGCTTCGGGATGGCAGCGGCTCTCTCGGGCACCATGAAGGGTGTCATGGCCAAAGCGGTGAGTTCCTCCGTTTTGGGTGATGGATTGGCTAAAGTGCATCTGTGTGTTTTGTCTGGACGGTTTGTCTGGTTTATGGTGCAGCCGTGCAGTGCCACAGGCGTCCCTAATGTGTGTATAGCCAGAGTAAGTGCATGTTTGTGTGTTTTTTTCTTTTCAAGAAAACTTCCTCTTGTCTTCCAGTGCACATGCACAAGCCCTAATCACGTGATGTGTAACTGTGGGTATCTGTTTATGTGCATGCATGCAAATGTGGTTACAGTAGTCAGAAAGCTGAGTCTTAGTAAGTAGAAATACCCTAATGACTCAGGTAGAAGTGGTGCGATATCTTCACGAGCAAGTGCTGGAATGTGTTTCGAGAACAGTTGAAGATGTACATTTCTTGATGCATTGCATCAGATGCATTTCATCAGAAAAAGAAAAACCTTTAGCAGTTTCTATGACGGGTTTTCTATGAGCCCAGCATTCGCAATGCATTGTAAATATAATGCATGTATAATACTTTATAACTGATGCCATTAGTATTCATAACTGTTTATAGATTCTCATGAGTACTCATAAGGTATTATATTGTTACAAAGCAGGGAAGCATACCATTTTGTCTGTAATGGTGCCTTATTGATTTGTGACACTCTGAGTTGTAGGCTTACGAGATAACATTATAATGCCCTTAAGTACAGTCATGAATGTATAAACAGTTGTGATTTCTAATGTCATTAGTTATAAGACATTATGAATGCATTGTAACACTTTATGAATGTGTTTATAATGCTTTATGAATACTGAGTTCACAGAAAATGTTACAAAGAACCTGATCAGAACGATTTTGAGCATTTGGCCTCGATGAGTCTGTTCATTACATATGCCTATTAAGTATATATATACTTATATTTTGCCTTTTGCCTTTTGTTGGGTAGGAGTAGGGGTGTCAATAAATTGCCACTCAGGTCTCAGGTACTAATCAATCAATACTAAAAACTTGTACACTTGTACACAAAACACTGATTTGCAAAAGTATCAATACCAACACTGGCGTCTTCACCTTCTTCAGTTTAGCATCACTGGTGCAGACAGACAGGCACGCAGGGCCTTCCCTCACACATGGAACACGAACACACACACACACACACACACACACACACACACACCCTTCCCTCACCAGTAGCTGAACACATGAAACACTATGTGATGTAGCTGGTTTAACATGTTATGCCTAAGCACTTCTGCTGAAGGGGATTTTTGCGAGCAAATTTAGTCAGAAATGTCTCTGAAATATCTTTCATTTCTTTCCCTCCTGTGGTATCGAAAATGGTATTGAGTATAGAGGTATTTTTCTGGGAATCGGTATTGAGTTTAAAATTATAGTCTCGTGACCACCCCAGGAAGGACAGTGAAGAGTGACAAGAAGCGAGTTGTAGAGAGAGAGAGATGAGAGAGCCAAATATAGGTCATGATTACAATTAAATGTAGTACTTGTAGTGTATTAAAGTGATATCTTTCCAGGATGACACAGCTAAGTAAGACAACCTCTATATGGGCTTATTTATGCATGCAAGTTTAGTTCTCAGCTCTGTAAGTAGTTGACACATGTACTGTATTCTGTGGTTATGGTAGTTGAAATAATTCTGGGGAGAAAGAGGAAATCTTTTTTGAATCATTATTATGTAGTCCAGGCCCTATTACCAGGAAAATCTAGTTTTACATGCAACCACAGGATCCACCTGTCCGAGAGTGGTTGGAGAAAGTCATGGAAGTCATGGAAGATACGATCCCCCACCCATATGCTTCAAACAATCAAACTTATAAAGTGATTTGAGGTTAAGCAAGCAGAGTGTTCATCTTCAAGGACAGAACAATAGAAGCTGCAGTAATAATGGTGTTATAAGCTCAAAGTTTAGCAGTTGTTTGCAGCCTGACATGCTTGGAGTGACGGCGAATCTCAACACGTCTAAAAAAAGATTGTCGTCTGTCGCTTTTGGCGGAAAAGACAAAGGCAACCCAGCTTCTCTTCTCTGGAATTGGTCTTGCTGTCTCGTTTCCGCTTGCTTTTGGTAGGAGGTATGATACACCACGTGCCCTGTTTTCACAGCGAGCCCTCTCTGGGCCCCACTGTTTCCTGTTGCGAAGACAGTAGTAGCAAGAGGGGAAATCCCCCCTACACACACACACACACACTTTAATCTACCATTTATTGGCAGCTTACATCTCTAGATCCCTATGACCGACTTCAGCACAAAAAAACACACACACACACACAAATTTTTTTTTTTTTTTTTTCAGCAAATGCTGATTTTGCACAGTGGTTTACAGTAAATAGGTTCGTTTCCTTTAAGCAGGGGCCATATCAGAGGCAAATGCTGCTAGCAGCAGCTTATTTGGTAACATTTTGTGCCTCAACCTGGCATGTGATGCCCATGGTATATTTCCATTCATGGGAGACTCAGTGGATGAAAGTCACCTTTTGAAACATATATGGTGACACGAATTAGCAAACAAATACAATGGTGCCAAGGATTTATTTTGTATCCAAGTGTTTGAGGGAGTGTGGGCGAGGGAGTGTGTGTGTGTGTGTGTGTGTCTGTGTGTCTGTTTGTGTTTTAGTGTTTTGGTTTCTGTGTGAACATGCATGTTGTATGCCCAGTGGCAATTGGCATACTCAGTTTCTCTGATCTGTTTTGGTGCCCTGTGTGTGTGTGTGTGTGTGTGGATGGGGTGGGTGTGTATGTGTGTACTTCATACACACACCCACAGTATAATATAGTGGGGCATGAGGCAAGTATTAAGAAGACCAACCAATGTTTGCACTTAGTATCTTGTTTATGGGATGACGATTATGAAATAGAGTGTGTCTAAGAGTGAATCTAATATGATGGATGATATCCAGTTAGACCTTATACTTGGAACGTTTTTAAGAGTGAATCTAATATGATGGATGATATCCAGTTAGACCTTATACTTGGAACGTTTTTAATGAAATCAAGACTGTGAATGTGTGTTGTTTTCCCACAGGTGGACCAGTGTTTTATGGACCTGGTAGCCTCCATGTCCACACCTCTAACGAGCTGAAGGGCTGTGTATTGCCAACTGCATACTGTGCACTGTGTTTATGTATTTGTTGTCATAACTCATGTGAGCGGGTGCCTGCAACGCATGTTTTGGTGTTCTGGTTGGTTGCAGGAAACTAAGGGTTGGTGCAAAGCATGCGACCAAGAGGTTTGCACCGGGGTTGTGTGTGGAAGGGGACCACAGACCACTGAAGTAGTGACCTGTCTTCTGTCTGCTATCTTGTATCTCTTTGACTCTCTCTATCTCTCTCTCTCTCTCTCTCGAATTCAAAAAACAACAAAACAACAAACAACAACAAAAAAGCAAACTTATGACCTTAAACTTATATAACTAAGTTGGTCAAATTAACTTTAATTTATGTCTATTTTTTCTTTCTTTCTTTCTTTCTTTCTTTCTTTCTTTCTTTCCTTTTCTCTCTGAGGAAGGAAACCTATCCTTAATATTATTTTTAAGATAAATAAATAAATAAATACATAAAATTAAATAAAGTAACTAAGATTCACCTGATTTTTAATAATATCAAAATGGAAAAAAAAATCCATTTAGATATCTAAATTGAGCCATGGTAAAAAAAATAAGTAAACTTATGACCTAAGTTTACCTCTCGACAACCTTTAGGCCTATCCAACTTATTTTACTATTAGGCAATGAACTTGTGTTATTATTGCAGGGTATTATTATTTATTAACGTGTTTTCCAACCTTCATTAATTTCATTTTCATTTCAGTCTCTCTATCTCTGTCTCCATCTCTCTTTTTTGAGTTTTTTTGAGGGAGATTTTTGAGGGAGATTTGTTCAGGGTGTGGGTGCAAGCATAATTATTCGCTAATGCCTGCCTACAAATGCTAATATGTTCCCCAAATACATGCATACATGCATAAATTTGGAGAAATTTTTGAATACTGTCTGGAACTCTTTCCTTATCTGTCTGTTGGACTGTCAGGTCAGCAGTAGCAATAAGGAGATTGCACATGAAGGCTGATGCTACCAGGAAAGTTGTATTAGCATATGTAGTAAGTCTGTGGTGTGTGTGTGTGTGTGTGTGTGTGTGTGTGTGTGTGTGTGTGTATGTATGTCTGCGTGCGTGTGCCTGAGTGTGTGTGTGTGTGTGTCTGAGTGTGTGTTTGTAAGAGAGAGAGAAAGGGAGAGAGAGCGAGAGAGAGAGGAAATTCTGCAAGGATTTTGACGGATTTCTCAAGAGCTGCTTAAGGCAGGATTTTGAAAGTTGGTCGATGTGCAGTTAGCTCAGAGTTTTTCTAAAGTTTCATTTTTTCAGCTTTTTTCATTCAGTAGTCTAAACTATGTGATGAACTATCTGGTTCCACATTCTCATATGTAGGCCAAGGGAAATACTGGCAGGATGAACACAGGACTTACACACACACAGAGAGAGAGAGAAACACACGGACAGAAACACACTCCACACTCACAAACATCTGCCCAGCCTCACATCTTTGTCTAGACCAGTATTTATCAACTGGAGACCCGTGGGCCAGATTCAGCCTGGCAATTTCACCCAGCCCGCATATGTTCAGATGTTGAGGAGTGTGAGACATATGGGGATATTCTCTCTGTTGCTAAAAAGAGTGCCTCTGAATGACTAATAATTGAGAGTGTTGATCTTTACACCTGCACATTGACTGTATATGTTCACTATGTATCAGACATTCTTGTTATGTGCTTTGTTGAATAAGTAGTGTTCACACAAATTACAAATATAGCCTACCAGTGTCGGGACCGCATGAGCAAAGGCAATGCATACTTTTTTTATTGTAGAACATGCAGACTTGAGTAGAAGACATGGTAGATAAAAAGCAGCATGATGCGGGCTATATTGTGGTCCTGAATTTTCCATAGACATTTGACATACTGGTACATGCAGTAGTAGTAGCTTATTACGAATGCTAACACTTCCTTGTTGGCACGTAGCTGAGTGCTGAAGTATAATCATGATAATGGGCTTCTTCTATATTTGATTTAACTGTAGCCTGCCAGTCTTAAAGTCTGTGAGTTTATACTCTGAGACTGGGCCTGTATCAAGCAGCACAGTCTATCAAGTTAAAATAAATAAATGAATGAATTAAAAAAAAACACATAATCTGCGGTGGAAAAATCAGAGACAGAAACTTGAAGAGAGAATACACGCACGTGTATGTGCTGTGAACTCTTGAACTCTCCATCCATTTTCGTATCTCTATTAATGCCATCAGACTTGACAGCTATGTTTTGTTTTTGTTTGTTTTTTTGACAGACATTCTGACTCTCATTGCTTGCCTGACCTTGCCTTGTCTGGCCACATCATATCTGACTACAGACGCGTGCAATATGTACACGAGCCACATGTTCTGAATTAATGTGCACATATCATGAAGATATTTACGTGAACACACTATTTTTCACTCACTATTTTTCACTCACCCACGCTCTCCTTCTCTGACCAACACAGACATGTATGCTTTGGATCAAAGCATCTGAAATGAACCCGTAATCATAACCTTAACCATAACCAGATTCACACGTAATAAATAGGCTACTAAGGGTTACCAACAAGTATGTCGTTGTGTAAACAGAGCTTTAGATAGGCCTATTAGTTACTTTTGTTCTTGTTTCATGTTAATGCCTACTGCCCAAGTACTCTCTTTCCCCATGCTTATTTCCACTGAGCCTGTCTCTCTTCTCTCTCTCTCTCTCTCTCCCTCTCTCTCTCCCTCTCTCTCTCCCTTTTTGTGTTGCGGTGAGTGAGCTCTGTGTACGCTGCACACTACCTGAGAAGTCAGACTTGCACTGAGGGTTTTTCAGAGGGGTATTTCTCAGCGCCTTTGAGCCCACATTCAGCTCTAGTGCAGCAAAACAGCAGAGGATTGTGATATCTGTGTGTGTGTGCGTGCGTGCGTGCGTGCATGTGTGTGCATGCTCCTGGCCTGTGAGAAACAATGTAAGCCTTCAGCTTAGGATATCAAAACTATAGATCTCTGTAAGACTGGCAAACCTGAAGTTACAACAAAAACAATCACCCTACTGACTTACAGGGCTGACAGTAATACTGGTCTAGTTTGCAAACATGTACTGTAAGTCAAAAGAGTTGCTTGACTTTTGGATCATAAAGTTTATTTTGTCAGTGTATATTTATATACGGGGAATATCAGATGTATCTGTAGCTGTCTTCAATGGGTTTGGTTGTGTATTTAGGCTGTGTAAAGATTTTGAAACTAGTTCAATATTTGTATGTGTGTTAAGTGATATGTTATACCTATGTGGGTGTGAAGAGTGTGGTATTTCCTTTGGAGGGTACAAGAGAGCTTAGTTGCTGTCATAATGGCCAGAACGATGAACGATCTGCAGATGGTGGAAAAAGTACCAGTTTGCCCTAGAGGCTGAGGTTGGTACACCTTTGTGTGCTGTCCGTGAAATATTGTGTGGTTTTAGAGATGCACTGCAGTGCTACCACCAAGGTTCCATTGACTTGCCGACAGCAGTGGGCGAATGGAAAGTGTCACTGCTGCTGTTCCATTGGCTGCAGTCGTAAAGGACTACTTTGATGTTGCTGTCAGCGGTTAAAACAGCCCACAGTGAGGACTGTCAGCGTGGGCTGGGTATTAGCACAAATCTATGGTTCGATTATGATCCAGAGGAGGAAGGAGATCACATTCTAACTACATATTGAATTTGAGTGGCATGAAATACAAAATATTAGACTACAGTTTAGCTTTCTGCACTTGGAGAGATGTTTAAAAAAATCTCCAATGGCAAGGGAAATTTACAAACGCAGTCACTAAAAATAACTTTTTACAGGTAGACACTCAGTTGGATACATTTTTCATAACTTACGAAAGCCAGGTGCAATATTTACAATTCTTTTGCTATATGTTTGTGTGTTTTATAACGAAAGGTTGAACCACATCATCAACTAAACTTCTGACCTCAAAACGTCACAAAAAAGCACTGAAATTCAGTTTTTATTTAATTACAAATTACCTTTTTGTTCTCCATGGCTGGCCAAACCATGTGTCAAGTCATAACATTAGCTCTACTTGGCAGTAATTCAATATGCTAAGTAGATGACTGAATTTGATAGAATAGAAGCTCAACCATTCATTGTTCAGAGCACTTTGACATCCCCACCGCCTACTAACATGCAAGTGGGTCACTGCTTACACTGAAACCAGCTATGGTTGCACTGGTTAGGAAATATATATGCCTGTATGAGGCCAGCAAGCCCACACTATGTGTGCTTTTGTTCTGCTAATAGGGCTTCATACCCATCATGTGTGCATGTTTGTGTGTGTGTGTGTGTGTGTGCGTGTGTGTGTGCACGCTTGCTCTTTAAATACCAGTGTACCAATGTCTAAGACGATGATGCATGGCAAGCCATTTTTAGCCAGCATGCTCATCACATATCAGCTGTAGGTGGACAGTGAGAGAAAGCATAGGTCTGATTCAAGAACGGTTGTGTTGCTTATCGAAGCATTGAGCTGTCTAGCCATGATGTTAAATTAGCAATTGTGGGTGGTGCAGTGCTGAATAAAGCAAAAGCATACAACTCTTCTAGATATTACTCAGTCATTAAATCACTTTGTAAGACTCATGTCGGTGAATTTTCTCCATCATTTAAAGGATAGATCCAGTGTGATTCAATTCCTAGCCCTGTTGTTTGAGGTCGCTGAGTGCTGTCTGCAGTAAAAAGGACGAGAAAGTTCAATGCAGCATATACCAAATAGTAAACAGGCAGCTAACATGAACTAAATGAGGCATAGGAAAATGACACTGAACATGAGTTTCTGCCCCATTCGTTTATAGTATTGGTGTTAGTGTTCAGTTAGTGGTCTATGTAGTACACCAGTATTTCCCAACCAGGGTAGGGGTACGCGAGCATACTGCAGGAGGTACGTGGAAATATTTCATAATCATTTATTTCCAAGATGATCAATAAATAATCTCGGTTATTTCATATTAAACTTGTCAATAAAATGGTACGTGTGCACTAAAAACTAGTTCCCCCGGGGTTATAAAAAGGTTGAGAAGATATTAAACATCCCAAGAGATACAACTGGCAGCATTATTCGCAAATTCAAGTCTAAGGGCACAGTGGAAACACTACCAGGGCGTGGCAGAAAAAAGATGCTGACAGTGACTGCTGTGCGCTACCTGAAGCGCAGGGTGGAGAAAAATCCCTGTGTGACTGCTGAGGAACTGAGAAAAGATATTTAATTTATTAATTAATTTCATAAAGTACCAGGAGATCTTGGATGCAAATGTTATGCAGTCTGTCACAAACCTAAGGCTTGGGAGACGTTGGACCTTCCAACAGGACAACGACCCCAAGCATACCTCAAAATCCACCAGAGCTTGGTTGCAGATGAAGGGCTGGAACATTCTGGAGTGGCCATCGCAGTCCCCTGACTTAAACCCTATTGAAAATCTCTGGTGGGACCTGAAAAAGGCTGTTGCAGTACACAAGCCCAAGAATGTGACTGAACTTGAGGCTTTTTCCTCATGAATAATGGGCTAGTTAAAATAGACACATAGAAGAATGTGTTAAGTTATGTTTCACGTTTGAAGGATGTTATAACAGCCAAAGGATGAATGAATGTGACTAGGGGGTTGAATAATTTTGTAAATGATGTTAGTGCAGAAAGGACAATTTGTGATTTAAGTTGCATTTGTCTAATTTATAAGTTTACTTTGATTTGATTGCAAACAAGATAAATAAAATGAACAAAATTAATATCAAACTTGCTAAAACACTTTATTTCAATGGGGGTTGAATAATTTTGAACACAACTGTAAGTGTGTATGGAGGAAGGATGCTGCAAATCTGCACCGGTATGCATGTGTGTGTCTGATTTTGTTTGTGCTTCTGGGGTAATTCCATCTCTCTTGTCTCTCTTCTCCTCCCCTCTCTCTCTCTGTGCCAACCTTTCACCAGGTGGACCATGCAGCCAACCGCACACAGTTCGGCCACAAGATCCACAATTACGGTGCTATCCAGGAGAAGGTGGCACGAATGGCCATGCTGCAATATGTTACAGAGGTTAGAGTGCATCTGTAGGACAATACATCACGCAAACACACACACACACATATACACACACATACATCAGAGGATATCTTCACATTGAGTCTGGACCTGTGCCAGTGTAGACCGGGTTTAATCCCAGCTCTCAATCTATTTGACTTGCTGCCCATTTTAGTAATGGAATGCCTGTTTTGTGGGAAAGTGCTGATTTTTGGTTGTGTAGTTAGTCTGATCTTCATTTCTGTTTACAAGAAGAGGATGTTAAAAGAAAAGTCTTCATTTAAAAAAAAATAAGTCTTCTCCTCCAAAAAAAAAAACTGTTGTATTTTTTGCATACAGAAGACAAAAATAAAATGTGTAATTAATGATATGTTGTTATGTTTAAGCAAAAAGACAGTTGTTCACTCTTGCCCTGAAAGCTGTCCACATCATGATGCTATGCATTTGGTTACTTTTTTTAATCACAGTAATGAGGTATTGATTCAAAATGTGTGTTGTGTTTAAACAAATTGTGTTTATGTGTGTGTGTGTGTGTTCGTGTGTGTCTGTGTGTGTGTTTCCATAGTCTATGGCCTACATGATAAGTGGTAACATGGACAGTGGTGCAGCTGACTTTCAGATCGAGGCAGCCATCAGTAAGATCTTTGCTTCTGTAAGTGATTTTGTGCTTTGGAACCGAAAAACTTTTCTGAGAACCTTACTGAGTTGTGTGTTCGCGTTTATACCACATTGTACTGTCAAATTTACATAATATTTAATATAATAATATTTAACAATATACAGATTGTGAAAATGTGATTGAAACATTGATGATCTCATGCCATGATACAAATATGAATACAAATAGCAGTACACACCCCTGCTACCCTAGCTGTTTCTACTCGTCATATTGAGCCTGCCCACACTAGTCATTAGAATGTGTCTGCAGTAAATCTGATTGTAAGTGGTCAGCCAAGACACATTTCATTCACAACAGTGTTCAAATATGTGTCTAAGCTGATCACTTGCATTTAGGTTTACCTTTAGAATGTACCTTTAGAATTTAGAATGTTTACCTTGCAACTTTTGTAGAATTATATTGGTCTGTCACATCATGGTCAGACACATCAGGACCCATACAGTCTATGATCAGGATGCACTGAGCCTTCACACTAGATGTGGATGCAAGCGTCTGAAACCACCTCCACGTGTAGTTTAAACAATCAGATTCCAAAGCATTTTGGTCATTGCTCACACCTGCAGTTAGAGTGAGACACTTACAATCAGATTTACCCAAAACCTAAAACTACTGACAGATTTATGGATCTTCATGGAATTTACATAGTTTCATACTGTGGCATGCACTTAATTTACTGGGTTTATACTTATGCACTGATCTGGAATTGAAATCTGTTACACTGTGAAGTAGCTGCAAGCGAGCATCAGGTTCATCACGATATATTGAAGGTTCTCTGTCTACATTGGGTCTGTTAAATATGCCATTTTATGCTGATAAATTCCCCATTCATATTAGCAGAGCAACGCGAGCAACTGAAAGACAATAGAAACAGGGCGAACAACAAAAGTTCTGTCAAAATGTCAACTACAACACAGCTTCGTATCGTGTTCAGTTAGGATATTCCAATTGTATAATATGGAACTGACTTTGTCACCAACATTGAGAGCAACTCGTGTTGCTCTCAGTTGCAGACATGGTGTCAGTCTTTTCTGCTTCAGCTCCAAACCATAATAAGATTCTCAATTTCTCCTAACCTTTCAGTGTTTCCTATACTGTATATTGACTTGACTATGGTGGTCCACCAAATAAAGTTGTATTCAAAACAACAGGAATGTACCGCATACTTTCTAAAACCCTGACTGACCCCCCCCCCCAAAAAAACACACACACACACACACACACACACACACACACACACACACTCCTCCGCCCCCACCATAGTCTCATAAAATTGAATGGGAAAACACTGCCTCCAGTTTGAGCTATTGCAGGTTAATGTAGTTACTATAAGTTAGATAGTACCTTGCAGGTTTCTGTTTCACTACCTGTTCTTTGGCTGCTAGCTTCCCTTATCCCACTTCTAGCTATTTACATGGGTGTTTGGTTTCTTGCTCTACCGCTCACTCACCACACACCAATTTGTCCATATTAATGTCATCATATTAATAATGAAACCACACAAATGTGTACCATGGCCTGGTTGTGACACATGCTAATGTGCCTAATGTTCCTGTGACTAATCTCCTATCTCCACTTCTTTGAGTTTGCCTGACATTACAACACGATGGAGGCGGGTTAAGCTTCAAATTGTGATGCATCACACTATCTTTTCTCTGCAATCATTGGTCTGATTGGTTGTAGGCATATCCAGAGCCTGCAGAGGCATTTTGATCTATGTCTATGCATAATAGATCTGAATGTATGAGAACCAGACTAGATGTGTTATAGAGGGCAAGCCTGTAATTCTGTAATTCTGTCATTTGCAATGAATGTAGGTAAAATGACTGCAGTTAAAATAGGGATTATTAGGACTTTTTATGATAAAGTAGGCAGATTATGTTCAGTTTCAATTTAATTTTATTCTCTGGTATGAACCGAACCAAACCAAAAAGTGATCTTACTAGACTTGTTTTGAGGAACTGTCCTTGAAATGTCTGATCTGATCAAAGTTCCTCTTTGTGGCATTTCATGTTTGTGCATTGCAGGAGGCCGCTTGGACTGTGACCGATGAGTGTATTCAGATCATGGGAGGAATGGGCTTCATGAAGGTGGGTGTCAACATAAAAAAAACTGGTGTCCAAAAAAAACAACAACAAAGAAACACTTAACCATTTTTTTTCAAGCTATATACTGATGATATCAGCCGAGTTTCCATGGGGACCTGGGGTCGAATTTGTCATTCGGGGCCATTTGTCAGCCCTACACCATATCTCTCTCTGACTCACTTTCAATGAATCTCCACTGTTCCTACATCAGTGAAGGCAAAAAGCCTCAGAGCAGAGTATCAGGTCTCGCCCCCGGCCCCTTTTTTTAAGAAGCTTAGGCATGCCAAAAGGCCAGGCCTTGGTTCAGAACTCAGACAAATACATAGGGTTTAGTGAAGCACTAAAGGACCCTCTGTAATGTATGCATAGGTTCCTTTTTGTCTGGTCTGCAGTCTCTAAATTATTATTATTATTATTATTATTATTATTATTATTATTATTATTATTATTATTACCTCCACCAAGCAAGTGATGTTTTTACCAGTGTTTATTTGTGTGCAAAATAACTCAAAAAGCACTGCACAGATTTGGATGAAATTTTTTGGACAATGTGAGTATTACGACAAGGACCACATTGTTAAATTTTGGTGGTGATCCATTTACTGTAATATCTGCTAACATTAGCTATGGGCAGGTATCTAATGAAGGGGTATCTAGTGCAATGGTAATAAGACGAGTTTCAAATTTACATTAATTCTGTAGTTGAAATCAGACTTATAGCTCAACTGTGTACTGAACGTACAGCAAACAATGCTGACTGCAGTGATGATAGTTAGTTTGTGTAGTCTGAGGAGGCATTAGCTATGCCTATTACTCCCTGTGTTACGTTAGTGTTGTGTCCTGCTAACTGTAGGCTGGGCTATGTCAGATTGAAATTCTCATCCTTTGACGTTAAAACGAACATGACAACTGAGGAAACAATACTGGGAGTAAATCTACCAAGTGTAGATTAAACGGGCAGGTGTTAAGGCACCACAAATTCATTAAAACTATTTTACTGGCTTCTTTCAACTGTACAAAATTGTACAGTAAACTATTCTCTGCGATATGACAACACATTCCCAAACTCATCAGTTGCATCAGTGTCCCTATGTCCGCACTCTCTGAGTGCTTTTCTAGGTACAAAATGAAAAGCTTTGGCGAGAAAATGCCACTCCCTTAGAGCACCTTGCATCATGGAGGAAGTGAGGAAACTCCTCTTCAAAAGCCACCAAAGAGCCTCTCTTGGCCTATTTGTTATCATAATGGTTTGTCAGTTAGAAGGTGTAGTCGAAGTAGTTTAATTTTAGTTAAGTTAAAGCTTAGTTGTGTCCCTGCATAAGAGTGTACATGGAAGACAAAGATCAATATAGTTTTGTGTATTTCACAGACAAATCTCATAATATCAATCACAAAACATGGCTTAAGTTAAATCCCCATACCTGACAAATACCAAACATAATTACCTGTTAGTTCTCATTCAAGCATGTTGGCACAGTCCATGTATTTGTGACAAAGATTGCTTACATGCACAGTTTAGAAAAATGCTGATTGGCAATGAAATCGCTGACGTGTGAAAATCAGGATTGCAAGGGTTTTCTTCAAGACAGACAATTGACTATGCATTGGCTATACTACTGTAGGGATAAGATGCTGACATGTAATTGATATTATGTGAGGTAGAGAAACTGAAAGATGCATATGTGTATTGTGCTTTGTTTGCCTATTGTCACTCAGCTGGAAAGCTACAACCAGGTGGTCATGTGTTTTTATCCACAAGATGTCTGTGTATTGTTTAGATGATGTATAAGGAATGTTTCTGATGTTTCTTCCAGAATCAATGTAATAAGACGGGGCCTCGCCTCATAGAGCTTTGATCTTGGAACTTAGTGTTGCTAGTGACAAATCCCTGGTCGTGAATCCATCTCTAATCGTGAAAACTTGGTGCCTTTTTATTCCTGGTCTCTGATCATTGTTATGACAGGCATTACCAAAAGGATGTTATGAGCCCTGCACCACAAGATGGTGTGTAGAGATTAACTTGTTGGTTTTGCTGGTTTCACAGTGCAGCTCTTGTAGATTTACGCACACATAACAAAGAGGCAGCTTTTGTGGCAATTTGAGTCGGGTGTCCCTCCAGTGCAGGGATGCTGTCAGTATGCATCTGCATAGGTATGGAGAGTGTGCATCCCTGTTTCAGACACCTAACAGAAGCCCTGCAGCACAGAAAGGCTCTCACAACAAAACCCCCCTCACAGCCGAGTTCCCATCTACAGCACCAGCAATGAAGAAGTGAGCGCCTTAGACTAAATGAGTCAGCACATTTATTTTCAGATGTGAGAGATGCTCTTGTCTTGCAGCACAGCGACTTCCTTTGCTGTGTATGTGTGTGTGTATGTGTGTGTGTGTGTGTGTGTGCACACATAGGACCCCTGCCAAACTATGTGATCTTGGTCCAATGTCCACCAGTGGCCACCACAAAGTCCACCAGTGATGGGTAGTGATAATAAGGTAATTTGGTAAAAAATGGTGACATACTGGTGTCATTGTATTTGTACAGGATGCGGGCGTTGAAAGAGTGATGAGGGACCTGAGAATCTTCCGGATCTTTGAGGGCACTAATGACATCCTGCGCCTCTTTGTGGCCCTTAATGGTTTCCAGGTACTGACAGTTAATAATAATTAGTAATAATTATTAAGAATTAATATGAAACGTATTATTGCCACTATTGATACTGGTGTTGGTAAAGGTAATGGTCATTACTTGTGTTAATGCTGTTTTTTTCAACTTTTCAACTTTTGAAATAATAATGTAGTGTTTTTTATTGTACGTTACATCTGCCAAATCCCATAACTATTACTGTCAGTATTGTGGATAATAATGCAGAGATGTTTGGTTTCTTAATGGACAGAATGCCGGTAACCAGCTGAAGAGTTTGCAAAAGGCACTGAAAAACCCCTTTGGGAACTTTGGCCTGCTCACAGGCGAAATCAGCAAGAGGGCAAAGAGGTGAGGGAGCCGTTCGCCGTCTCTCCACACAGCTCTGCGCTCTGCCCCATCGCTCACATCAAAGCATGCGGTTCTGCTTATCCAGCCACTGCCTCTGCCCACTGTTTGCTGCCAAGGAGCAAAAAGTGAAAGTAGAGTGTGTTGCACAGCATATCAAAGCTAAGCTAAAACTCATATGTGTGGAAACTGCCAGTGGAAACACTGTGCTCAGCTCACCCACCTAGGATCTTACTCATCTCATTAAAATTGCAAAATGATTTTTCCAAATTTCTCAGCCAGCCAAGTTGCACGTGCAGCAGACAGCTTGATGCGCCAGGTGGGGCTTTTGCCAGCGACACTTTAATGATATTAGGGCTCATTTTCTGTCTTTTTCCGCTCTCTTCTGGTAGCTGGGTTTGGTTTTGTTTTGTTTGGGTTTTCTTATTCATACACTTAAATACGCATTTAGAATCCATGTGGTTTGATGTTACGACTATTACACTGACTAGTGAAGACTCATAGAGATAGATAGATAGATAGATAGATAGATAGATACTTTATTGATCTCTGAGGATTTTTTTAGGATCCAGCAGCCTACACAATACAATACAATAAATAACATTTTCACAAATACAAATAGAAGAGTCAAAACAGGTAAGAGTAAAAACTATGAAATCTGTAGTAAGGTGTAAAAAATAAGGGCAATTCTCCCTATAATCCAGAACCCTGTTTTCAAACCCGCCCTTCCGTGTTCCACCTTTTATGTGTGGTTCCAGAAAGACTTTAAAGCACTGCTGACCTCTACCATGACTTAGTTTTTATGTCTTTTGACTTCATGGTCAAAGAATATGATGTTCCAAGATCACACATAGTAGATACCTACAAATTAGAGATTTTACACAAAAAAAATTTCCATCCTTCCCTTTAGGCCTGACTAGCAGCGCCGTTCACAGTTAGTTATCCCTTGATCCTTTTTTGCCAGGGTGTGTCTCCAAACTTTACAGTATGATTCAGGAAACCTCCAGTCCATCTCTCAGTCATGTTAAATATGCATAGCAAAATTAATTATGATGAAAAAGAATTATCATGAAAAGACGTCAAAATTCAAATTTATGGAAGTTTTCACGTAATCATTCACATCATACAAATACCATGGCATTTCACAGGTGTTATGGACGAGACAAAAAGTCAATTTTCTGTTTAAATGCCATATATGACACATGCCCATAAAACAGCTCTGTGTGAACTGTATATATATATATATATATATATATATATATATATATAGTTGCTGGTGTGAACCCTTCCCACCAGAGAGGGTAAAAACGGAGCGGAAGGCACAAACATTTGTTATGTTCTATGTTCTATTTTTGCAAGGGGCAGGGGGGGAAATTCCCCTGTATGCAGACCAGAGTCAAGCCTTCATGATTGAAAAGTTTATATTGTGACAAAATGTGACACTCCCACTTATGCAGACCGGAACTATTCTCTTTTGCTCCCATGGTAATTTATTATGTTGCTCAACCTTGGTCAGATTCAATGATCTTTGCCTCCAACTGTTCTCCGCCACAGAAAGGCAGGGATGGGAACTGGACTCACCCTTCAGGGAACGGTCCACCCCGACTTGGCTCACAGCGGAGACTTGGTAAGCAAAGCCCTATAACTGCTGTCGAGAGATAAACAAAACTTTGAAGAGCAGTTCAACAACTATTTTCTTTTCCTCCGTCATTCATTTTAAGGAAATGCAACACTCAATCCACTCAAATTAGGAAATGGGAAAACCTAATGGGGCAAATCAATATATTTATTACAGTAGGACAGTAGACAGGATATGAGTGGGTGAGAAGAAGACAGATGGGGATGGGTTTATGGGATGATGTCTTAGCCCACTGAGCCACGACCCCACACAATTATACTTGATATGCTTGTTAAGCGTACCACTTGTATTTTATAGAACAGAATTTGTTTACTATTATAAATAATTATTATTATTATTAATTTGTTTATACAGTTGGTGATTGTAATTTATTGTTATACATATATGTAAAATGTTATGTTGAAATACTGATAGTACAGCCAGTATATCCACTTTAAAATGCAGTTTACAGCTCACAGATGCGTGTTTGTGTTTGAGTTCATGTTTTGTACTGTTTGAGCTCGCCTTTATCTAGCTACCATTGACAGTCATTAAAAAAATCACAAAGATGTGTAAACAGTAAAACACTGCAAACCTACAACCTACATTAGAAGATCTGTTTGTACTGTAGGACTGTCGCTTCCTACAGTCTAAATATTCTCGCCACAGCTCCTTGTGGATTTGTCTTTTGGTTAGTGTGGGATTGACTCCACAACTTGCATGATGACCCATGAGAGCCTCTTGTTTAGGGAGAGTGCGAAGGGGGAAACAACGCTCTCCCAATAATGATAGTGATAGTAAATAGTTAGTTATAAACTCTAGTGGTTGTTGTTCATCAGGCTCCTTGCAGTTGTTGTTTAGAGTGCAGCCGTTAGCTAAACTCGTCTGCTAAATATCAGTCACCTTGACCTATCAACTTTATAGCAATAATCCAGTGTCAGTCAACCCTTCAGTTTAATTTTCCTATGCCCTATTCAGTTTGGGATACCTGCCAGTTTAGCAAATTTGATCTGTGTTGTACCAAATTTTCTCATAACTCCAGACGATTTAAAGCTAGATACAGACCTCCCGATTTTTAACCCCGACATAAGATGGAACATTCCGGCCAGACATAGGTAATCCAAGGTAGTACAGTAGTCATGACGTTCAGTCGCATCAGTTGTTATTTGTGTTTGGGTAGGAGATTTGAAACATTTACATTTACATTTACATTTAGGCATTTAGCGGACGCTTTTATCCAAAGCGACTTACAAAAGAGGATAACATTCAAGCTACAACTCAATGAAGGAACAAACAAGGAGTGCATATTGCTAACATAATCATAACACACTGAAAAAGTTGTGAGGTCTGTTAACAGCTTAAGTAAGTATTTATCTGCGAGGGCTCTCACTAGTGGTAACATGAGCTGTGACTATTCTCTTATTTGATGTCACAACATCCTGTAGGCAGATTGGAATGTCTTGTCAGCAATCACCTCTGGAGACATGATTGAAAAGGCAGAGTGACTTTTGAAATAGGACTTCTTGTACAGTGGGTCAGTTGTGTTTATGCTATGAAAACAGTTCCCTTTGTGTTTATGTGTCGCTTAGACAGTGAAGGCCATTGAGCAGTTTGGCACTGTGGTTGAAGAGCTGCTTCTTAAACATGGAAAGAGGATCATTGGTAAGACATATATAGTTGTGTATGTGTGCCTGGGATATCTGTGCTCTCAGAAACACACAAGATACATTTCTTCTAAGCGATAGTTAAGGTTAATCTAAGTCTGAACTTTGACTTAGATTAGAACTCTGACTTTGACTTTTGACACACACACACACACACATACTTGTGTGTGTGACTGTTATATATTTGCTCTAAAGCATACTCAAGATATATTTTTTCTGAATGTTGTCTGAACACGCACACACACACACACACACAGTATATCAATTACACAGACCCTCAACCATAGTACCAGACCTGTCAACCACAATGTGTCAGTGACTGGGATATATGTGCTCTCGAGAATACTCAAGATATATTTCTTTGTGAATGTTGTCTGAACGCATACACACACACTCTCAGAGTATATCAATTACAAAAACCCTCAAGCAGGGTACCACACCTGTCAACCGCAATGTGTCAGTGATGCTGTCATTCTTTTCTGTGGTAATACTTTGGCATGTGAGCCATGATGACAAGGGCCAACCAGAGAATTGCTTCTCACTTTCCCCTCTTTTGCCCCCCCAGATGAGCAGTTTGTGCTAAAGAAAGTGGCAGACTGTGCCATTGACCTGTACGCCATGGTGGTGGTTCTGTCTAGGTAATGTCCACACACACATACATAAATGTATACATATGCAGAGACACATACGTACAAATAAGATATAGGGTATAAAGTTGTGTAATGAGAGCTGCAGAACTCTTATGTACACTTGAATTTGTATGATGGTACATGACCGTCTGATTAAATTTTGCTTTGTCACATCATGCATTGTCCTGTGGTACAGATGTCGTACTGGTTGATCACTGAAAATAAACAGTTTATTCTGAAGCTAACTATGAAAGCTCTTTCATTTCTCTGTCTTCTACAGGGCCTCTCGCTCCCTGCAGCAGGGGCACCCATCTTCCCAGCATGAGAAGATGCTCTGTGAGACATGGTGCACTGAGGTGAGAGTTCATGCCTTTGCATATTAATCTCACCCCTGTATCCTTTTGCTCCCCCTTTTTGTTTTAGTTCTTTTTCATTTTTCAATTTCACTCTTTGTCAGCCTTGCTTTGTCTGTCTGTCTGTCTTTTCATCTTTCTCTTCTTCCACTTCTTCCTTGTTCTCTCTCTCCTCCCTCGCTCATCTCTGCTTCTCTCTCCTCCGCTAGGCTTACGATCGCATCATGCACGACATCCACTTCCTGAGGTCGGGCAGCTCCAAGCAGATCTTCAAGAACATGCGGGCCATCTCCACGGCCGTGGTGGAAAACGGAGGGGTGGTCTGCCCTCACCCCCTGGGATTCTAAAGCTTCAGCCGTCCCATCCCGTCCTCTCTATCCTCCCTTCCTCTCCTCCTCCACTTCATCATCCACTCGTACAGTATCTGTCCATCCTTTGTCACATTCATCTCTTTCTTGGAAATTGGGATGAATGTGTATGAATATACTCCCTTCCTGTTGCATCACCATTAAAGTGCTTTACTGTTGTATGTTTCCATGATGGATAGAAAAAAGAGCTTGGTGCATGTGCACAGTACATTGAAAATAAACAGGTTATGCAGCTTTGGTGCAATTCTATGCCAAAAGTGACGTTTTGGAGATGAACCTCGGCAAGGATGCAAAATTGTTCTGTAATCATTTTTGAAGTGAAGATGGCAGTGAAGGCAACTCTGTTTTTAAAAGTAACGCTAAGCAACACCTTTGAGTGCCTTGTCCAGTTGAGAAGCTCAGCACCTCAATGTGTTCTCTGACTGTCAAGGCAAATAACTGACACTTTGCCATGTTTTACGTGTTTATGATGAGTAAGTGTAAGTACTTCCCACTGGAATTCCATAAAAGAGGCGTAACTGAGCACTTGAAAAGATTAACGCAAAGAACAAGCTAGACGCAAAAGAGGTCAAAGTCCTCTTTTTTCACCAACAGGGTGCCCATGTTATACTAGTTATGCAATGCCAGTTATGCTGTTTTCTGTGCAAGAGGCCAGTGGCATATGAGGACTGCTCAACAGGGAGGTCACATAAATCACCCCATTTCAGTTCCTTCCCATTCCCACTTCATCAATCATGACTCTAGCTTTAGTTCCTCATGGGGGACATTATGGTTGTTGTTTGTCGCTCATAAAAGACAACAATATGATCCCATATTTAGTCCATCTCATTGTTATTTGTACTGGTCAGTAATGGTGTTTTTCGGGAGGCTTTCCTTCCCTGGCATTTGCTGTGTTATTGCATTAAAATATTGTTTGAAATATTTGTTTTTTTTAAATAAAGAGAGAAAGATGCACATCCTCAACGAGTTTCTGGTGAGGTAAAAATGTCCAGTTAAAGATTATTGTTAACAGCCGCACAGTTCATTTCTTTGCTTATTCAAATGTTGGGAATAAGCGAAGAAATTGACTTGGAGTTTGTGGCTAATATTGATAATCTTTAAGTCTAAAATAGGTTTTTACCCTGTTTAGTGATCAACTTCCTTGCCTATGCACTAAACATTACAGTCAAGGTTGCAGTAGCTTTTCACCTCAGGAAACTCTGTCATACTTGATTGTATAATATTCTGGTAGTGTGGTAGAAAAGGCTTTTGAGATGCTGTCCAAAATTTTGAAATGCACCATATTGTTTTTCTTTAATGTGGCTTCAATACTTATCTTTAATAAAGTACAAGATTCTCATGATGACTGTTTAGGTATACAGACATACCATAAGTTTGTTACTGTAGCCAAAGACTCCACAGGCTAATTCATTTAACACTGAATTTCATCCTCATTATGCTTATTTAATGAAATGTGTTTAAAGTTGTACTTCTCTGCAATGAAATGGTGGCTCTCTCCCCTGATTAATTGTTCCTTAATTGCTATTTCTGTCCCTCAAGTAAGCACATCAGACTAATATATTGATAACACGACACATGAAATGCAAATATATATAGTTCATTTCAGGTACATGGTACAAAATGAATTATTACAGAAGAAAACAAACACTAGGGTTAGCTACATGGCTCATGTAGACCTGTTGCATAAGATGTTTGACATGCAGATCTAATTGTGTTGCTGTTCACACAGCAGCCTAACATTTTAGCATCACAAAACTGCAGAAAATTCCAGAATTTATACAGGTGTTTAAGCTGAAGTTCAGTCAGTAAACCCCCTGTATTAATGAAGGGGAAAAAAACACATCTGTCAAATAATGTCTTGATTACAAGGGTGTACGGTACCCTTAATACAATACATGTGTTTACTTTTGCAACGTTTTCTTTGATTTCATGATTTTAGCCTAAAATGTACTGTTGCTGTGAAGTACTCAGTTTATTTAGCCTATAAATAATAAATAATCTCAATAAACTGAGTATGTAGATTTTAAAACATTCAGTCTCGCCCCTGATGTTTCACTTATTCTAATACATTCTGAATTAAATGCTGTGTTAACAGAGCTGACACATTTCTGCCTTTTTTGATATAACAATCAGCTCACACCCTGAAAATTCAGAAAAATACTGAACAATGCCTTCTTGGTTTAACCACAAAAAAGTTATTGGCTTTCATAACCAATATACTGTACAACAGTGGTTCCCAACTAGGGGTACGCGGGCACACTGCAGGGGGTTTGTGGAAATATTTAATAATAAATTATTTCCAAGATGATAAATAAATATTCTCAGTGATTTCATATTAAGCCCTTAAAAAATAGTACGTGTGCGAAGTACGAACTAGTTTCACTCCGCGCCAATTGTCTTGCGCTCTAATTTTGGAGAATCATCAACACTTATGAGTCAGGGGGTACTCGTAGTATGACAAAAAGGCTCAGGAGGTACAGAAGATAAAAAAGGTTGAGAAACACTGCTGTACTAAAGGGCTGCATGTGACTACTAAATTACTTACATTTAAAAATGTACGACATGGATTTATACATATACCAGACACAGTTCACAGTCGTAACCCCAACCCTACCCTGCCCTACCCTGCCCTACCCTACCCTACCCTACCCTACCCTTTGTTTGAGAGGTGGGTCTCAAAAGATTCCCCAGAATGGTTGTTTATGTTAGTTGTTGCTCACGCTGGGGAGCGGAGAGGCTCAAGTGACAGCAACGTTTGAGATGTCATCCGTCTCTCCCTGCAGAAAAGAGACAAATAGCATTCAAGTTAAATGGAGGACATCCCCAGAGATCATAGATTTATTTTGCTGAAAAATTCCCCTGAAGACTCACTACAGACATTGGGAAAATACTGACTTTAGTACGCGTGGGTCATGCTTGCATGCTAACTTTTCAAACGTCATTACAAATAACCAATATTCTGCTCTTTAGTTGGATCTAAAATTGGGAACTAAATGTTGATATATACAAGCACAATAAATGGTGGTAATCTACTCTGCGTGTTGGGAAATGAATAACGCGCAGCTTGGAATATTAATAGGGTGTATTGGGTAAAAAAAAAAACAACATACCGTGAGTGCGAATGAAGAGGGGGTTGAGTCAGACTAACAGTCCATTCCATAACAGTTTTAAGTGGACAAGGGAAGCACAGACTGTCTTGATTTAACTGTTCCAAAATCTCCTCTTTGCGCAGACCATATATAATTGGCGCAATGCACTGTGCTATACTGAAGAACGCGAAGTTCACCACTGCAAACAGTTCCTTTGCGTCCTGGTGAATGTGTCCATACTTTATCAAACTGTACAACAGAAAGTTTATGAAGTTCGGGACGATGTAGACTGCGAGCTGTAGCATGTGCCAAGCTATTGTCCTGCAGCCAGTCTTATTGCGCCGATTCAACACTCCTAAACGGCGCCCCTCTAACAGAATCCTCGCGTAGCTGCAGAGAATAATTACGAAACATATGGTGATCAACAACACTTTGTGTATTTCTCCCCTTTTCAACTCTTCTCTCCCACACCGTTCATGCTTGTTTCTTGTGTCTGTCCATGGGAAAAGACTCAGGGGTATGATAGATGCCAGGCCCCAGGTAAATAGTCCTAGAAGCCACGGCCATTGTCGTGAGCATAAGTTGCTGTAGCGCATGGGAAAACAGATAGCCCAGCAGCGGTCTACTGCCATTACTGTCAAAGTGATAAGAATGTTGGATGCACTTGTCGTCAGTACAGTTATCAGTGCCGCGCAAGAAGATGCCCTTGGCTGTGCTTCCAGGTAAATCTGCAAATTAAATCCCCAGGACACGGCAAAATATATAAGCGCAGAGAGCAACAGGTGGAACACCAGTACGAAGCGCGCATGGTTCCGTAGCCTTTCTTGGCGCAAAATTGTACAGTTGATGATAATGTTGAAGAAAGCTAAGATAATGAATGCAACTGCTGATACACAGACACGAACATAAATATAGTCGTGTAAGGGTTTCGTCGTGCCATTCGACTGATTATAGCGCGCATTCAAGTCTTTGTTGAAACCTGACATGTTAGCCTCCATCTTCGCTGATGAAATCGCACCAGATATGGGGTCCATTCATTTCCAAAAGTATGACTCTTTTCATTGCAGACGCTCCGAAAAAGTGCCTTTTTCCTATAAAACGACTCTCCTGATTTCAAACTTTGAAAATAAAACTGAAGTCCCCCAATCCCACGGTGTAGAGACGTGTCCTCTCAAGCCTTCAACGCGTCTGTCGGAAGAAATGGCTTACTGCAGCCCAACCCTTCTCTCTCTGTCTCTTTCCCTTTTACATTCCCTCGCCCATGTGATGAACAGAAGATAGGATGATGAAGATGCTGATGACACAATAGGTAAAACGTTTGTTTCGTTCGTTTGTTTTTTATTTAGTTATTTTTTGATAATCAAATAATAATAATTTTGGATTTTATGCATCGCCAGACATAGACTTACTGTAACGGCTGCGTTAAGGCGTTCTACGGTACACTTTCGCGCTATTTACAATATTGTGTATGTGTCTCTAACCTCTGTGTGTGTAGAATATGTATGTGCATCATCATACATAGGCTATATATTGTTCTTTAAATATAATATACATAACAAGACAGAGACGAGAGCTCAGAGAGAACTACGTTCGTTAGCTGAGGGTTAATTATTTTAGGCAATAGTGCACCCTGGCGTGTTTAAAACAAACACCATCAATGAAAATTTCATTCTTTGAATGTCATTGGCTGTTTTTCATAACATTTGCAGTTGAAATGGTGTTGTAGTGTAGTGTTGTAGTTTCTATAAACCATAAATCAGTGTAAGTGCACACTGATTTATGGTTTATGGAAAATGCATGATGGATATTCATACTTTTCCCCACCGTACTTTCACCAGCCTATGAATAAGATGACATGCAAACCACAGTACTCACCATGATATTTACTTTATTCGGTAATTATATTAAATACTTAAAAGCACATGCCTAGAGACATCTTCATTTAAAGACGAATTGTGTACATGGCATAGTTGCAGCAGCAAAATACGTGAGATAATCTGATATTTCAAGTAGCTGCTAAATAAATTTGCTGACAGCCTCAGTTTTCGCATTGGAGAAGATGATACATGGTGAGTTTCACTTACTGACTGGCTAAAAAGCATTCTTATGCCCAGTGAAATGGTGTGAGCTCAGCTTTTAACATTCAACAACTCTCCATTATGGATCTATTTTTTAATGATGCAGCTAATGCCTCCTAGCATCGACAGGCTTAATAAGCTTGGTCTCCTATTTCCACATTAGGCTCACTAAAAATCAATAACCCATAAGTGAAGAGAGTGGAGTGACTTGAGTGTCCTGTACTGTGGTAAGCTGAATATTGTTTAATGGGGAGAAGTGAGTTGATGGAGGTGGACAAAGGGCACTGCTATTATTTTCCTCCAATACACACAGTTATCATTTTATGACTTTTCACTTTCACAGACGTGTCTAGAATCAGTGGTACCCTTGAGAGTGAGAAAAAGAAGCTCTCAATTTTCCTCTGATATACTTAGAAATCAACACAACATTTTAAACGTTCTAAACTTTATGTAACCGATTTAACATTTATTTCAACTGGAGTCCCTTCGAAGAGACCATTTTGTCTAAAACGTTACCCATATGATCAGACACTGGTTTACCCTAACCTCACATTTTTGTGGCTTTTTGTCCTTCAATTTACACTAACTTTCTGTTCACTCTGTTGTTGATTTTCCAAATAGTAGACCAGCAGCTGAAACTACTATTGGGGCAAGTAAAAGTTAACCTGGTAACCACACAACCAGCCCCTCGTTCTCCACTTTGTTTCGTACAGAGGGTCTGGACATTCAGTAGTGAGATTCGATTGCTTGCTGCGATTGCTTCGATTGCGTGTTTAAGTTTAAAAAGATTGGCCTTTGAGTGATGGCCTGCCCTTCCTGATAGCATTCTAGCTTTGAATTCACAACCCCTCCCTCTGTTCGCTGATTAGACAGGTTACCATGCCTCTGGAGACAACGAGCTCAATGGGATCAAATCTAGACTAGCACTGTAGAGAGATGATAATTGAGCAGAAGTGTGTAGGAAGGCATGTCCAGGCTAACTTGCCCCCAATGGTTAGCTTTAGCCAGAGAGGGTAAAAGCGAAGCGAGAGGCACAAATCTTCATTAAGTTCCGTGCTCTATTTTCAATAGGGGGAGGGGGGAAAATCCCCCTTTATGCAGACCAGAGTTGAGCCCTCATGTGCTGATACAGAAGATCATTGAAAAGTTCCTACCTTTTTAATGACAGTAGCTATTGGCTATTCTTTGGCTTTTCAATAGCGTTTAAGCAACATCAGTACCAAAGGTAGTATTTTTGCATTAATTACCTCTGCCAAAGGAGGTTATTATGTTTTTGCTTGCGTTTGTCTGTCTGTCTGTTTGTTTGTCTGTGTGCAAAATAACTGAAAAAATTACAACACGGATTTGGATGAAATTTTTTGGACAACATGGGTATTAGGACAAGGAACAGATGATTCAGTTTTTGTGGTGATCCGGAACACAGTCTGGAATTTGTATTGCGTCAGTGGTCTGCCAAGAGTGCTTTTTTAGTTGGTATCTTGATGTGACATCCTTTGTGTGGCTACATACCATAAAAAGCCTGGTTTAAAAAAAAAAAGGATCTTATGAACTAGTTTCTCATATTAAAAGACCTTATTGTGTCACATTAGTGTTACTCTATAACTATTTCCATCATTCCAGATAGAAGTCATAATTCAATACAACCACAAGGGGGCAGTATTACACCAGTGAACTTAACCTCTTTACAAGAGGCCAAAGATTAGGTCCATCAAGCAGCTAGATAAACAATACAATCAACTGAAAATAAGTTAGAAACTGAGAGTTAGAACAACAGAAATGCAGTTCCTTTTCTTGACAATGTTTTTTTCTACTGTTTCTTTCACAGGAGTTATATACCAACAGGGTCATGGGTGCCCAAGGTTCACTTACTGCAGCACAAATTACAAAACCTTCATACAAGGTCAAAGAGTATCCTGTGTGGGGCTGCAGAGCTGGCAGCTATCTGCAGCAAGGCCAGAGCCATGGAAGCGGGTAGGCTGGTTTGAGTGTGTGTGTGTGTGTGTGTGTGTGTGTGTGTGTGTGTGTGTGTGTGTGTGTGTGTGTGTGTGTGCGTGTGTCAATCTGCTATGAAGTCGGGGGGGAGGAGATGTGAGTAGAGGTGTAGTGGGGATTTTTTGTTAAAGTGGGGGCACGCAATTTTAATGATGCGGGCCTAATTGCAAAGAAAGTCATACGCATCTCCAAAAAACTATGATATCGATAGTATCACTGCATTTGATAATAGGCATCCTATAATGTTAAGATGCATATGTTTATGACAATAGAGGGCTTATTGGAGAGGTTTGCTTGGCACTTATGTTATAAATTAATGCCTAATGACAATGCCTAAAAACACATTAGATGTACAAAGACAAATACAATCTGTTCCAGGAAGTGGGGGGGACTCCATAACCCCGCTTCCAATGCCCACTACATCCCTAGATGTGAGTACATTCAGTCAAGTTCTTGCTTATGAGGACGGCCAGGTAGTCATTGTACTGTGCATACACCAAGGTGATGACAGACGTCCGATACATCAGTGAGTGGTTGTGACCTTAGGTCCATCCATTCTAATGTGGGTGATAGACTACTAGCCCACATCAGAGACCGCTGCAGAGCCGATATTGCAGAGTAGGGGAAGGGGCCACCTTTCTCTGAACCTGGAGATTGCGCAGCCAGCGGCAAAGCTATTGGCTTCAACTTCAACGATGTGTACGGCACAACACAGTTGCTCCTCCTTATCTCACTGTCGTCTCACAGCTCCTTCAGTTTCAGATCTCCTCCATTCTGTCTCGGCAGCTCTGCTGGTGGAAAAGCTCTCGCAAGAGTCAGGCAAATACATCTTGGTGCACACATCTCTCGGAGTGAAGCATCATTTGAATCAATAGTGCTGCATAAAAGTGCTATAAACTAATCTAAACTTAATCTAAACTCTAACAGATGAAGGGGGTGTGAGGTTGAAAAGCCTGTACTTGAAGTTCGGTAGCTTCTGTGATGATGATGCTGTCTATTCTGTGAACTTTGAACTGGTAAGTGTTGGGAGAGTTACTCTGAAAATGTAATGTGTAACTTTACCCTATCTGAAATGTAATAGTAGTGTAACTATTTTAATTACATTACCAAAGTAATATAACTAATTACCTTTGATTACTTTTGGATTGCTTTTTTACATTTTCAATTAATTTTCTCAACAGTCCTTTTGAAATGTGGCAGGATTAACCTTACAGCATTACTCAACACTGACTGCTGTCAAAATCCTTTTAAACTCCCTTAACACAGCCACAGCAGTGTCAGAGATCATGCATCGAGAGGTAGGGGGTTACTTTCTGCTCCAAATATCGTCAACATTTAGACGAGGGAAATATCTTATCTGGTATAAACTCTGCTGGGTAGCTAAGTAGCTCGGTTCTGAAATATTGTGTGACCACATTGTTTATAGTAACAAGCAGTAGTACAGCGCTTTGTTAATCATCATAAAAAGGCAAGGTAGACTGACTTCCAGGGAAGCCTTAGGTAGCCTATGCAAACAATATGATCAGAGAGGTTAAAAGCAGAGCAAGAGGCACAAAACAAGCTAGGACTGCCCCTGCATATCATGAATAGTATCAAACTTCCAGCAGTAAATGGAGGATGTTTTGCACATGAAAAAACAGCAAAACAAAACTAATATTAAACATATAGCCAATGTTTCTGCAGAAGATATTCAGATGTAACTGAAACTGTAATCCTGAATGTTTTCTGAAAGTAACTAATATAATTACACATTCTTTCAAAGTAATGTAGCTGATTACTTTTGCTACTTTTTATTTTGTAATTAAATTATGTAATTTACTCCCCAACACTGTTCATGGTAGATGTCCTGTAGTAATGAAAGGGTTAGCCCAACAATCTTTTCAGCAGTCCTCAGCCCTCTATTGGTGTTTGCCGTCCCTGTCAGTGCTGTTTCCAGGCTCTTGTATGACACAGTGGAGCCTTTGTTCAAGAGCCTCTCCAGTGCCTGTCACAGTGGTCGCTAGCACTCTGCTCGAAATTTACATTTACATTTATGGATTTAGAGGACGCTTTTATCCAAAATGACTTACAAAAAGATTATAAACATTCAAGCTACAGCACATTGCATATTGCTAACATGAAATATGCAGTATTTTGAGATGTGAGCAGTAGTGTAATAAAAAGTGCAGTTCGGAGAGAGAGGGGTGGGGAGTGGGTTGCATCGTAAGTGCATTCTTGGTATTCAGAAATTTTAAGCCAGGAGATATTCTTGGAAGAGTTGGGTCCTCAAGAAGATGAGAGCTGGGTCTTCAAGAGATGAGAGGTCTGAAACAGATTGCTGTTTAGCATTGCTACTATTGTATGTTTAGCAGCCTGCCTTCACAGAGTGGGCTGTACAAGGCTGTTTCCAGTTTCAAAGATGGCCATGTGTTATTTCCCAATGAAAGGGATGGTATCAAGATGCATTGTGGGACATGGCAGGCTGACAGAGGTAGTGTGTGATATCAGTGTTCTGCTAGGAAAGTTTTGGTTCTGGCACTGATGTGGATATGACTCACTGTAACTATACAGTTGATTATACTGGTTATGACTTACCAGACGTGGTCACCAAATTTTCCAGATATCAGTCCAGTAAAAAAATTGTTGGGCGAGTAGGAAGAAAGTCGAATTCTCAGAGATGCCTCTTACATGATCTAAAGGGCCAAAAGAGGATAAAGCAGAAAAACAGGAAGTGGTGTAGTGGTTAAGGAACCTGGTTAGCATGCTATTAGCCTGGAAACTGGCTGCCACTGTTGAGCAAGGCACTTAATCCTAAATTGTTCTAGGGCAGACTGGCCCTGATGTAATTGATAGATGACAAATGTAAGTAGCTTTGGATAAAAGCGGCTGCTAAATGCATGACAGTGCATGACAATGCATACAGTAAATGTAACTTTCTCAGGTAATTCCATGGGATTAAATTACAGACTACAGTATTTTAATTTGATTGCAAGCACTGTTAGAGAAGTAGTAGAAGATAAGGTAAACTGGTTGTAGCTTTATTTGAATTCATACTTGGGCAATGAAGTGTACAAAGTTGTCCAGTCAAGTTGACTAACTGATGAATTAAATTAAATAAAATCAAACTCTCAGATATTAACTGCATAAACTGCTAAAATTAAGGTATCTTGAATTTCATACAATTTCAGGGACATGTAACAACAATTTGAAGACACAGGCAGTGATGCCCAAGGTCAAGATGAAATTGTGTTTATGTATATCTTTGTGTGGAAAATTCTTAGATTTCTCCCACCCCATATGTGAACTAAGGAAACAGGACCAAGCTAGTGACTTCACAAAATGCTACCGCCCCAGCTCTTCTGGAGAATATCAACGCTTGCTGCCCCTACTTTCGTTTCCTTAGAAATGCATTTTCTCAAATACTGAAACTGAGAGATTTTCAGTCAGAATCAGTGCAGTAGCCTATGCAATATCTTATGCAGAAGTGGGCTAGCCTATGTCGGAAACAGCCTCCTTGTTCACTGAGCCATTGGCATCATTAGAAGACCGTGGGTTACTTAGATAATGGCGAGGGGATTGTGATGAGGTGTTAACTGAATGCTACAAAAAGAAATAAGTAACATGGCCATTTGTTCAGATCAAAGATCTCAGACATGCCATTTTCCAATAAAAAGGTGACAGAGACATAGTACATAAGTTTCTGCGGAAACATATCAGGGCACATAAGTAGCACATTAGTGATCGGATTATTCAGTGGAACAGATGTCAAGAATATTGTCACGGAGTCACGGATACGGATGTGATCTGAGCACTTTGCTTGTTTCACTGTTATTTTACTTCTATTTAGCCTATATGTTACATTATTTTTTTAACCAATAAATTATCATTATTGACAAGTTGAAGTGGCTTCATCACAATGATTTTGTCGCTGATCAGCTTTTATGCATTTATAGCCGCAAACAATTTGCAATTGTATGATGAGTGGGCGGCGCTGCCGGAGAAGTGAAAGTAATATTTTAAGCGAGTTTGGTGTTGGCATTGCGGTCAAACGCAAGGTCCGTCTTCCGTCGAAACATCAGGATACTGACTAGATTTTTTATATTGTTCACAGCTGGTTTAATTAAACAATTACAAGCATTATCTACTGCTAATCCGAAAACGAGAAGACTTTGAAAACCAACGAAGAAAAGGTAAGATCACATAAATACCACAAAAGATTTACCTATAATACCTTGACCTATAATAAAAAAGCATAATCATTCTATACACTTGTGTGAAAATGTGTATTCGTTACATATGAACCAAAGATACTTTAATAACGTTGAGAAAAAGATACGTTAACTCCATTAGGCTAAATTACGTAACATCAGTTTAAAAGTTTTTCCGTTTAAAAAGTTATCAGCCTATTGTGTACAGTAGTCTATCCGCTCTGTTGTGATACAGCCTGTACAACTGACACAGTTTTAAGTCAGCATGTCATTTATTGAGACTTCATTTAAAGAATCTTAAAAAGGGAAACTGACTGTTTTACACTGAACTACACGTGGAGTGGGGATGGATGACGAGGTACAATAAAGGAAATGTAACTGTATCTGAGATGTTCTTGGCGGGCCCCACTAGTAGGGAATAGAGACATGATTGGTATGAGGTCAAAAATAGGAGGATCTTATGTTTGCCTGTCTGTAATACCTTTATTTCTTTATTGACAAGTAACTTCACAAATCAAAACACGTCAGCACAGCCAAACATTTACATTTATGCATTTAGCAGACGCTTTTATCCAGAGAAACTTACATTTTCGCCAACTATCAATTACATCAGGACAATTACATCTCCCTTAGAGCAACTTAAGGTTTAAAAAGTTACACTTTTTTTCCTGGAGCAACGGAGGACAGGTGAGGCTTGAAAATTACCCACTGTGGAGTCAGATAAAAGTGAGTATAAAGGTTATATGCCTAGAGGTTTTTCCAGCACAAAAGGCCACTTCGAATCCTACCCAAACCTGTTAGAGTAGACATCTGTTCTTCAGCATTTATAAGGAAGTTATTCAGTATTATTGACTCAAACAACAGTCAAATGCCATATTTTGATTTTTATCACCCAGCTCTACCACTTTGTTTCTTTATTACAGAATAATGGCTGTACATGTAACTACCATGACAACCAACACCTCAAGCGCCTGGACCACAGGAATTTGTGACTGTTGTGCAGACATGGGCACTTGTAAGTCAACTTTATTACCCCCGAGTGTATTGTCCCCCGAGGACAATACATTTATAGAACATACATAGGATCACTGACCATCTCAAAGCTCTCTTGGATGTCTAAGCACTGACTATGTTGTGATGTAAAATCGAGGTGCTGGTCGCATTGATGGACACACAGAAGCTGCTTTGTAGATGAGCTGCAGAATGAGGTCACTTCCTAAAGTGCTACATGCGCTTGCATTAAATAATTGCAGACATTTGCACTCACTTGTATTCTCAATTTTTTTTTGGTTAATTTTAATTTTATCATGTTTGTTGCACAATGCAGTAGCCAGTAGTTGGTCATGGCTGTCCATTTAGTAAGCAAAGAAAAGAATGAATGGCAGACCAATGCCCTGTAGACAATGCACTTGTTCTGACCGATACATTAAATGAAGTCCATTATAGAACCATCAAGAGGCTAGTGGATTGCTCTGATTGAGACAGACTAGGCATTAGCTTAGTTGATGGAAGAGAGGGGAGCCGTGGGACAGTGAATAGTGTATTTGAGAATAGCGTGGGGAAAGTCAACAGGGAAGATAGAACAGACTGTAAGAAATAAATGGCCACATCCTATTTGTGGTGGAAAGGGGGGGGGGGTGTACAGCTGTTGAAAGAATGCCCCCAGGACTACACTTTGTATGTGACACTACGCACCTGGAGGCTTACTTCATGTGTTTGGACTTAAATGAGTGTCCTCTGACACAGCAACGTAATTGTCAGTTGTATGTTCATTTCAAGGCCGTAAGAGGAAGCACCCCAGTGCTGAAATTAAACATTGTGTCAGATAAGCAGAGCGAAGCAGCAGGATACAAGTTTGCATGTAAGGGTTGGGTTAGTCAACCAAAAAGTATTTCAAAGACCTTGTGTAATGTGCAGGCCTCTTTAAAGGAATTAGAAAATTTGGTACAACATACACCACATAATGTTATTTGAATTGGGCACAGTAAAAATTAAATTCAGTTAGTGTTAGCGGATGGTTCGCTATACAGTCTAGGCTGTATTAAAATCTTTGCGTTTCTTCTCCCTACCAACAACGTTTGGTGACCTGGAACAACAGGGCTATGGATTAATTCACACAAGATTTCTCCTTAGGTCATTGTTAAGAGAGGCTTGGGATAAGACTAGTCCGGTGGACCAGGCTCTTTCACATTGTGTCGTAGTACTTAAGCAAAATGCAATATTGAGCTTAGCACTAGTACTAGCTTAAGACCGACACACCAGCATGTCCAGACTGTCAAACTTAACATTGCTGGAATAGACTTGTTATATGCTGGTATGGAAACTGGAAATGGTTGGTGTTTGGCCTGGAAAACTAGCTTGAATGACCATCAAAAACTGGTCAAATTAGCTAAACCATCATCACTCATGTGCAAAACACCTTGCATGAGCCTTTTGCATGAGCTGTTTTTAGCTGTGTTTTTTTCTGTGGGGGTATGAAGCATAGTGTCTGTAGACGTTCTTATAACAACAGGATGTGGCTTTGACAGGTTTTATTCAGTCTCATTGAGCTTGGCATTTTACTCCTTTGTCCTAGACCTAGAAACAGATACATTTATGGCAGGACTGTTAGGCTGTGTGTGTGTGTGCGTGTGTTGGTGTGTGTGTGTGTGTGTGTGTGTGTGTGTGTGTGTTTGTGTGTATGCTGAGTTTATGTGCACAAAGGATGTAGACAAAATATGGCCTTGTTACATTGTGTGGTGTTTTTTGGTGATCATAAATATACACTCGTACATACATACATACATACACACACATCTGCATACATACACACATCTGCATACATACACACACACATGCATACAAACACACACACACACGTACATACATACATACATACAAACACACACATACATACATACATGCATACATACATACATACTGAAACACATAAATACATACACACATAAATACATACAGTCACATATATACATAACTACCATGTGCATTCACTGTATACACATAGCATATTTCACCATTGATGTTTGGTGAATCATATCCTTTATCAGGCTGCTGTGGATTCTGGTGCTTCCCCTGCATGCAGTGTCAGACGGCCTCCCAGCACGGCTGGTGCTTCTGCATGCCCCTACTGGACCCGCTAACCTGCCTGGCCATCACCTGCTGCCTTCGCAAGTCCATCCGTGAGAAGCATGGCATCAATGTAAGTTTGGGCGGGAGAGAGAAGAGGGGTCTGTAGAAAGAAGCAGAAGACGAAAATGAAAAGAAGTGAATGGATGAAAGAATGAATAAATGAATGAATGAATTAATGAATTAAAAAAGAAAGATTGAATGTATGAACAAATGAATGAATGAATGAATAAACGAATGAAGTGGTAAGTGGTAATTGAGGTGTCAGAATCATGTAGAACAATTGAATTCACAGTAATTATAGAAAGAGACCTAGCATGTGACATGTATAATAGGTATAACTTGCATGCTGTTGCTTACAGTGAGCTGAATCTGATGATAGGCAAATACAGAATTAAACAGCACAGCAGACAGTCATTGATACCTGCAGTATACACACGCATACTGTACATAACGTCAGTGGAATTTTCCATGGAATTGTAATGTGTGCCATAGCAACGGAATGCCATAACAACAAAGATGAGCTAATGGTTAACCAAAGGGATTGGCTGTAATTGTTTACTGTAATTTGGGAAGGTGCAGCATCCTCATAAATGCTGATTTATGGCACTTCACAATGAAACACAACCAGAGAAGTACGAAGTCCTTGTACAAGACTTTCTCTTCTTCATTCATCTGACATGGAGGGGTACACGGAGGGAGTACAGTGCAGTGTAGTACTAATAGTGAGATTGCAACAGAATGCCATAACATAAATGAGCTAATGGTGAACTGTAGTGAGGTCACGTAGACTTGCAGCGGTATGGACTAGGAGGTGAGCGTGTTACCCATAAGTGAACTGGGTTTATGGAAGTTTTATATGGGAACTTAATAAGGGACCTCTGAAGTGTAACTTTGTTTCGCGGCCTTATTACCACTTCGAGCATGCATATATTTGATATATAAACACGTTTCGTTCATTATCCCTTGCATGATAGGCTGTGAACTGAAATCCCAGCATGCTAATTTCACTCACCAGCATGTCTCCAATGTGCCAATTTAAGTACTCTTCTGCCAGTGAACAGCTGGCTACAATTACACATGCACTTTTAACAGATTGGCAGTATGTGTACAAATCTGAACTATTTGCAAGGCATAAAATTGTGACACATCCCTATAATTGTTGATTTATGACATGTGATGTGATCATGGTGATATATTTTTATATGTTAAAGTTTACAAGGGATGTGAGGACGTGAAATTGAGAAACAGACATGAGACCATACTCAGTTCTCTGTGATTTTATTTTGCGTCAGGCAGAGGCTAGGCTACATCCAACAGCTTTCTCGTTGGCTCCTACAGGAGTTTGTAATCTCTACACAATCTCGTAGCTTCCGGGCAAGATATCTGATGGCCATGTGAAATGTCATGGACCAAAAAAAGAAAAAAGAAAAATAATCAAGCCATTGTGAAATGCTAACATCATTTTCAGTCCAAGATCTCTTCAGAGAGAGAGGATGGTTCCATCGGGCAGAAGAAAAGACAGAATAATTTGGTTAGTGAACCTCATAAGTGGGGCCGGATGAGAACACCAGGGTTTTCAAGGCCTCTCAGTACTCACCAGTGAACAGGAGTGAGGAGTGTTGGGGGGCGGGTGGTAGAATTAGAGACGTGCAATGTAGCAGAGTGAGAGGCAGAGACAGAGGGGAAGAGGTTTGGTGAAATATGCATCCTGTCTTCCTCATTTTGTTTCATTTCATGTCTGACTTGACTCTGATGATCTGTAACTGTCAGTCTGCATTGTCTGTGACTTTAAGGCTACTAATCATATTTATGCATATGTAAAGGTCATGACCTGTGTCACAGTATTAGACACTAAGTGTAGTTTTGCAGAAGTAGATAGCAGCAGTTTCACACCAACACTCCCACACAAAAACTGTCACTATGACTAGGGGACTTATAGCCCACCTTACTGTTTTTACGTGTTAGTTTGTCAGCTTTCTACTGTAATACTTTCTACTCTCCATATACTTTTGAACTAATTGGTTTAGAGCATTAACAAACTCTGAAGCACTGCCTACATCAAGCTGATCAAGACAGCAAGCTGAACATCAGAAAGATTTACGATTTCCTGGGAACGTCTAGGTTTTTTTTTTTTTTTCTGAGCATCACCACAATGTACCTCTACAATAGCAAGACTGACCTCAGTGCTGGTGCAATGTTAATGTTGCAGATGCAGTTGTTATAGGTTTAGATGCAGATGAATGAATGTAATGTTTTCCAGTGCAAAAATCACTCAAAACTCACTTTATCATTACTTTCATTTAGAGAAGACTAGACACTGGTGTAGAAGCTTCCCCATTATTAACCAGATGTGCCTTATGTGAGAATGCCATTTTATTTAAAAAAAAAAAAAAAAAAAAAGTCAATCTTATAAGGCCAACATGTCTCACTAGCCAGGGATCCCTTTAACGGAGCAAAGCCCACTACAGCATAGGAGCGCTTTGCTCTTGTAATAGCCTATTGTAGCCATACACCAAGACTGAAGCTCTGCATAAATGACAGAGCCTGGCCACAAAAGAGTGGGTAATTTTAGCATGACTCAGTGCGTTTTGAGCTAGGGTTAGGGTTAGCCCTAGCCAGGGGTGTAGTGGGCCTTGCACGCAGGGAGATGGAGTTCCCCCACTTCTTGGAGCAGATCAGACTTTGACTTTGATTTATGTATTTCTCACTTTTTCTAATAGGCATTTATTAAATATATCAAATGCAGTGATACTATCGACATAGGTTTTGGAGGTGCGTGTGACTCACTTTGCAGTTAGGTGTGCATTATTAAAATCGCCTTCCTCCACTTAAAACCTCCCCAACCCGCCTGTTGTGGCAGAGTCGTTTAATAAAATCCATTGGTGATTCCACAGTCTACTATGCTATGTCGCTGCCTTCAGGACAATGCCAGTGTGAAAGCTTTCTTTTATTGCTTCATACAATTATCTTCCATTAAACATAATTTCTGCTTGTCAGGTTTGTTTTTAAAACATGCCCCAACATGTCACTTAAATTTTAACACACCACTCCTTGTATGAGTAGCTATAGGCTATAATAATATACATTTTTTACCTGTAAAAAATTTTAAGGTGTTAAACGGTGGTCATAACAGATGAATGATCTAGAAAATGACCTTTGGGTCTAATGACTCTGCCTAGCATGCAAAATTGAACAGAGGAAGATTAATAAGAATGAGAGACAATGCAAAAGAGATGTGAAACCATAGTGACTTGCAGTTAGAGGGAGTTAGCGAAGAATTGCTTGACTTCCCAGATTGCCTATATCACTCTGTGGCCCCTTTTGATGACTCAACTCTGGCATTTGTCGAATGGAGAAAACCTTACAACTTTTTTTCTGTCCCATTTCTCTCTCTCTCTCTCTCTCTCTCTCTCTCCCTCTCCTAGGGGTCATGTTGTGATGATTGCTTGGCAGTGTGTTGTTGTTACACATGTGCATGGTGCCAGATGTCCAGGGAGCTGAAGAACCGTGGCCATGCTACCTCCACCACTGTGATCACCCAGCAGGTGATGAGTGCCTAGGAATGAATGTCAAACCCAAAATCACAACCACCCCAATGAACCAACCAACCAACATTGAGGGGCTGGCTGTGAACATCTTCAAGCAAGCAAGCAAGGTGTAGGTTTTTTTTCTGTGACCGCCGAATCGAGGGGTAACAGTTGTGTTGGACAAAAGCATGTGCTAAGAAATCGGCTCAAACTCAAACTCCATTATTACTTTCCATTATTGCCCCTTTCACATCTGAGAGGCAAAAATTACATGTACATCTAGTCCTCAAAAATACATGGTATTACTTTTTTTTTTTCATGTTCATTATTTCTGATTTCTAATCATTTTTATTGATTTACTTCAGTCTGTGTAATCACTTAAATGTATTGTATTGAAATGATAAAAATAGGACCAGAAATTTTCACCATAACCCACTGTACTTTTATAAATCTCTAATAAAAGAGACATGTGGTAGTGTGACCTTGAACAACAGGGCTATGGATTGATTCACACTGGATTCTTTTAAGGATAAGTCCTTGAAACATGATAATATGAAAAGTGCCTTGATTTAAATGTTAGGGCTAAATATAGGCTAATTTGACTCCCTGGAGTCTTGAAAAAAATAAATAAAAATGAATGCCACCTTGCTATTAAATTTATACCAAAGCTCAAGTGAACTGAATGTATTGTACATTATATACCACAGCATGGTATTGAGACCAACATACAAATGGCTTACAAAAAAATAAGCACACCTCCCAAGCAATTACCTTAAGCATGTACTCCTACAACTCACAAGCTGTGAGGAACACTCCCCTAGGCCTCTCCATTTCATTACTTTTACAACTCTCTGTAAACCTTCTTGCAACCTTCTCACAACTTCTCAAATCGGATATGTTACCCAGTCACTGCTTAACACAGGGCTACAACAATACATACAGTCTGAACAGATAGAGGTGCTTGTGTAATAAATAACAACATCTGAATTCTGGAACATGGCCCAACATACTTCTGGTTGTAGCCACTAGGCTGCTGAGGAATGGAAACTTCTGTTAAAAGTAATTGCTATTGTCATAGCAAACAGTGTTCATTTGGTTGTATCTTGACTCAGGTCCAACAAGGTATTGGTCTCACAGGATGTGAATATGGACTTTCACATTTTCACACACTATTTTGCAAGTCAAGCTGACGGGTGTGGTAATTTTGCAAATTTACGCATACACTCACACTGCACATGTGCACAGATATCCGTATAAACAGACTTGCATAGGCTACACACACATGCACAAATGCATACCCACGCACTTACAGTACATACAAACACAAACTGGAACTTGGCACAGTTTGTACAGATATACATACATGCATATGCACACACACACACACACACACACATTCATCTCACTCAATCTGTGGGACAGTGTAATGTCTTGTACAGAATTGTATGCAATTCGTACAGGATGTATGTAGGAGTAGAGGGTGGAGAAGACTGGTAACATCATATAATGGTGATATCAGGAGGCACATGTTGTATATCAGCCTACGGGAGGAAAGTAGAAAGTTGAAGAGAGATTCCACAGAAACCCTTTCGTTTCGTGCGTCATTTGATTATGACCGTTAAATGAATATATAACTTCCTAAAAATCCAAATGCTTTCACATTATGTATGCATACATTGTTTTACCACTGCAGACTGAGGGAACCAAAGATCGCGCCGCCCACCATCGGGCGGGAGCAGACAAACATTGTGTGCATCCCTAGGGCATCTAAAATTTTATACAGCAACCGAGTCTCCAAACCGTAGTTGTTGTTGCATCAACTGCTGTTCACACCACTGTTGTATCAGGACCTTTGAGAGGACTCCTTAACTGGCCAAGAATAAAACTGGTAAGTCAGACTACATTGCTATACTCTTCTGTCTTTTTGCATTGCGCTCATTTTGATTTATCTTCTGGTTCAGTATCCCTTATTTCTCTTGCGCATCTCACTATTTTCCAATAGGCAAACACATAAAGTCCACCCTTTCTTTCTTTACTCTGGTTCTGTTTTTTTCAAAGTGCTTTATTTATTAAGGCATACCGTAAGGTAAAAGCAATCAAAATATATATTTTTTATGCATTAGGCTATAACCTACTTATTCCACCATGTTTCTAATCGGTAATGTACGACATAGGTTGTGGGTCTGATAAAATGGGATTTATGCCTTTTTGATATCTTTTTTCATCAGGCTACTAGTTGCAATTAGTAAATGTTGGCCTACTTAATAGACTATATTAGACTATGTTTTGAGCTACGTATAGTTTACATGTCAAACCTCGCATTCGTTACTTAATCAAAGTAACGGACAATGCGAAATGATAGCCATCCAGTATAAAATCAGTCCCGTTAGTTATGTTCAATGGAAGATTTGAGACTCCTTCAAACAATTCCCGGATTTCAGTCCAAGAAATAAGGAACATATGTGTCTTGAATTAGGTCCAACATTCATGTCTAGGAAGGAAACGAATTATATTGAGGGGAGGAGGAGAAGCAAGATAACACTGAAAGTTATTTTGGAACCCCTCCCCTTCCCCCCGCGAACTGCTCTTTTTTGGGGGGGCGGTCCTGTTTTTGTCAAGGAGGGACAAAGTAAAATATCGACTAGGCTATTCAAGTGCTAAGTTGTATGCAACTGGACTTCTTTTTTGGAGCTTTTTGGACAGTTCACTTTTCATCCAAAAGGCTTCTTCACTTCTGATCTGATGGTAGAGAACCAGGAGTGGACCAGTGTGGGTGGAGCTGTGATCTGTAGACCACACCCTCATCATGTGACAATGGGTCACTCATTAACATAATTTAATGTGTGAATTAGAGTGAGTCATTATATGATCTCAGGATCCACACTCTGGATCATAATGACACTGCAAATCACACATTAAATTATGATGAGGGATGAGGTCTACAGCCCCACCCACAGTGATCCAGAGATATACCAAAATGATATATATCTTTATCTACCTCATGGGTTTCCACATCTCCAGCCCCACCCCAGACACATATATTTAACACAGATCAACTTCCTTTTGGAAAGCTGCATTTTGTGACGGATATCAATTGTAATGAATGTTATCTCAAATTCTCAATCCTCTTTCTCTTGCTGTCTTGTAGAGCCATGGCAGTGCAACAACAGGTGACCACCGTGACAACCACTTACAGCTCTGGCTCCTGGAGCAGTGGACTTTTTGATTGTACTGCAGACATAGGGACCTGTAAGTGTTCTGCTACAGTCCATCTGAGCTAAGTCATGTATCTGGGTTCCTATGAGTCCTCTTCAGCCTTTAAAAATCCTAACAAAGGGGAGTATTCTTTCTAAATGAGTTTTAATTAGAAGTCATCATTTCAGCCTGAACTATGAGATCTCGCATAAGGGTCATTGATCTACCTTTTACCTTTAAGGCTATATAGGAGAACATCATGGGCTGGGGCAGGGTTGGCATGTACACCTGCTGTCTGATATAGCCTACTTGTGTTTATCATCATGTGTCACTTTGACCACAGCCCATCCATGCCCACCTCTGTTTACATGTGATTTGTCCGGAGCAGACAGTTTACTTAAATTGCACTACTCAATCTTTATGCTGTCTTATGCACAAATAAGCTCAGGTTTCAGTTAAACATGACTCTGCAGGCCAGGCCATTTCATATCCCATGGGGTTTAAAGTGTTTGCTCTTTGCAATTAAAGTCTAAGTTGACTGGAAATGAAACCCAAGCTGACCGACTATCAGTCAGTGACGTTATTGCTGCTCTATTATGCCTGCAATTGCAGGTATTTACTCCCATGGTCGACTGTAACTGTATATAATAAATCATGTGTCCTATCGTGTGCCAGAGAGGGTTCATATGGACAAGCATGTATTGTTTTGACTGAAAATGTCTTGAGCCAATCTGAAGTGGAATCTTGTCTTGCATTCATATCTGATACACAAATGCCCTGGAGTTCATTATTCTGCTTATACCACTGCTGCCACGTCTGGATATTGTTTCAGAACCATGCTAGCTGACATATTTTTCCTTTCTCCCACCTATGAAGGAGACTGAGCTCACTCGAGATTGAAAAATAAAATAAAGTTTTATGTATTTCATTAATCTAAGAATATAAGTTCTTACTCTATAGGGGGTTAGGAGGATGAAGGAGCTATAGCCAAACTGTCTCTTCCTACCTCATTAGTCTACCAATCTAGTGCAACTCGTTAAAACGTAGGCAAAGCAACTTGAGACATGCTAAAATGCTAAAACTAATTCAGTCTCCTGACCCTTACTGCCAGCCAGCCGTTGGCTAAGTGTCTGCTTGAGTGACATTAGAAGATTTGTCCCCTGCTGGTGGCTGGTTTTAGCTGGTTTGGACTGGTCTTAGCTGTTTTACCAGCTCTTGCTGGTCTTTGCTGGGCTTACTGGTTGGACCACCACTTGGGCTTGCTGGTGTGACCATCTTTTGAAGCTGGTCATGTTGGTCTGACAAGGTAGTTTGTGAGTGTGCTGATTTATGTTGGCCATGCTGGTGACCAGCCTATCAAGTTTACATTGATGGTTTAAAATGGTCATGCTGGTTTGACCAGCCATAAAGTCAATCTCCAGATAAAAGGGCCAACCTTAGCTGGTTTGACTTACAAAACCATCATAATTCAACCATCATAACCAACTAAACCAGCAAAACACAACTTCGGCTGGTCAACCATCAAAAGATGGTCAAACGAGCTCAATAAGTGAAAAACATAACCATCATAAGCTGGTCATGCGTTCAACAGGGTTGTGCCAATTAGTGGGACACATCTACTTTGTAATGACATAGGGTAATAAACCACCACTATAACAGTAAATACTCCCCTCCTGTTCATTCATAGCCAACAGTTACCACTTCGACATCTCACACAAACTGCAGGCCTACTTTAGACATAACAAACAAACTGAGAGAGTGCGCGGGCACTTCAAGTGTAGTACATAGAGACGTTCTTGGTAAACGTGCATTGCTATGTCCTACCTAAACCACGCCCATCCAGGTGAAATGCTGTGTTTTTAGGGAGTCCCAAAGAGCAATAGGCATGAATGACCCTAACAGACATGTCCTCTCAAGCTAATCTGCGTGTTCTTTTCTCTCCTGCTGTAGATAATCGAGCAGAAGTGTGTAGGAGGGTAAGAATAACAAGATAAGAATGCAAGGCTTTTTTTAAAGCTAGTTATAACTTCTCACTCTGTACTGAAAAGCTTCACTTCTGCTCTAAGTGATGTGTTTTCCATTTTTCTGATCACTGGAGGGAAAGCAGCAGTGTGATGGAAAGGGGAAACCCCCAGAAAGAGAGTGGTTTGTTCAGCAACGGAGAGTGATAGGGAGAGGAGTAGTTTGTCAGACAATGGACCCATTTCACAGCAGCCGATTTCCCAGGAAGTAGCAAGGTAACAAGGGCGTAGGTTTGAAAATGGACCACAGGAACATGTCACTACCAATATTTTGACAAGACAATTGTCCCTACCAATATCTTTCTATCTACATATATTGGGTGTGGTATTCACTTTGATCTCACATCTGAGGAAGGATCCATTGACCCGAAATGTCATGATGTTTCATATCAAAATTAAAAGGGAGCAAGAACACCTGATTGTAGCGGACTTTTTTCTTTTATTTGCCTACCAATATCTTTGTCATGGGTGAAGTCATGCTTATTCACCAATAATAACCAATTTAGACACACTATACTTTTTCATGAGCTGAATCGCAGAGGGGCTATCTTAAGGCTCATCCAAACGCATTTGTGGTGGAGGTAAACTGGTCAGTGCGCGGCTAACAAGTTTGTTATGCAGTTAGTGTAACTTACGCATGGTCTCCCCTAGAAAGGGCATTCAGGGAATGGGCGACTCCTCCCTCTGAGCTTTTGCATTTTACTGGTGACCTTCTGCGTTGTAGATAACAGGCTTTCTAGTCTCATGGATTGAGTGTGAGAGAAACGCAGCCGACAGATCCCATAGTCCACGCCTTTCCTCATGCTCAGCTGTTTTTGTCTACACGTCCTCCCATGTAGAATTATAGATAATGATCAAAGAGACTTAAGCAGAAAACAGTGTCTCTAACTTTTGTAGTCTGCTGTCCAGTAGTTTACCAGCCACCTGCTCATCAGGCGTGCACCCAGCAGTGCTCTTTTGTATAAGTTTGAAATCACACACGTTGTAAACAAAATAGTGAACCTAAGCTTATGCATCATGATGCTTTCTGATGGTGTGTGTGTGTGTGTGGGGGGGGGGGTGCAATTGCTGCTGTGAAATGGGCCCCTTGCATGATAAAGACAGCGCTCCTCCAAGTAAACAGGAAAGCTTCTGTGCATACAGATTTCCTCCAGTGGGTGCGGTGGCAAGGGGATGGGGAGTGGGGGTGGCAGTTGGAGGGGGGGGGGGTGTTGGAACTGTAGCGGTGCATCACCCGTTATGAAAAATAATTTTATAAAGAACCAAATTCTCACCAGAAAAAACCCTCTATAAGTGAACAAATACACACGAACACATACCATGACAATGTCAGTCTTACGTGCAGAGCAGTAACAACAAAATGGACCTGGGAAACACAAAGTTTGAAGACTACACTTGTCTTTGTGCCTCTCTCATGTGCCTCTCCTTCCCCAGGCTGCTGTGCGTGCTGGTGTTTCCCTTGTATGCAGTGTCAGACGGCCTCCCAGCATGGCTGGTGCTTCTGCATGCCCCTGCTGGACCCTCTAGCCTGCCTGGCCGTCACCTTCTGCATGCGCAAGTCCATCCGTGAGAAGCATGGGATTGAGGTGAGGCTGATCATTTCACGAGGCTGTAGTACATTATTTCATAATTTCATATGTCTGTAGGGGATTATTTAATGGAATATTTTACCTCCACTGCAAATGCATTTGGATCATTTTATTGGGCATGAGGCTGGTGGGGGTGGGGGAAGAGTAATGGCTTGGTTCGTTTGTTGGTTTGTGTGTTAGTGTATGTATGTATATGTATATAGATAGATATATTGTGTAGGCCTATGTCATTCCTTACACTGTTTTGATGAAGGCTTAGAGGCTATAAGACATTTTTCTTACATAAGGTTATTTTATTTCTGCATGCATTTCACCAAAAGCATTCCAGGCGTCTATGGATATAGAATTATAATCATTATTAATTGGCTATTGTTGTAACCTAGTGTAGGCCTTCATATGTGATCAATAAAGCAGTCAGTGTTTTTATGCAATGATTTCTCACAAAAAGGTTTGTGAAAATATGCACATCAGTACCTCTTAAATGTTTCAATGCTGTTTCCATGAACAGTTGCAGGAATCCATATCAATGTTTTAAACATTGTTTAACATCGTTACTACTAGCCTATGCACAGCAGAGGCTGTTGGAGTGGTTTCACTTTCTCTCATGCGGATGAGCACAGTCACTCAATGAGGCTGAGCACTCCAAAAGCACTTAATTGGATGCGTCTACCGGTATATTTTATGAAGGAAGCTGGCAAGTATTTCCTGACCTAGAAAACGTAGATTGTTTTTACTACCAGTCCATTGAGAAACAATTGTCTTATCAGGAGGTAGGGGTGGAGAATGTCAGTAATAGCAAGCTGGTATTCCTGTTTGTCTCTCTCTTCTGATTGCTCCATATAGTTCACAGTTCCATGGAGACGACTGAATTCTCTATTTGTAAGAGCAGCCTAAACCAATTAACTGTTCCATTACTTGTGTGTTCCTTTGATCTGTGTCAGTAAGTCCTGATGTATCAAGTAGGTTAAGATGAAATTGTTAGAGAGTGTGTGTGTGTGTGTGTGTGTGTGTGTGTGTGTCTGCATAACTGACTCCTGGTCCGATTTACAGACTGTTTGAATATAAATCAGTCCTAATTGAGTATTTGGAGATGGATTAGGATTAGCCCAAATGTTGGAACGTTTCACTTTCAGACCATTGTGAAATATGGGGGAGGGTCTGCTGTGGTCTGACAGTTCTTGTAATGTTAATGTTATTGTAACGTTGAATGCCCTGGCCTAAAGTGCCATCGACAAAATATAAACAGGGATAATGTAGATGAGATAACATCACAAATATCAGCAGATACCAGCTTTTATCCACCCCTTGCAGAAACACATTTAATATTTGGTGGGACCCTAGACATTCGTTATGCCACTGACATAGGGAAAACTGGCACATGGTAAGGAGGATGTTTTTGCTGGGATTTGATTTTTTTTCATTGCAAGAGCACTTCAGAGTGCCACAGCCCCTAAGCACAAATTCCCCTGGAGGGAACTTCAAGTTTATCCCTCTAGAATGTCACCCATTTTTGTCCATCACTAAAGAAAAAGTCACTTCACCTGTTGTACACTACACAGCACTGCCTTGCAGTGTATTCTGTACTGGAAAAGAGACACTTTGGAACTATCTTGTAAAGCACATACCAAGGGAACACTGAGTAAAGACTGTTTTCAGGATTATCATGATTTTCATCACTAGAATGGCAGTGAGTAAGACTCATGTTGTTGAATTGTTGTACTCTAGAAGAAATGAACGCTACTTATAATTAAGGATTGTGGGCATTGAATTTTTTTCATGTAAAGACCAGCCAACAGAACACTTTTGAAGCCACTTTAGCCCCCCCAAACCACGGGGCATTGGGGGTGCAGTATATTATAATGCACTCTTTAAATCCTGTGAGGTAAATTTGGTCTTTGCATTCATCCCAATCGTGACTTAGTGAAAAACACACAGCACACAGTGAAATGAGCAGTGGGCTGCCTGCTACAGTGGCACCCAGGAAGCAGTGAGGGGTTAGGTGCCTTGCTCAGTGGCACTTCAGCCTTGTTCTACTGGTCAGGAATCTAACTGGCAACCCTTCAGTTTCAAGCCCGAAGCTCTAACCAGGCCTAGGCCAGGTCATGATAATATCAGAGAATTAGGATTCAATATAATCCTAAAGTTGAAATATTTTCTCAACAACACCTTGTAAAAATCCATATACACTCAACAAAACATGCTGATGAGATTCTCATGTGTCCACACAGTGGATATTTGTGCATACGTTTGTGTTTGATTACCATTATGCGTAGACATATTCATCTGAATAACAGAACCCCCTTAAAGAGTTAATCATGTTAAGAGGATTTGTCAGTGGTTGGTGATGTCTGTAACATTTCACATTTTCATTACACATACCTATGTTCAACCATCACAGAATATGTTTGTAAAACAAGAGTGAAAGTGAATCAGCCCATGACATTGTGAGAAGTGAAAGCACTTTGTGGTGTGACTGTGCTGATTAGCAGAGGGGCCAGAACAATGAGATTAAACATGATGAGAGCAGAGAGCTTTCAGGGCCTTTTCGTACTCACCAGGGAAACACAAACAGGATGGAGAGAAACCAGAGAAAAAGAGAGATGATAAAGAGAAGAGAGGAAGAGTGGAATAGAGAGAGAGAGATGAGATCAGCTAGAGAGGGATGGAATAACACTAATGGCAGCACTGTAGTGAACCATATATGGAACTGGAGTGAACCACATATGGATGCAATTTCCTTTTTGCTTCCACTGCATAACAGTCTATGGCTGGTTAGTCCACTGAGTATGCCAAACGTAAATGAGACGCCAACAGATATCAGAATATATGAAATATGAAAATGAGAAAACCTTGAAAATAAGCATAGTTCTATAAAATTTGAGTTGTAATAGCTTCAGGTTTCGTAGGAAGAATTGCAGACTGGTGGCAGACTCCTGAACTTCAGGAAACAGGTTTAATCGTTACAATGGTGCGTGTCAAGGGAGACATAAGGGTTTCAACAAAGAGAGTGTTCAACTTAAGTATTGTTAAGTGTTAAGTGGCTATCCAACTGTTCATATACACCCAGATTCAGAAATATCACGTATAGCCTGTTTTGATAAGCCAAGGAGTGTAACAGTTGTCACACTCCTTGTAGTAAGACCATTAAAATGATACTAAACATGAATACATTAACATTTCATAACCTACAGAAATACATTCCAAATCTATTTGAGGTAAGGTCTTTGCAATGTAAATACGAACAAAAGGCTCTACATTACAGTTCATTTACATTCAGTTACTGAGGGAGGATGATTCTGTTGTTTCTGTGCAATGCAAATGCATGACGGCTCCTGGCTGCCTGAGGCAGAATATACTTCTAAAAGTATTGCTATCAGTTGGAGTCCATGTTCCGACAACAGCAGACTTGGGTTAGGCCAAGCCTGGTGGGGCAATTTACCCAGATAGGAAAATTCTGGCAGTCCACTGGTGTTTTTGCTCATTGGTTCTCTGGTGGTATTTTGTCGTATGGTATTCCAAAAATATTATATATGCAAAAGAGCAAGCCAGCGGATAGCCATGCTATCAGAGAATTAAGCAGCCACTAACAGCCTAGATGAATGTACATAGGTTTTCTTATAAGCTGACTGGTGTATTTTGACCATGCATAGTGTAAAGCCTAGATGCTTAGAGTAGGAGGCATGTGTTTACAGGTCTTTCACATGATCATCAATCAAAAAATACAAATATCAATCAAAATAAATTCAAAGATGATTCAAATTAAAGTATATACTTGCCTATAAAACCACAGCTCAAGAGGTGGCCTAGCCTAGAAATCTAGACGTACCCAAGCAATAGCAAATGGTTTTGATACGTAGGAACATCTAGAAACAAACTATAGGGCCTCAGTAGCTGTTCTCCTAGGCGTAATCGGACCAATCACATCACTCTATCCTAGTGGAGAGTCACTGGGGGCACAGCGGGCTTAGCATGATGAGGACAGGGATCTAGATGGCACCAGCCTAATCTTTGCTTATTAAAATACATTGATGAATGGAGTAAAGGGCAAGACATAATGTCAAGTTCTGCCACATACCAGTACCAGATGAATAAGTAGATTATATATCTGTCCCTGTTATGGAATAGAACATAGAATAGAATAGAACATGAATGAATGGATGAATACAGAATATGTGAGCATGGAGATCTGATTGAAATTGTGCCATTGTAAATGCCATTAATCATTACCACTCCTTAGAACTGTATGACAGGTCATCTAAAGATAAAAAGAATTATCGCCCAGTGAAATTAAATTGATTGGCTGACCGGGTGTTTGATATTCCCAGAAAATGGTAGTACATCTGGTAAAACAAAATGTTTGATCACTGTTCCATATCAATGCTGTTTTAATAGTTAACCACGGTCATGGAGTTATTTGCCCCCCCCGTCCAGTATTTTCCTATATTGGGACACCTTGAAGGCTGTTTGTTATCCCTAATGTAATAGTTAGGGGTTAGATTAGATTTTTAGCATTTACAGATTAAGGCTAAGATTTTTTTTGTGAGGGCCTAAACACTGGCAAGATATTCGTGAACACACGATGAGGAGGGGGTGACTGGTTTTGCATTACTGTTTTTCTCTTAAGGCATGTGGGAAAAAAGTAATTTCTTTCTCTTCTCTCTCTTTCTCTTTCTCAGGGTTCACTGGGTAAAGACATCCTAACATCATGCTGCTGTTATCCTTGTGTGTGGTGCCAGATGTCCAGGGAGTTGAAGAACCGGCCCTAAACAACCACAGTCAATCATTGTAGCAAGAAAGAAAGAAAAGAGAGAAGGGGGAGAGAAAAAACATATGAAGACAAACCTACACACAAACACTCCGCAGGGACACAAGAGGCATGCTTCAAATGCGAAGTTCAAAGCACGTTGACCAGATATATTTTTACAGTTTTAAACTGTAATTAAGTAACAATGCCACATAATGCATTTAGGAGCAATTTGTTATCAAATTACATGTCAAGTTAATAGAGATGTGTAGCGTGGCTTCAGAATAAAAGTCCTACCATATTTGGTTATTTTGCAAGCACTCAACAAGTGATTACACTGATAAGTCATGGTAATTAGAATTAGCAGTTTTGATAATGGTTGGAACAAACAAGTATGCTTTCTGAAGCCCCTGGCCAGTTTCACTGGTGCTACATTTTGCAAAGTTTTCCAGCAGTTTCCTATATATCCCTATGTGTGATGTGTGTATTGTTGCACCTGCATTATACTATCAAATATAATCAGATTTAATCACACTTATCACTTAATATTTGACAAGGGGTCCTATCACCACTTTAGGAACTTTAAGAGAAAGGACAAATCCTGTGTGAATCAATCAATAGTTAGGGGTCACCAAGTGCTGTCTGTAGGTAAAGGACTCGAAAACAGACTGAATAACGAATCAGGAGCCATACATTAACTGAATGGGGCATAGGATGCTAAAACTGAAAGTGAGTTTCTGAGCCCCAGTTAGTGTTAGCTGCCAATTTGCTATTTGGTCTATGTTGCGTGAGAGGCTATGGGTTGATTCACACTGAATTTCTCCTTCAAATTGGACATGACTGGGCTTGGACAGTGGACTACATGTATGTAGAAATATGTGATGTTGACCAAAATCATACAGAATTCTAACTTGTTTCTACTAAAACCCCTTCAGGAGCAAAAGTAATGTAAGATCAAGATTTGTTTCTTTGAAGGAAAAATCCAGTGTCAATCACCCAATCAATAAATCAATCAATCCAACAGGGCTATGGATTGAATCACACTGGATTTCTCCTTTAAGACATGACTGAACTGAAGTAAGCAGAAGTAATATCCTCATATGGACATAACGGTCAAGGTAAATGCTAACTGTTCATGTTTTATAAATACATTCTCTAATAATACAGTAAAACACAAATATGCTTAAATATCTGAACTTGTAATGTACACTTACCGCTATGTGCTTTCATACCATACCAAACATGTAAGAGTCTATCTCTCTATATATGCAGGAATCAAATAAACAGTACCGTGTTGTTGCATATCTCTGTGTCTTTGTTATATCCCCTTATAATTATTTCCATATTGAACTAATTGCAGGATTTTTAAAACATGAATCCACTGAATGGAAAAGGGCTCAGTTTCTTTATAATGATGAGTCATCATTAGCCTGGTAATAAAACCAGACCATCCTTCTACACTTTCATTTCATACAGAGGGTCTGGACATTTGGTAGTGAGATTCGATTGCTTGCTTGAGGTGTCTAACTTTAGATTAGATTAGATTAGATTCAACTTTATTGTCATTACCCATGTATAAATACAGGGTAACAAAATGCAGTCTGGCATCTAATCAGAAGTGCAAAGAGCAGCAAGTGCAGTATGTACAGTTAAAGAGCAAATTATATACAGATAAGAGTAGTAATAATAAATAGGCAGAATAATAAATAGGCAGAAGAGCTATATACATGTAAGGTGAAGAGATAATAAAAAGATTGGATCAGCCCCTGACTGATAGCTTGCCTTGACTGATAGCATTCTAGCTCTGCATTCACAACGCCTCCCTCTGTTCGCTGATTGGACATGTTAAAATGCCTCCTGAGACAACAAGCTCAATGGGATCAAATCCTACTAGCACTACAGGGAGATGATAATCAAGTGTGCTAGGAAGTGCTAAGAAGGTATGGCCAGGCTAGATCATCATGCACTCATGCATGTTCTTAACGGCTGATCTCAAGAATGTTAGTTTGGCTTTTCTTTGCATTTCCAAAATATGTTTTTATAGATAGATAGATGTACTTTATTGATCCCAAGCTGAGAAACTCACTTGCAGTTGCAGCATGATATGTAGGACAAACACAATAACAATACAAAGAGGAGAAAGAGCATAATAAGTAAATATATGATATAAAGTATAATATACAGTCAGGTTTACAATGCAGTAAACCAGCTATGGTGCACAAGTGGAGAGGCATCAGTACAGAAACGCACATGGGAACAGATGTGTCAGAAAGGTTGTCCAGTCTGGGACACTTCAGACACACACACATACATTTTCATGTGTATAGCATTAGGCTATAGATCACGAATAAATCTACAAACGTTTTTATGATGTTCTTAAACAATGGTGGTTTCTGGAAGTTGAAGATGTAGGCTACAGGATGGAGTGAGTTTCCTAAAAGTATTAAAAGCCTAAGTAGTTCCTCCGACAAATATATTTCAGTGTATATAGCTGTTTAGTGTCAGTGATGTATTAGTTTTAGACATTATTATTCTTATTTACTTGGTGAAGAGCAGCCACTTGCTTCTATCTGTCCATCCTCTGGTCACACATTGTTTCAGTGTGTCATATGATTAAAATCATGTGCTATAAGGCTGTTCTCCAGAGAGTTTTGCTTCCTTTTAAAGTTTTTATTACTGTCAGTGGTATGTAGAGGAAGTGGATGTAGGTGAACAAGGACTGAGCTAAAGGCAGTTTGGTCATTCTTTGCAAAAACTGTAAAAAGCTGTTAGGATTACTAGGATTACATTACAGAAGTATGAACAAACAGTAAATATACATCCTGTAAATATGATAAGCAGAAGTCACAAATTATTGCCAAATTATCACCTGTCAGCTGAGTTGTTTGTTTACAATATAACTATATATAATTTTGAACCTTTTTTTTAATTTATCGAGGTTACTTCCACCCTTGAGATCACTTTCTTGAAGTAGAAATGAAACAGGAGTCTATCAATTTTCTATTTAGGATATGCAAGAAGAGATTTGTGCAGGGGTGTTATCACGAAGACAGAAACGACAATAAAATTTTTAATCAAATAAGAACAAAATTTCAGTGGGGCTCTGTCAAGAAGAGTGAATCCTTAAATCAAACGACTTGAGACAGAATGGATTCATGGAGATATGGATTAGTTACCCTATTATCTGTTTACAAAATCTGTTCAACGACCCTTCTTTATTAAAAATCATGCTGTGTCTGCTTTAGGGGGAAATGAAATCTGTTTCATGCTTGTGGGGACAAATCCTCTCTCATTTCTGTGGGAACAAAACCTGATATACCAGCTACAATAAAATTTAATGATGAGGTGAGCTGAGGTGAGGTGAGCTGTTGAAAGTCCACAGTGCGATCACTTAAGGTCATCAAAGTACATCTAAAAACTCACTCCTGATAGGAGTGTGACGCACAAGGAAATGTTTCGAGCAAAACTATTGGGTATTGTTTGCTTTCTAAATGCACTGCATTTCTTTACCTGTATTTATACATGAGTAATGACAATAAAGTTGAATCTAATCTAATTTAAATACTGTTGATTGGGCACATAGCCATTTGATATTTTGCCAAAGAATTTGAGCTGAAGCATCAACAGGCAGATTATCATGATCATTCAATAACGAATGACACACATGTTGGTCGAGTAATATTGCCCAAATCAAACTCAAACAAGAACCTTACTAATTTCTGTGCAGTCTGTCCGTTCCACTATTACTGACCTACACACCTAAAGGAGCTTATTACCCTGAGTTTACTCCCCTCCCTATCAAAGACTTTGAACAGGAAGTCGAATGAAAGTACAACTACAATTCCCCATGTGCATGGGGGAGTGTCAGGATGGTCGACCGTTTCCAGTAATTAGCTTTTACATTGGTAAACAATTGTAATGAGGCTATAGCTACGAGCTAACTACGAAATGAACCGCGAATCGAGCAAACTACGAAATGAACTGCCAAGGAACATGAGCTTGACAAACAGATCTTATTAGTTAGGCTTACTTTGGATATTAAACTAGTATAACTACACTATACAACTAATACTTATGCCATACTTATGGCTAATATCAATCTAGCCTACCGAACCGTACACAAAAATTGACGTTCACCGGAAGAGTGACCATCCTGAAACAAACGTTCTTCTGGGACCTTTCGACTACTATACATAGAGTCCATGTAGCGTTCACATTTTACCATCCCTTGTTCCCTGATGAGAAACAAGCATCTGAATTTTCTGCATCTACCAACACAATCAATGACATGTCATCTTTAACCAACCAATTTAGGAACACATGCAAAACAGACATATATGTTTCATCGTCAATTTCATCATGTTTTCATGCACTGACCACACACACTGTTACTTGACATAGTTTATAAACATATGCACACACACGCACACTGTTTGAAAGGGGAAATGTGTTATGCCGCAGTGAACCCTCAGATACAGTAGTGGGTTTGTGTCACATGCTGTACTGTTTAGTCAGTTGATGCCAGATTGACATTTTATTTTTGCACACTCTTTGCATGGTTCCTCCTGATCTTACGGCCTAAGACTTACGGTTGATTGGATCGGTTGGTTTAGGGAATGATTAGAGACAATACATGGCAGGATTTTTCACTTTCTGAAGCTGGAGAGTCAACTTCTGCAAATGAGAGATTGTATATTCACCTGATGACAGGGTCTGAGACAAGTGAAGCAGACTATTTTCTGGAGTGACTCCTCTGTTGAATGTAGCCTCATCTTATTTTTGAGTCCTTATGTTTTATCAAGCAAAATAGTTTTTTTCATTTAAAATACAACAACCAACATTCAACCATGTAGGCTACACAAGCAATGCAATCTGGGCCAAAAGGACAAATAGAATCCCATAAGTAAGTACATACATTGCCAAAAAATGCATTTGGTGGTACTGAGCTATAGTTTTATAATTTTATACTGTAGCATATTTAACTTAATTATGAGTCATTAGAGAGTTGTAATTGCATAGTGACAGCCGACTATCACAGTATCTGCCACAGCTGACAATGTTCCTTGTGAAGTAAAGCTTATCAAGATTATCAAGAGACATATAGCCATAGGTCAGAGTAAAATGCATCACTGTGTCACTGATCAGTAGAAGTTGGGTTCTGCAGAAGAGGTTCACTCAAGTGTATAACTCAGGTGTCTCTTATTTTAACATTTTGGTAATTTTGTTTCAATTAACAAATTTCCACTATGGGGTTTGGCCATTTGGTGTTTGGGGAAAAGCCTTCGACATCTTCCATGACTGAGGCTGGACCAGGACTATGGCTCTGGAGTAGGGTAGGGGCAACCTGGGGCTGGATTGAAGTACATTTCAGCTCACAATACAAAACAACATTTGTATAAATGCTGACGGAGGCAAAACATCAGTCCTGGTGTTTTTGGACCTCAGCGCAGCATTTGGCACTGTTGATCACAGCATACTACTACTACAACACACTACACTGGCTTGGTTTCTCTGGTGGTGTTATCCATTGGTTCTTAACTGCAAGTCAGAAGTTTCTTTGTTGTAAACCTCAACACCAATATCTTTGACCTGTGGTGCTCCCCAGAGATTTATCCTTGGGCCACTGTTATTCAATCTCTATATGCTCTGCCTCGGTCAAATAATCAAGAACGATTCAATCTGCTATCAGTGAAGGCCCTTTCACTCTGCCGAATACCCTATGATTATTATTTCGCAGGGCGCCTGTTCCTTTCACATTGACCAACATGGGGTCGGGTGTCTTCTCGACCAGCCTCGGACCCTAGTATTATTAAACTCCCTATTAAGCTCCCTTAGTCCATCCCGGAGTTTAGGGAAGGGTGACAACGCATCACGAATGCAACCCTCCATTTAAAAATACTTTTGTTGAGGAGGTGTATTCATGTCAGTGTCATGCTAACTGTGGTTTCATAGTTTTCTTTGAGGTTGCATTGGCTAGCACAGGTAGAAGTTAGTTGGTTGGAGGCTACCTTAGAAAACATGAATGAGTTACATGTCAAGGGATATTGGAAATATGGCAAACAAAACTAATTGGTAGTCCAAAGATGTACAGCTTGCAAACATAGCGTTAGCATTCTTACGCTAACAACACAGCATCTAAGCATCTAATACCACTACCACCATAAACTGCGATGCGATGAACTTGCAATTTCAACCCACGGAAGCATGTTCCAATGTGAAAAGGACTATAGCTACACCAGTGGCACACACATTTATTTTTCTCTGTCACCTAGTCTAATGACTATACCCCCCTTTAATCTTTTCATCAGTGTCTCAACCAACTGGATGTCACTTTCACTCAGAACTTTCTTCAGCTGAAAACAGACACAATTGAATTAATGGTGGTACTGTGAAAGGTCTTGCTGTCATCAACAGCTGTGACCTAAATTCACATGAAATCAGTCATCACATGCCTGTGTTTAAAGCAATACATGGGATAGGACAGAATTATCTGATAAAAATAATTTGATATGCTCCAGCTCCACCAGTTTGCCCAGAAGAATTACTTTTTGGTTCAACCTGCTGTTAAAAAATGCTGTGAGGCAGCTTTTAGGTTCTATGCAGTTAGGCTCTGGAACCAACTACCAGATGAAACATAAAAAATGCTTTTAAAGCCTTAAGACTAAACTTTTCTCTGATGCCTACTGTGCTATGTAAATAAATGTTGCCCTGCCTTGCCATTTAAAAGTCCCTTCACCTGCTGTAAAAAAAGGTCTTGTGAGTGGTGGCATAATGACCAACAGAAACACCTGGTTTGAATATTGGGAAATACCCCTTGCTGGGACACATTTAAGGCACTGTTTACACCTGTCTAGATATTTTTATAAACGGACATTTTTTTATCCGTTTATTTTTTTAATTGCATTTACATGTATCCAGTGGAATCCAGAAAATACAGTGTTTTGAAAAATCTCCACTTTGGAGGCCGTTTTAATAAATAAATGAGGTGACTAAAATTCTGTTTATGTGTAAATAAGAGGCTCAAACTATATACAAAAATATCTAGATATGTGTAAACAAGCCCTAAGGGATGTATGCATGTAAATGTGGACATTAATGAGATTACTAATCTGCTAAATCTGCTATCTGTTTCTTATCAACTTAGCAGTCTGGATAAGCATTTGTTCTGAGTAGACTTAGACTGAGTAGGTGCTTTCCCAAGTGCAGTTAGTCACTGCATGGTAAATGGCAAGGTCTGCATCAAATCCTTCATCTGTCACAACCTTCAAGTTACCACAGTGGATGAGATCTCAGAAAGAAAAAAATTGAGAGAGTTAAAGTGAACCAGCCCATGACAGTTTGAGAAGTGAAAGGGCCTTGTGGTGTGACTCCAGTGGTCGGCGGAGAGTCCAGAACAGTGAGATTAAACCTGATGAGAGCAGAGAGTTTTCAGGGCTTTCAGCAGTCACCAGGGAGACACACAGAGGATGGAAAGAGGCCAGAGAGAAAGAGAGAGGGAGAGACTTTATAGTCTCTAAAGTCATGAAGAGAAGACTTGTAAGAAAGTACAGTATACTATTAAAAAAATCTTTCAACAAATTCATACAACATAAATCGCACCACTGTTCATAACATTGAGAGAAAGGGAGATGTTCCTATGGCTACTCAAATGTACCAGTAACTGTGACAACATCGTCTGTGCTATGTACCTGTCCATTCACATGCAAATATGTGTGGAAAGCAAATTAAATGGTTAATTCAAATAATGTGGGAAAAACCAACGCAGACATCCCCTTTCAGAGAAGTCAGAAACACAGGAAACCAGAAATTTACAAAATATCCATGATTTGTTGCAACATGCCCACAAGAGCTATCTTGGGTCTTATCTAGGGTCTCATGTGGGACAGTTTTTAGTTTATCTCTTGCATTCATTCCTTGGAGAGCACTGAAGATGATTTTTCTGCAACCCTTTCAACCCTAATACTGAATATATAGGCCTACTTGAGACAAGTTAGATCACCGAAGATGCATACTATACTGTGTGTGGCAGGTTCTATATAAAGTGACTGTCTGATGAAGTGACTGTCCAGTTGTCAGTTGTACATACTGTATGCATTTATGCTGTATCAGTGTCTATGTGTGTGTGTGAGTGTCTGTGTGTGTGTCAGTGTGTGCGTGTGTGAATGGTTGGTTGTTTCACTCCACTCGGAAATGTTTTATTGGAGGGATAGTTGAGTTTCGCTGTTCGCACTTTGGTGCTCACCGCCCATGTCTATGCTGAAAGTATGGCCTTGTGCAGTTTGCAGACAAAGAAGTTTAATAAAAGTACAGCATGTAGGAGCAGGTTTCATTCTCTGCTGTGGCACTCTGATGTCATCATCTGTCTTCTGATGTCATCATCTGTCTTCTGTCACTGGGAGAGTGAGACCAAAATACATCAGTGATCAAGATGAAAAAAATTGTTCCATTACTTATCTTTGAGTTTTGGCTTTTATTTTTTAACTCGATGACAGTATGTAGTGTTTCTTCTGTCATAAGTCTCTATGTATTTCTCTCTTTCTATCTCCTTCACACACACACACACACACACACACACACACACACACACAATTCAATTCAGTTATATTTATAGTGTCAGTTACAATAGTATTGTCTCGTGGTCCTTTACAGACATTAACAAGGAGCACCCAAGAGAAACAGGGGCAAAGAAAAGCTCCCTTGTGGTAGTTACTCAAAGAAGAAACCTTGGGCAAATCCATGGCTCAAGGGGCAAACCCAGCTGCCAAGAGTCATGCAGGAAAAGTACAGTCAGTAGTTACCATAAGTGATAGACTACAATTTGTTCATGGTTTTGACTAAACATCATAATAATTCCAATTTATTGTCCCACAACATTATATGGTTGTCAAGCCATAGGTGGCTGTCTAAAGTTTTGTCTGGATGGTGTAGTAGCAGACAGACATGTTAAAGTCAGGGGTTGAGATCGATCGTGGGGGTAATATTGGGTGAAGTCCTTTCTGACAAGGGCATTGTAAGAAGCTGTTGGTTACAGGGCCTCAAGAGGGAGAGTCGGTCCTGGCATGAGTATCCCATAAAGTTGGTTGCAGACCTCTCAGGATGGAATCTGTGACAGGGACACACACAAACACACACACACACACACACACAGACACACACACAAACACACACACACTCACAAAGACCTCACCTTTAACTGTCACATTTATTAGACTGCTCAAGGTCAGTCTCGATTTCCATGCTCTTTAGTTGTACACCCAGTTTTGTTAGTACTGCCACTGCCTGACGTGTCCTGGGAACACACACACACACACACACACACACACACAAAATAAAATATACTTTAGGTATGAATCTATTTTCATTGGAACAGCAAGAACTGACACTGTATAGCAATTAAACATCAGATTCAAAGACATTAAGAGATTGAAAAGGAAAAATTACTTAGGCAAGTACAAGACCTAAAAACATGTTTTTTACTGTTTACTATTTATGCTCTTACTGTAAGATCTCTTCTTTATTAACAAAAGAAAGAGGAGTGGAGGATGGAAAAAAATAGTGACAGCAATCACTTCCTACACAGGGTGGGGCCATCATGTAGTGGTATTTACACAAAACCCTCTGGAGGTCTTCATGAATCCTTGCAAACAGCAGTATCCTTAGCAAGCACTGACATACACACAATCACAACATACATATACAAGCCAAAACACAACCTGCTTCCATGTTCTGTAACAAGATTTTTTTTTTCAAACAGTTCTTTCTATCTGTGTCAAAGGAAAAAAAAGAGCTGGAATCAGCAAAAGTGAAACTAAAGTAGGCCTACAGAAAATCATCAGGCCATTTTCTCCAGCGGAACACACACACACACACACACACTCACAAGCATTTTCTCTTGGGTCAACTAAAGAGCAACAACATGTCCACCAGTGGTTTGTTGTCAATTATTTTACACCGCTAAGTGCACACAAAAGATTGCTAATGTCTGCTAAGTGCACTAGACTGACAGTCTATGTTGATTCACTAATTGTGTATTGATGGGAAAATATAATAATTATTTGTTCATCCTTGCAAATGTTATATGACTGCAAAAGTAATGGTTTATTGCACATAGACCTGAGAGAGAGGAAGCACACCAAGGAAAAATAACTTCTCACTTAAAATCTCACTTACTACAGAAGCTTTCACTGTGAGAAATACTTGTTAATACAAAATAATTTTTTCATTTACATCATCTTTCTGACATTCACACACACACACACACACACACACTTCACTTTTGGGTTCAAAATGCACATTCCTATGGACAGTAACATATATGTATGCTCAGACATAGAAATCCTAAAATACACCTGATAACTCACACACACACCTGATACACAAATCAGTCCTGTCATGCATGGTTTTCTGCAGGTGATTAGTGTGCTAATTCAAATCAGATGGTTTAGTCAGTGAGTGACTGAAACAAACATTTACATTTACATTTACATAAGTTTACATACGTTATCCAAAGCGACCTACATTTGTCAACTGTCAGTTACTTCAGGGCTAGTCTCCCCTAGGGCAACTTTTACTTTCTAGGGTTACGTGTCTTGCTCAAGGGCCAAGAGTCAAACCCATAACCATAATTTAAAATGTGAAAGGACCTTTACTTTTTTAAAGCTGTACTATATGCTGCATACAACCTGGGATGTACCAGTGCCAGATTGGCCCTGAAATGTGCCGTCATTTTTGCAGTAACTTTTAAAAAAATATTATTTTCAGTAAATGACTTAAAGCGAGCAGACAATTTAGTCAAACGAGTGCATAGTGCACACACACACACACACGCGCGCGCACACACACACACACATCTCCCAAGCCCCATCTATGTTGTGTGCAGTAAGTTGTACAGCAGTAAGCCTTTTAAGAAAATGCCTGAGATAGACACTCACAAATTGGCCACTTCCTGGACTTCCAATTTGAGCTGCTGCAGCTGGTCGCTGAGGGGTTCGTTGCGGCCCTCCCGGTGGCTACGCTGGGCTGATATCAGGTCCTGCACCTGCCGCTGGAAGTCCTTGAGCACGCGCAGAGCCTCCTTCTGCTCCCGCCGCTCCTCCAGGTGTGCCAAACGTAGGCGCTCCACATCTGCCCTACAGGTGGAGGAACAGTGGAGGATATGAATGAAATGACAAGAGTAAGAGGTGAGTGTGGGACTGTTTCCTGAAGTTCCTGAATTTCCTGTGGGATAAAGATCTGTCTATCTATCCATCTGTCTATCTACATAGCTATCTAGGCCCTTTTTCTGGGTGGTTTAGCATTAGTCAGCATTTAAGTAAGAGAGAGGGAGACGAGGTGAGAGAGAAATGTATGAGCATTCATTGCTCACCACTGACTGGGAGTCGAGTGTGCTAGCAAGCTAAAACCCCACAGTGGCAGAGCTAAAACCCCACAGTCTTAGTTTCACTAAGGGTTACCAGACATGCTGGTTTGACCAGAACAATCCCGGTTTTGACTCGTCGGCAGGGGCGCCCCCAGGAGGGGAAAAGTTAGGATGATTCCAAGGGCCTGGCAGTGATAGGGGGCCCTAGAGAACATTTTAATATATTAATCAATGTTTGGGAGGCCCAAAATAATTTTCTGTCATATTTTCTGCCTATTTATACAAACAATGCAGCCATCGACCAGCTGGCTACCGTTACACAAAGAACTCACGAAGTGGTTATGGTGGGAAAAGAACCACCACGTTCTTATATAAGTTCATCTGAATGGAAGGAAGCGAGCAAAAGAGGAAATATCTGCGTGTAAAATCTTCTATTTTATTAGAGTCCATGGGACAAATAACCTAAGAGACTAAATGAGATGACTAAATTTGAATCTCATCTGAGATATTTCTGAAGATTATGTTGCATGCATTTTTTTTTCTGGGTATTGATTTCATGAGCTGTGATTTTAGAGATACTGCCAGGCTATCTGTCCCACACCTGAGCTCAGTGATGGTGCCAAAGGCTGCTGCCCGCTCCTTGGCTCTCTGGGCACAGCTGGGCATGTCCGGGGGGGTGGGCATGGGCATGGCTGTAGACAGGGCCCTCTGGCAGCAGTGGCTCTGGTTGAGGTTGTCCATCAGGCATGTCTTGCTGGGCACCGGGTGGGGAGTCTTGCACTGAGAGAGGTGGTGGTGGTGGTGATGGTGGTGGTGGTGGTGGGGCCGTGGGCAACAAAGTGAGCACCAGTCTGGTCGAGGTCGGCGCCCACGACACTAGTGTGGGATGAGTAACGTGGGTGGGTGAAAGGTGCTGGTGGAGGTGGGACCGGATCAGGTGTGGCGCCTTGTGACTGGTGGTCATTGCTCTGAGCTTCGACCAATCGGATGAGGAGAGTCCGCAAGGTCTCCTGAGGGTGTTTCAAGTAGGAGCAGACATGGCTTGAGTCAGTTACTTTAAATTGTTTATATTAAAAAACAAAAAAGAATAATGTATGTGTACAGACTGTATAACAAGTCTCTCATTTACAAGATTTCTGTTAATAATATTCAGTCTTGAACAGCTTCAAATTCAAGTAACTTTAGTGATTCTGCCGCATTTGTGTCTAATTACTGTCTAAAAAAAAAAAAAATCCCACCCTCCCACCTGCACACACTGCATACTGCTGTGAATGAACTCCATCTTCCAGTTCACGCTCTCACTCTCCTTCTCCACGCCTCTGCACTCCTCCTACGGTGGCCAACATAAACAAATAGCACTCATATCCGCATCTCTCTCTCTCTCTCTCTCTCTCTCTCTCTCTCTCTCTCTCTCTCTCTTGCCCTCTCCAATTCAGCATTCAGGAATGTAGTTTATTATGGGATGACCATAATCAAATGTAGTAATACTATCGATGTAGGTTTTGGAGGTGCATGTGACTGCAAATAGACCTGCATCATCAAAACATTGCACAAAGCAATGAAAAACATTGCTACACCTCTGGTTAGGGAATACAAATAAATAAAGGCAAATCCATGGAATAACAGCAACAAAATTCCACAGTATTTTTATGATGACAGTTTTGCATTGAATTGCCCCTAAATAAAAAACATAGAAAAATAAGAGGCTAGTGTAGTCCAAAAAAGGTCTGCAAGAGAGAAGAGGAAGTAGATGAGTGTTTCAATGTGTTGGCTTGGCAGAGAGCCACACAAAGTTTTCCACATGCCTTTCCCCTCACTAATGTTTCCCAAAACACTTTTTTTTGTTTTTCACAAAGGGGCCCTTAAATAAGCCATTTTGAACTGTATTGTTTTGTTCCTGCATTACTACACAAGCGCATGTGAAGTTGTTTTGCATTATGTCACACTGCTGTCTCCTGCTCTATGCTGTACAGGCTGCTGTTTTTGCCAGTCACATGCATGCATGTCTCAGGACTTAAATCTACTTTTGAAACTCTAATGTAATGAAGACTGCAGCACTTTAGTTTGCCTGTCTTCATGTTTAGACTACAGCGCTAATGACTACAGATGTAGATTAGCTTCTTTGGGCTATCGAACAAACAAACAAAGATCTAAATACAGTCACTCTCCACTGACCTCAAGCATGTACAGGCAGTGAGTGATCTCAGAAGGCACCAGGCTCTTTGGCAGGCTATGGAAATCCTGAGGAGGCCAAAACAAGGGGGGAATAAAAAGAAAAACATGAAGAAGTGAAGCTTAAGCTCTGTATGTCTGTCATCACACTGCAGTGTAAGTATGGGAGTCAGGGGTATTACTGACTCATTGACATCAGTGGATCTCGAAACACACCCTGACACAGTTCACACGAAAGGTGGAGAGACTCTCCCTCACTGCCATTTTTTTAGAAATATAGCCTTGAGCCTAATAGCTCATACAAAAGGTAGAGGAATTTGGATTTCACACACAGGTTATGTTGAACTTCATTGCCTTCATACACATACACTAGATGCTATTTACAGGGTACTACTAGAGATAACACTATAAGATGATTATGATGATTTCAGCGTCATCATTTTATTATAATCTCTTTAGAATCCCTTTCTTTAAGAAGTGAGTATTTGCCTCTAGCAATCATTTCCAGCTACATTGTGTGAGTATGACCAACCTGCAGGTATGTGGCGTCCTCAGAGGTGACCATGCCGTGGTGCTTCTTCCAAGCCTGACCAATGGCAGGCAGGGGAGCAGCTTCCTCTTCCTCCTCCTCTTCCTCTGCCTTCTCCCGTCTGCCTCCCGCTGTGCTCACCTCAATCTCGGAGGCATCCACCCACTTCTCGTCCTCCACCTCTTCCCCATCCGCTGCCCACTCAGCCCTTGATTTGGCTTCCTTTTTGCTGCCTTTGCTTTCACCGGCAACAAGCAGTTCCAGGTCGTCCAGGTAGACTGGAGTGGCGCTTGTGATGCTTTGAAGCTTATCCGTCCTGTGATGTTTGCTACTAGAATCTGGATGACGGGTGGATTGACAATGGATCAAGACAATTAATATAACAAACAATATATAATATTCATTAATTAATAGCTATTATGTGTGTACTTCTTATCATAACAGCAGGATGAAACAAAGATAACGAGAAGACTCTCGTTAACCCTGTACCCTCAGTTGTACCAGAGACGGTTGATGAACTAAATTATCTTTGGTTGTACATTAGCTGCTAAATGTGCTTTGGGGCTGCAACTAATATTATTTTTATTTATTGCTCTATCAATTGTTTTCTTGCTTAATTGATTAGTTGTTTGATTGACAAAAGTAAAAATGGTTTATGGGCCCTTGGCTTTTATCCAAAGCCAAATACAATACAAAAACACCACACCAAAAACAAAAAGTATTTGGCTAAAATTCACAATGTAAAATAAACAGATACAAATAGAACCATAAATAATGTTGGCTTCCCAAAGTCTATTACATCCACAAATGCCTTCTTAGAGGAAAATACTCTCTAGTTAGCACTTACATTGATATTAATTATATAATTGTGATTTTTTTAGAAATTTTGTTTACTTCCTTAGGATTTGTCTATGTGCTACGAGCTGAATATGACTCCATAATGCCAATGGGTAATGGAAATGGACACCAAATGTGCTGTTAGGACATGTCAAATAACTCATCTCTATCAGAGGATGGGTCTGTGTTGTTTTTATGGCAGTTTTTACAGTATGTACACACATACAGTATATCATGCAACAAATATGTGTTTTGGCAGTTTTTACAACAGATGAACCAATCTTGTGTACTAAGCAGAGAGCGCAGAGGTGATGTATCTGCCTAAACTACATAAAAATCTCATAAGTCACTGGCAGAGACAGCAAAAGTACACACTTTCTATACTCAAATAGAAGTATAGATACTTATGTTGGCAAAAGTGTAAGTACTGATTTGACTTCCTCACTCAAGTAAAAGTGAGAAGCACAGGCTCTGAAATTTACTTAAGGTAAAAAAGTAAAAAGTACTCTAGCCTGTTTAAAACAATATTTTGACAGTTGTGGTACAGGAAGCAGACAATGCTCCAAGTAGCCAACAATGCTCCAAATTAACCACTGTAACAATCCTTAATAATTATTTCACTCAGCTGATGGTGTTTAATAAAAAAATCCATTATTGTCCCATTCATGTTGGACTTAAAAAGACAAACTGCAATTGAAATGGTTAAAATGCATTACAGCACCAGAAAAGGAAAGGGGGCTCACTCTTACTCTACCATTTCAGTTTAAAACTGTGGTAAACATTTCACTCCTGTTATGAGCATAAGGACTGAATATCTGACGATGTGCTCTTCATCCCACTCTCTCCATCTGTTGCTACATGTTACATGTTACTTATTCACTTGTCAAGTATGAGCAGAAAGAGCACGATTTTCCATAAACTGGTGGGAAAGTGGCTTTTTCATGGGTGTTCTAACAGCACCATAATCCCAAATATCTCCCTTTCTTGCACAACTTCTGTGAAAGAAGAACCAGCCTCTCCCCACTCCAGTGCACAGGGCAGTATTCAGCGTTCTTGAACTTGACCTGGAGGAAATCCTGTTCATTGTCTCTTTTTCATAACACTCCCACTTTTTCGTGTATTCGTAGTTTGGCAAGCACACGAGCAGAGGTCTCTAACGGGAACACATAGGGGTGGGCCAAAGTAAGAGTTTTACCTGCATGTAACGGCACTGCCCCCTCCAGGCTATCAGCGGAATCACTGGCGAGTGCAATGTGAGAGTTGGGATGCGCATTGTGGAGAAGGTCCGTTGAACCAAAAGAGCGACGAAGACCTCTGTCGTGTGCCTGCACGTAATTTAGTCTGAAAAAAGAGAATGATATAGGGTTAACATTGGTAAAGTGGGACAACTGGTAAAGTGGGACAGTTAAGGTTCATCATCAATATCTTTAAGAGCTTATACTTTGACTGTTTACAACTGGTTTTTAATTTTCCTCTGAGGTTTAAGGGGTTAATTATTAAAAGCATCATGAGTGTGATGTCATGCTAGGGGATATGGTCAGTTGACATTCAAAGGCAGGACCACGAGAAACAATAGTAAGTGAAATGACATAGCAACCTGTGGTAAAAAATGTTAAGGGTCCCAAGGCTTAAATATTGATATTAACTCTAAAAAAATGTTTTCATCTAAAAAGTGACTTATTCAGCTAGCAGGAAGTTAAAAAATTATTATTTTCTGTGATGAAATACTTTAAGTAGGGGTAAATTTCCAACTGTCCCACTTTACCAGTGATATACTGGTAAAGTAGGACAGGGTGTTATTGTTAAAGTGGGACGGGAGATAGTGTATGTTATTAATCTTCAACAAACTCTATTTAACCAAATTATTGTCCATATTGTGTAAATAAAGTTATTTCAATTCAGTTCTACCTAAATACAACTTATTGAAGGGTTAAGCAGTCAACCTCATAAGCAGATAGAATGCTACACTGTAAAAATGAAATGTTGAGCCAACAAAGTAAGGCAACCTGCTGTGAGAGACTTTTAAGTTTATTCAACTTAGTTGTTTTAGTTAGTATTCAACTTAGCCAACTTAGTTGTGCTGACTTATTGCATAGAGTTTACACAGAAGAGAACTTCAAGTTGACTCAACTCAAAAAAGCCCCACAAAGTATATACATTTTTCTATTCATTTCTGAGTACACTGGCGACAGTCTGTGGGATTGGCCTCCTTGCTCAGTGGCACTTCAGCCATGAACAAGCACCATGATATCTTAAGTACTGGTACAGGATTTTAACTTGCAACCATTTAAATTCAAGGCCAACTCTCTCCCGTTAGGCTACTGCATCCCCCAGGTATTGGTATGAACCAGCCACATGCAGTGCTGAATGTTGCCATGCATTTTAACACAACACTGTAAATCACCTTAAAAACTAGTTTTTTTTTTATTACTTATATTTTATTACTTACTTTTATTACTTTGCTTTGTTACTGTATCATTTCATACAAGCTACATTTATAGTTTTCGTTGAATGCTAAAATACATGGTTAAATAGAGAATGCAATGTTCTGGCTGCTGTGAAGGACTGGTTAGAGAGTTGGTCTTGTAATCAAGAAGTCATGGGTTCTAATCATGTAACAGCTGGAAAACAGCTGTAGACAGAAAACATATATTGCAGTACAATTGCAATAGGTCCCTCTTGTGGCAGGGCTGTTTCCATTTTACTAACTAAATGTGTAATACAATTGTATTCATATCCCCTATATCTCTTCTTAAAGAGAGAAAATACAGTCTAATCATGGTCTCAATAACTTTGTGGTGACTGTTACCGATGTGATGACTGTGGTCTCACTTCTGGAATGTGAATCTTGCGGTTTCCTTGGCACCCACTGTCATTTTCTTGCTTCAGCTCAGGGGACATATAGATGGTTTTACACTCTGAGCGCTCCGCCATCACTGTCGTTTTCTCCAGCTCAGCAGAGACAGTGTGTGCACTGCAAGCGTGCTGTTTGTAGATTGTGTGGCCGATTTACCACCACAGCGGTGAAACAGTCAAACCCACTCCGCAGACAAAACAATTGTTCAGCGACAACATGCCTTCCATGACGCAATAATACCTGAGGAGAGGTGGCTCTGCGTTCGGATTTAGCAAATCTGTAACAATCAAAGATTCCCTAGAATCTCTGGTATGTAGGCTTATGTAGGTTTCAAATTTATTTACATGTAGGCCTAGTCATAAATGAGCATTTATCAGTAATGAAATTCCTAACACACAATCTCACAAACTTATCTAATATTACCATAGTGTGGCCATAGTGCACCATCCCCGACCCCCATGTATATCGACAGAATGTTTTGGAGACTAATTGCGGTTGAATTTAACATTATAACCGCCTGGGGGCATCCGTGTCACATGTGGAATTGAGTAAACCGCAGGTGGAGAGTTCTGGGCAACTAACTTCGTGTAAACCTTAAACAATTATGCAGCGTGATTTAAAAGTGAAAGGTGCAAACAATACGCACTGAAAGAAATGGTGTTTCTTACACACAATACAAACAGAACATCAGAAAACTGATGGAAACGATATGATTCGTATCAGTTGCGCATAAAACCATGCATTGCAGACAAGTGAGTCTACGTGCCGAGGATATCCTGGGTTCGAGATGCTTTCTTCACCCAAGAACCACAGTTGTCATGTAGGCCCACTCAGTGATACACTGACGTTTGACACGTGCCGAGAAGTAGGCTAAGGGCGCATCCACACGAGAGTTTTCACTTCTTATATTACGAATGTCCCCTTATAGTTATGAGGGAAAAAACGTCACAGATGCAAGCCTACAGAACACACACTCGTGCTAACAGTGCACGCCCAGAGAAACAGGAAGTCCATTCTCAAAAGCTGTTGAAGGAGATCTTTCAGAACTAGTGCGAGGATGAACGCGCAATAGGAGATCACTGAGAGAGTATATTAATGCACTACTCAACTTTTAAATTCCTTTACCTATCGCGATGGAGCTGGTTGAGGAGGCTTTAGAGTACCTGCAGACTGAGAATATTACCGGTGCGTAATTCATTAATTTCAAATTCTAATTCAGAGAAAAAACATGATTTATTGCATTTGTGTTGTTTAACAATAACTGATTATGAAAACAGACATGAATGGATGGATGGGTGCATTTTAATGGAATTGTTTATTCATTGATTCAACAGTGGAACCTGGAGCGTCAGACTTCTTGGAAGAGGTGTTCACAGATGACAGTTATCTTCCTCTCCAGTCCCCGAGTCCCCTCCAAGCAGATAGCTTCACACTTCCAGATGTAAGAATGAACAATGACTTCGCTTTGATTAGCTTTGATAAACACACACACACACATTGATAAAGTAATTTATTTTAACTATTAAGAGGCATGGTTTCGAAGCATGGTTAAGTTATTGGTGAATTTTGATTGCTGTGCTTTTACAGGTCAGAAATGTGTCAGAAGATATGTTGGAGAAAAGACTTGTTGTCTTAAGAGGTATACTGAATTGTGAACAGCTTTACCTGAATGAACTGGAAACACTGTTGATGGTGAGACTCCCAGACACATACATGCGTGCACACACACACATTTATGTGTCCAGATATGAAGTGTAAGTATTATGGACACAAACACACACATATACATATACTATTGCTAAAGGCAACAGATGTAAATGCAGTCCAATATACACAACCTACACAATCATCACTTGCTCTATACATACTGTTTTAGCCTAGTCTTGTCTGAGGTGCCTGCTCACGTTGTTTACTGAGATCATAGCAATGGTTTAAAGAATGCTTATGCTGAGAATTTCTCATGAAATCTAACGCTTTACAAACAAACTTGTCTTGCCTTGTTGGCCGTGGTGTCTTCTGTTGACTTTCCACTATTGCTCATCTACTTGTCAGTTTAAATGTCATTTACAGGTATTTGTGAGGAGACTTGTGAAAAGGAAGGTTGGTCAACCCAGAAAATATAATTTTGAGACAAAGTGTCTAAACAGTACAAAGAAAAGAATTCAGACATTGTTGTGCTTACGCTATGCACTGCTTAGCAGGGGTGTGCAATCAATTGATGAATTGTGATTATGCCTTCCAAAGATAATTAAAAAGCATAATGGAAAAATAATGGCAGAGGTGGACAACCACAGTTTCAGGAAGTAAAGTCTTGCAATGTAGAACATCTCACTGTGCACTTTGCACAGGCAATTGCGTTAAGATTGCAATACATAGCGAAGTAGTTGTGAGAAGGACCAGATGTGTCACTAATGTGTATAATGTTTTCCAGTTTAATTACATAAAAATTATATTTAAACTTTTTTTTTGTTTCAATAAATGAACTATGCTTTCTTGAAATCATTGAGTAATGGTGTTGAGTAATTGTGAAGCTTATGTTGACCAAAATGAATGTGATTATGACATTGTGTCATAGAAGTAGAACAAGTGACTAGAATGGCTAGAGACAGGGTGAGGAGTCTTGCTGAATGAGAGTGAAGGAAAGAGACTTTGTGTAGAATAACACGGTTGAAGACTGGACTGACAACATCAGTCACAGGAATGGGTGGGGATGAATGTTAAACAGTTGAGAATGAGAACTGTAACTCCATTTATGATGCAGTTGACAAAGAAAACGTTTTAAAGAAAGAAAGAAAGAAAGAAAAGATAGCAAAGTTATCATGCAATGTGTAGTTCCTGGTGGCTATCTGCCATTGGCCAACTTCTGTATTTGATGCAAGCTCTTCCCTTTGTTCCTTTCTGCTGGTGACTGTTTGTATGCTGATCAGGCCCTTTTCAGAGTGTCCAATCTAATGGACAGCAGGCGTTCTAAGTCATTGCAAAGGCATGCAAATAGGCATGCAGTCATTAGTTTTGGTACAATAGTTACTCAATAGCCTTCTATAGGAAATGCATAAATTGATAAGATTGCACAATGTATTGCTGACCACATTTGATGCTGTGGTGTGATATCATTAAAAAGAGAGAGAGAGGCAGAGACTCAAGTGGTGTATGAGTGAGGGAATAAGACGAGCGCTACACAATGTGGTTCTCAACGTTACATCTAATGTCTGACTGAGTCTGAAACAGCATGAAGCCACAGTCACAGTGCGCTTGGTTTGAAATGGGCTTCCAAGGTTCATCAGCACCTCTCGTACACACTTTCTCTCCTGCTGTCTGCCTCTCTGTTTGGATTTAGTTTTCTATTTTGCATTTGGCATAGTTAGGCGTAGTGCAACTCCTTCATGTAGACTGTGGTGTTTTTGTTTTCTGTTCTCCCCACCTTAGTTTCTTTTCCTTATTTGTTTTTGCGTCACATAAAGTAGATACAGGCAATGAAAAGTTGCCTCCCTATTGCACACAACTCTTGATGTAACACTATGTAACCTTTGCCACTGTTTGAGGTATGCTTTTTTTATCAGACTACTTGTTTGGGAAACCATCTTCAAATTAATTTGGGTGCCATAGAAGTTATATGAAGGGTGGATGAACACCAGTGTTCTTCCCAATAGCCACACAGGATATGCACTGTGTGCGCAGAATTGTGTGGAGAGTAGGAAACCACCAGAAAATAAAAGAAAAAGCTTTTCGTTGTGACATTGCTAATTGTATTGCTATCCAACATCAATTGCCATCTTAGTACCGGTAAGGCTCTGGAAAGTGTTTGGAAGGTTTTGTTTAAATGCTTAGGTTGTTTTAGCTAGCTAGTCTACAAATTCTGCACCAGAAAACTCCATAGTGTTGCTTTAAGACTTGGGCAGTCACATCTGCATTGTTGATCCATTGTTGTTTTAACATTCAAAATTAGCTAGAAACAGCATGGGAATGACAATGTCAAAAATGCAGAAGTGTGTTGTCCAAATATTAACTTAGGTTAGCATGCAAACCAACTACAGCCTTACAAGCCAGACTAATGGTGCTGTGCTGTTACATGAATACCTTTTGAGTAAGCACTGTTGGAGACCACAGGCTACAAATGAAACCTTGGCTCAGGACTACTAATCTGTCACAGACAGGTGCTACTTTTAGTGCTAAACTTCCTTGTGAATTAGTCTACTCTTAGTAAAATTCGCCTGTTAGGAGCTACTTTTAGCCTTAAGATTCTTTATGAATATGGGCCCAGGCCACTTGTCCTATAATATCACATTGGACCACTATATGATTGTAAATACAGTGCAACTGAATTCAAAATGTGGCTGTGTTCAAGACCATTCAAAACAGTCAGTATTCCATCTAGCTCTATTAAATGGAAGTACCGGTATACCATTGTTCTTCTTTGTTGCTTTCTTTCCGCAAATGCAGAAGTTCTGGGGGGGGGGCATGGTTTGTAAGTGATGGAACGGTTATCATTAATAATGGTTATCATCATCATTAATGTCAATTGACAAAGTCTCCCTTTGGACCTTCATGGGGTTATTACAGGAGAAAATTACCTGATGAAGATAGATAGATAGATAGATAGATAGATAGATAGATAGATAGATACTTTATTACCCTATTGGAAATTAAGGCATCCTAAGGGTCCATTGACCGAAGCTTTGTGTGTTTAAAAAATTAGATGCTTGAGGAATGGACAGTGTGTTGGAGCTTATATTTCTTACGGAGGTCTCTTTTCCCTCAGCCCATGAAGGCCCTCAAAGCCACAGCAGGGACCTCCCAGCCCGTGCTCTCCTGCCAGGACATCCAGACAGTGTTCTTCCAGGTGCCCGAGCTGCTGGCTCTCCACAGAGAGTTCTACCAGGGCCTCAAAGCCCGGCTAGAGGGGGTGCCAGAGCCGGATGAGGGCCCATGGAACAACCTGCACCAGGGAGCCCAACAGCATCTCGGTGTGGAGCAGAAACAGGGCCTGGTGGAAGAGCAGTGCAAGGGTCCTTGCCTGTTATCTGTGGGAGACCTCTTCCAGAAGTTGGTGAGTTTTTGTGATATTTATGCATCACCAATGAATATTGCCCAGTAGAGATTGCTGCGTTTCACACTTCAGAAGTGAATTTTGTTTGTGTTAAAATCTCTCACGCAGGTAAGCCAGCTAGCAACATACCGAGGCTTCATTGACAACTATGAAAGTGCTGTGGAGATAGTGAGGCGATGTACCCAGACTGACCAGAGGTTTAGAACACTTGCTGAGGTATGCCGTGTGCTCTTCATCTATGTCTGAATCCAAATGTCCCCCATAAGCCCTAAGCCTTGAACCCTCAAAGACTTCATGAAAAATTCCTGACCATTTCAAGCCATAGTCCTATTTTTCAAGGTCACTGAGTGCTGATGGTCGGAAAAAGAAAGAGGAAAATTTGGTGCAACAAAGATGTGAAACTCACCAAGTGGTCAGCAATGTTCACTGATAAGCTGACACAAAAATCATCACAAAGTGTGACCTCTATCAGTATTGCTCCATACTCTTCGGCGGAAGTTTACATATGGGTATGATGGGTTTAAAAAAATAGGTCCACAATTAAGAATGAATGGTCAAAACCGGATTTTTGTGTCTCTGTGTGAGTGTATCAGTGAACATTACTGACCACTCGGTGAGTTTCACGTCTTTACAAATGAAAGTGTAATGTGTTTAAGGAAAGATTGCAGCAGGCACCTATGCAGCCATTCTGTAGGTGGCAGGGGTGATACCCCAACAACTGAAAATTCTTGGAGCAGAGATATTTGTCAAATTGTAATCTTAACCATTGTATTTCATCATTAACAATCAGAACACAAGGCTTTAAGTGTAAAAAACGAACATACCCTTTAACTAATCAACTCTGCTTCATGACTAGCAGATTTAAACCTGTTTTTTGAGGGGGCAGGGCCTATGTTTATGGAGCACAGTGGGATCCAGGCTGTATGTCTTTGAAAGGAACCTCTGTCATTCCCTTTATGCTATTATTTTCATCACTCCCTGTTCTCTTCTTTAGAGCATGAAGTCAGGGAAAGGATCGGAGAACTCACAGTCTGAATACACATTTGAAGGTACACACTAGTTATAAGATTGTGCGGAAAGCTCTTTCACTAGTTATTTTGGCATATTTTGGAGATTTTATCACCAAAACTTTCTCTTGGGTATTTTGAAATTTATTGCAAAGCGCAGAGAAGGCTTAGTCACATGAACAGTGATGAACTGGTTGATAACAAGTCGCAATGTGTCTCCACCTCTCTCTCTCTCTCTCTCTCTCTCTCTCTCTTTCTCTCTCTCTCCATTAGCACTCCTGTACAAGCCCCTGGACCGCGTGACCAAGACCACTCTTGTATTACATGTGAGAACACTGCATAGAGAGCAGGAATTGCCTACAATTGCATTGAGTGATAGACCATAGGCCCTTGATTCAACTCATCTGCACCCCCCTCCCCCCTTTCTCTTTCCCCCTCTTCATCCCCCTTTCCTACTCATCCTCTCTCCTCCTGTTTCGTCACAGGATTTGTTAAGTCACACCCCTCCTGATCACCAGGACAGCCCCCTCCTCCAAGAGGCTCTTCGAATCTCCAGCAGCTTTCTGTCGGGACTCAATGAGACATCTCAGTGCAAGAAAGCCGTTACTCTGACCAAGGGCATGGTGGGTGTGTGAAGATGTGTTGTGATAGTCAGAAATTACAAGATGTTTTTTATAGTAGTTCCTCAATGCAGCCTGTGGTTCTATACAGATAATTATTCATAGGCATTCAATTAGGAGCCCCCACAATGTAAGAAGAAGAAAAACAATCATACCAGAAGAAAACTTAATCTAAAAATCATAATGATTGTCATTTCACTTCATTTACATGTTTCTTTTGGATCTACAGTATGCTGAATGTAAATTAGGGCTGCTAGACTTGCTGACAAAATAGCACTAGCTTGTGGTGAGGAAGTGCAGCATCTCTAAAGAGGTGACCATAGACTAACAGTGTGGTGTGGTGTATATGTGTGTGTGTTTGTGTGTGTCTGTGTGTGTGTGTGTATCTGTGTGTGTGTGGGCATGTATTGCAGAGACGGCAGCTGATGCATGATGGCTTTGTGGTCTGTTTGTTTGAGAACGGACCAAGCCTGCGACATCTCTTTCTATACACCGACTTACTGCTCTGTGTCAAACTTAAAGGCTGGACATTAGGGTAGGTGGCATTTTTGTACCATAACACAACTCCTTGGTTGTGTTAACTCCATTGACCTTATTCCATTTCCATGAGTGTGTGTGTAGACACATGAATGTACATTGATGTAGAGACTGTCGGTACCTCCGGAAATACTCTATACCTGTGGTTATTCGTGTCCATGTCAGTGTGTGTTTATTTGTGTAAGTGTGCATTGGCCTGTGTGTTGTATGTATGTTGACTGTTGGAAGTGACCTGTGTGAAAGAGATCATATGTACGTTTGTTTAGTGGTGCGCCGGCCTGAACAGATACTGCATGTGGATGTGAATGTGTTTGTATGTGTGTGTGTGTGTGTGTGTGTGTGTGTGTATGTAGGAGTGTATTGGCATGTATGTGAGCTGGATATTGATGTGTGTTATGTGTATGCATTACATAAGGATGTGTGTGTCTGGGTGCGCTTGTATGTGTGTGTGTGTGTGTGTGTGTGTGCATGTGTGTATGTATGTATGTGTATGTGTAGGAGACTATCGGCCTGTATCAGTACCTCATATGAATGTGTGTGTGTTGTGTGTATATGTGTATGTGTGTGTGTGTGTGCGTGTGTGTTCCAGGAGGCATTCTCAGTACAGGTACTGCTGGCATATGCCCCTGTTTGGGCTAAGAGTGCGCTGGGCAGGAGAAGAGGACCACTCACCTGAGCTCCAACAGCGAATCAGCTGCATGAAGGCCAAGATGTTCCAGCTCAGACAGGCTCTTACACAGCAAACAGTGAGACATCTCTGTGTGTGTGTGTGTGTGTATGTGTGTGTGAGTGAGTGAGTGGTTGGATGAGTGCGTGAAGGTCTGTGTTTGTATGTGTGTGGGTGTGTGTGTGTGTGTGTGAGTGTAGGTCTGTGTTTGTATGTGTGTGTGTGTGTGTGTGTGTGAGTGTAGGTCTGTGTTTGTATGTGTATGTATGTGTATGTATGTGTGTGTGTGTGTTTGTGCGTGTGAATAAGTGAGTGAAGGTCTGTGGTTGTGTGTGTGTGTGTGTAAGAAGAAGAAAAACGTTTGTCATACCAGAAGAAAGCTTCGTAACGATTGTCACTTCATTTCATCTATATGTTTCTTGTTTATCTACAGTATTCTGAATGTAAATTAGGGCTGCTAGACTTACTGGCAAAATAGCACTAGCTTGTGTTGAGGAAGTAGAGCAAGATAAGACATCAAATTAAATTCTAAAGAGGTGACCATAGACTAACAGTGTGGTTTACATTTACATTTACATTAATGCATTTAGCAGATGCTTTTATCCAAAGCGACTTACAAAAGAGGATAACATTCAAGCTACAACACAATGAAAGAGAGTAACAAGAGTTCATATTGCTAACATAAAAATTGCAGTATTTTAAGATGGAAGTGCAATAGTGTAATAAAAGTGCACTATGAAAGAGAGATTGAGTATAAGAGGTTAAGTGCATTCCTGGTCTTCAGAATTCAAGCCAGGAGATATTCTTGGAAGAACTGGGTCTTTGTAGTGTGGTATGTGTGTGTATGTGTGTGTGTGTGTGTAAATGTAGGTCTGGGTTTGTATGTGCATGTGTAGATTGGGGGAGGAGGAGGGAGGACTGTCATTTCTTTGTCCATGTTAGCACTGACTAAAACTGTGCTGTTTTTTTTGTCTTTAGTTCTTGTTTAGCAATTCATGAGTAACTGAAGTCTTTTTTATGTGTTCCCATCAGTTTTTATCCCAGAGGAGACATCTGCATTCACGTTTTGTGGATCGGATCCATAAGAAGATACAGGAATGTGAGCTGTGGCTTCTCACACACTCGCCCAACCTGCCCTTAGAATTACACAGCACCAGCGGGAAAGTGAGAGCACATTTAATAAACACATGCATACAAACACACACACACACACACACACACACACACACGTAGACACATAGGCTACATACAAGCACATCACATATACAGACGCATACACACAAACAAACAGTCATGTCTGTTTCTTTCTCTCTAACTCTGTCTCTCTTTCTCTCTTTCTCTCTCTCTCTCTCCTGTCTATCTGTTTCTCCTTTCCTCTAACGTCTCCTTCCTTTCCCCCCAGACTCACACTCTCCTCATGTCTTCTCTTCATGAGCTGGAAGAGTGGAAAGAGGCCATCGACAGACTCATAGGAGAGAGTGAGTAGTGCTTGTCCATGCACTTGAATCCACTGTCATCCACAGACACAGGACTCTTTTGGTTTTGACAAGTCTTCAATGCAGGCTGAATCTAGTTGAGTTGCATACTCAGCTCTCAAGGAGTGAGAGAAGGAGTAAGTGAGTAGCCTAGTGAGAGAGTGAGGGTAGGAGAGAGTGAGTAGCCTAGCGAACATGCGTGAGGGCAGAAGAGAGTGAGTAGCCTAGCGAAAGTGAGAGAGTGAGAGTGGGAGAGAGTGAGAATAGGAGAGAGTGAGTAGCCTAGTGAAAGTGAGAGAGTGAGAGTGGGAGAGAGTGAGTAACCTAGCGAACATGCATGAGGGTAGGAGAGAGTGAGTAGCCTAGCGAAAGTGAGAGTGGGAGAGAGTGAGTAGCCTAGCGAAACTGAGAGAGTGAGAGTAGGAGAGAGTGAGAATAGGAGAGAATGAGTAGCCTAGCAAGGGTGCGAGAGTGAAATTAGGAGAGAGTGAGTAGCCTTGTGAGTGTGAGAGAGTGAGAGTAGGAGAGAGTAAGTAACCTAGTGAGAGTAAGAGTAGGAGAGAGTGAGTAGCCTAGCAAGAGTGAGAGAGTGAGAGTAGGAGAGAGTGAGTAGCCTAGTAAGAGTGAGAGAGTGAAATTAGGAGAGAGTGAGTAGCCTAGTGAGAGTGAGAGAGCGAGAGTAGGAGAGAGTGAGTAGCCTAGTGAGAGTAAGAGTAAGAGAGAGTGAGTAGCCTAGCAAGAGTGAGAGAGTGAAGGTAGGAGAGAGAGAGTAGCCTAGTGAGAGTGAGAGAGTGAAATTAGGAGAGAGTGAGTAGCCTTGTGAGAGTAAGAGAGTGAAGGTAGGAGAGAGTGAGTAGCCTAGTGAAAGTAAGAGTAGGAGAGAGTGAGTAGCCTAGCAAGAGTGAGAGAGTGAAGGTAGGAGAGAGTGAGTAGCCTAGTGAGAGTGAGAGAGTGAAATTAGGAGAGAGTGAGTAGCCTTGTGAGAGTGAGAGAGTGAAGGTAGGAGAGAGTGAGTAGCCTAGTGAGAGTGAGAGAGTGAAATTAGGAGAGAGTGAGTAGCCTAGTGAGAGTGAGAGAGCGAGAGTAGGAGAGAGTGAGTAGCAGAGGATGGGTTGCGCATAGGTTAAAAGCTACTACCAAGCTTCTCATGGAACACATTTGCTTTTGAGAAGTCTTCAGTGCAGCTTGTGTGGTATTTAATACAGCAGCCGCACAAGGTAGAATGTAATATACATCCATATTTTAGGAAAACCAGGCCAATGCTAATTGCAATTTTTTTCATGATGTCAAAGTCATTTTGGATATTTTAACCTAAAAGTATTACTCATACTTTGTTACTGTGTTAATTTATGTGTGTGTGTGTGTGTGTGTGTGTGTGTGTGTGTCAGACACAGAGACAGTTCCCCCGGATCTACTGACCCTCACCAACTCCTGTGTCAAACTCAGAATGACTCAACAGCCTCGCCTAGAGAGCCTGCAGCCCAGTGAGTTGTAAACCCTCACACCTTGGTGCACACTCTTTCTCATTCACAGTTGGATCATGAATGCACACACACACACACACACACAAACAAACACACACGCACACATAAGCACACACGCACAGATATCTCCTTCTTTCTGTGAGCTTTCCTCGCTGGTACATTTTTTCTCACACGGTCCTATTTCTACCTTACCACCTATCACCCACTCAGACTCCCACATTTCCTGGTATCACGAGCAGTCCCCTTTGTCTTTAGTTCTTCAAGAGTTTCACATGTGTCCCACAGGCTATTTGGTGACCACCACCTCTGTCTATGTGTACTTGTAGTGGTGAGTGACGGGTGTGTGGTTCTTTTTAATGCCCAGGTGTTGCCAGCCAGAGCCTGTGCGGTACTCTAAGTGTGGTCATCCACTCATGCTGTGGTCTGCAGCAACCTGCTTGTGAGTCTGTGCACCACAGTAACACATACCCACCCACACACATTTGCACAAACACTCATATCTGAGCATTCACATAACAATATCTAGATTGGAACTGATACCACCAAACTATGCTAGTTATTTATGTGTATAATCTCACACACACAGCCACCCACACACACACACACACACACACACACAAACACACACACACACACACACTGTACACTCACATGAGCCAGTACAACATACCCTCATGCATCTGCACAAATCCACACTTGCTGTCAGATTTATATTATACATTTATACATTATATAGCACACATCCTTGGTGTGTGTGTGTGTGTGTATGTGTGTGTGTGTATCTGTAGGTGTGTGGGTGTGTGTGGAGGTAGACGGCTTTGAGTTCTTCAGCAACAGAGCACAGACTCACTCCTCACTCAACAGTATAAAACCGCAATGGCACCAGGTGAGGAACTGATGTCATGGTGGTGGGAGTGTGTGTTTGTTTGGGCGTGTGTGGAAATAGCATGAAGATGGGCAGATGGAGATAGTTTCATCGCTCAGAGATATAGGGGGAATCATGTAAAAGTGTTAAAACTATGAACAAGATTAATAGTGTGTGTGTGTGTGTGGGTGTGCATGTGCACGTGTTTGTAGGAGATCTCCTTTCAGGTGGATGGAGCGAAGAACCTCAGGTTAGCGTGTGTAACCCAGTCGGAAAACAATGAGGAAGACAAGGTGGTGGCTCGAGGGTCACTGAAGGTCAGAACAATGAACATTGTTGAATAACAAAGGCTTTTCAATTGTTCATTTTTATATACTTCCTTTCATTTTTAACTACTTCTTGCTTTGTCTCTGTATATGTGTGCGTGTGCATGTTTGTGTGTGTGTGTGTGTGTGCAAGTGTGTCTCACATGCATCTACATGTGTGTGTGACACAGCTTGACCCTGCTATCACCAAAAAGTGGAAGAAACTGAACCTCTCCATGGGCCAGCTAGAACTCACCCTGTCAGTCAAGTACTCTCCGCACCCCCTGGACCCTCCAAGCTCCACCCTTTCCCAACAACTTCCAGTGTTCTCTGTTCCGATCGGAGTGGTGGCTCAGTAAGTCAATCATGAAGTTACTAGCCAATAACAAAGAAGGGTCTGCTAGCCAATAACAAAGAAGAGTCTGCTAGCCAATAACAATGAAGACGCTGCTAGCCAGTATCAAAGAAGAGTCTGCTAGCCAATACCAATGAAGAATTTGTTAGCCAATAACATTGAAGAGTCTGCTAGCCAATAGCAAAGAGGAGTCTTTTGACTTTTGGGGGGAGGGGGGGTTGTCATTATATTATCCAGTGAGTATAAAGGTGAAATACAAGAGGCCTAATTTACATGCAAAAGTCTAAAGTCTGTTTAAAGATAATTTAATAACTAGTACAGTCATAATTAATGACTATCAGTTAGCCAGTTGTCAGCATATTAAACAAGACCTTGCACTGGTGTGGCATCAGTAGCACATTGGTGAGTTACAGTAGCTAGTGTCTAGATGCCAGATATCAGATATGGTTCATACAGGTTCCCCTTTGCATGTTGACAGGATTTGCACTTTGCTCATTAGTTAAATGAGGGCACAAGAGGTGACATATAACACACATTAGTGCATGAGTGACACTTAAGACACGCAAGATATTCTATACATGTGCATGCACATGTACATGCACAAACTAGCACAAATTGTGCACAGACACACACATACATTCGATACACCCTTTACACATTTACATTTATGCATTTAGCAGATGCTTATATCCAAAGCCACTTACATTTGTCAACTATCAGTTACATCCCCTGTCTCAACTTAGGGTTAAGTGCCTTGCTCAAGGACTCAATAGTGGCAGCTGGGATTTGAACCCACAATTTCCAGGCTACTAGCATGCTAGCAGGCAAGCAAATTTCTCACTACCCATTTGGTGACTTGTCAAAGTGAGTCAGTCTTTGCAGTTTGACATTGGGCTAGCTGGGCAATGCCTGTGAACAGGGAGAGCAGAACGGAGAGTCATTTCACCAGAGAGGCGGCTGAGGATTATGTAGCAGTCAGGGAGAAACTGTTGAAAATTGCGGAAGTGAGGCAACAATGGGCAGTTTTAGAGGAAAGAGACAGAATCTGCCTTTCTAAGTTAATCCCACACGTGTTCATCAGTGCATGTGAGTGTGTGGGTGTATGTGTGTGTGATTTGCACATTGTTTTGTGTGCGTGCATGTGTGTGTGTATTCAGCAAATTGAACCATTCTTTGTTATGAAAGTGACAATCTGGACAAATAACTTGAAAACGAAGAACTGATTAGTATGTATACATTTCTGTGAATGTTTGCATGTGTGTGTGTGTGTGTGTGTGTGTGTTTTGTCACAGACAGGAGAGTGTTCTGGTGCCCCAGGTGGTGCGCTCCTGTGCTGAAGAGGTGGAGAAAAGGGGTCTGGCAGAGGAGGGCATCTACAGAACCTCGGGCTCCGCCAAGGAGATCCAGCTTCTCAAACAGACATTCGACACAAGTATGAGACCACCGTGTGTGTTTGTGTGTTTGTGTGTGTGTCTGGGTGGGTGTCTGCTCAGAGAATCATCAAGTTGAAAACAAAGCTAACTGGCTAATATGAGAGGGAGATAGTGAGTTGCCTAATAAAAGTGAGAGAGTGAGGGTAGGAGAGTGTGAGTAGCCTTGTGAGAGTGAGAGAATGAGAGTGAGAGAGTGAGTAGCCTCTCGCTACTTACAGAAGGTGGCAATGTGCTGAAATGTGTTGAAATTCATGTCTGATGTCTGGTGTCAGGTCACTTAGTAACCATAAACAGAAACTTCTCTTAACAGATACTATTGTGGCCACTACCAGCCCTTGGCCTTCTAACTTGAATTCATGTTGGAACTGTGTTTTGCAATCAAATATTTAGTGGTGTATTAGATATTTTATATTGAGCATGTTTAGTTGTGTATTGCATTTTTTAAGATCAATCAACCATTCAATTCACAGTTGAATTAATTTAATCCAATCTAATTAAATCTGATCTCTTTCTCCTTTCTCCCTGTAAATCCAACTGTAGATTTGCGTGAGGCTATGAAATGCGTGCGGTCTGCTGAGGTCAATGTGGTGTCTGGAACACTGAAGCTTTACTTCAGGGATCTGCCTGAACCCCTGTTCCCTGTAGAGCATTACCATAGTCTAAAGAAGGCTCTGGGTAAACAAACAAAATACAAAAACACACAACATATGCACATACATGCATACACACACACACACACACACACCACACACCACACACACACACACACACACACAACAAACAATACAAAATAAAACACACAGACACTGACTATTCTATAGTTCACATTAGCAGAGAACAACTGCACTTAATAGAAAGTTTACGTGCGTTGTGTGTGCATGTGTGTATGTGTGTGTGAATGTGCCTGTGTTCATCTGCTGGCTTTTGTGTATAACGTCCTCTGCCAGATCTGCCCGACTTGAACTCCAAACAAAGTACCCTGCTCAACATCCTGGAGTCATGCCCGATGCCAACCGTAACACTCTCCTCTACCTCTTCCACCACCTCAGGAGGTCTGTCTGTCCGTTTTTCTTTCACTTCTCTCGACTCTTTCTGTTTCTCAGCCTTTCTCTTCTCTTTCTCTCTTTCTTTCTCTTCCTCTTCTCACTGCTGCCTGTAATATTTATTTATACAGTTACTTCCTCTCCCTCAGTGGCTTACTTCTGTCTCTATACAGCTACAGTTGCCCAATGTGGTATTTCTCTGCTTGGGTTTTGTAAATAGACTTGCTGTATTATAATGGTACACTGTCACTCCATTTGACAAGCAAGAAAACCTAGACAGAAAGCGCTTCGCTCCCTCAGCTTCTCTCTCTCTCTCTCTCTCTCTCTCTCTAGTTCTGTGTCTCGGGTATCTTTCCATCTCCATCTTTCCATCCATCGCTTTTCCTCCAAAAGAGTTGCTGTTCATATGCCCAAATATCTAATTTTCCTTTTGTCACCAATATTTGGACAATAAATCTTTGTTTATCGCGCATTTGTGATTATAACAAAGGCAGCCACTCACTTATCCTTTGCCTCTTAATGGCTTGTTTTCGCCCTCAGGGTGGCAGAGAAGGTGGAGGTGAATAAGATGTCCGTGATGAATCTGGCCACGGTGTTCGGGCCGAGCCTCTTGCGCCCCCCTGTGTCGCAAGTGGACATCTCGGAGGAGGTGGTGGTTCAGGTCAGTCAGATGTCTGTGCTCTGCGAGCTGCTGTCTCTCTGTGTCCCGTCTTTAGGCTACCTGATTCTGACCCAGGTGTAGATGCCAGAGAAACTTTGTCTGAAACCTGGATTGAAAAGAAAAGCATTTTCATTTTAAGTAAACATTATAAAGAATTCTCCATGGTGACATTTCAGTGATCTCTTTGTGATCACATTACAGTACATTAAACCACTCTGGTAACACCTTACTTAAAGTCTCTATAAGGCATTGCAAAAACATTCATAAAGAGTTATAAAGTAGTCCTTATGCCTTATAATCATTGAAATAAGTTGATATAACCATTAAAAAATAGTCATGCTGTGATGATGTAACATTAGCGTACGCCCAGCCTGGTGTACCAGAATGCTGTTTTAACACCTCACTATGCCATGATAACCATTTTTGAATGGTTACATACTTTTATGGCATCAGTCTTTTACTACTGTTTACCAGTCTTATGCCATATACCTTATTATTGTTGCCTGCTCTTTGGATAAATTAAAATTATAAATTAACTCTCATATGTTTTCACACACTTGAAGTGGTTCCACATTTTTGGACATACTGTCATTTCATCAAACTTGTGAACAACAGTGCCGCAGAGTCAGAAATTAGAGGCGTGATGACAGTTGATAGCTTTTAATGCTGTTACTTCTGTGCTGCCCATACTGTTTTTTATGATTGAATTGACAGTCAATTTACAGTCACAATGCAAATGAGGGTTTTGTGATTGTATAGTGAGTGTTTATGTGTTATGTGTTATGTGTTTACATGCTCACACAGCCTACACACACACACAAACACACACACATTGATAATGGGATGTCTCTCTCATAGGTGCAAGTGGTGTTTTATTATCTTCAGTGCAATGACCTGCCCTCTCCTCTCAACTCTCTACCAGTGGACACTGAGGATGAACAGGAGACTATTATGTGAACTACATTTCCCAGAATTCCGTTGGAGGTTAGAGTTGTATGTTATGGCATGTACAGTACCTGTATTTATTGATAACCACCTGATAATGCACCTGAATTGGTCAAAACTACATTGTTAGCCTAGAATGTCTTTTGTGAATGGGCTATTAAACATGATTGTTACTTTAAACAATTACGTATGTCTATATTATTATTATTTTTTTTTTATTTGACTATAGAGTCTCTTTGTAGTCTACACAACCAAACTATCATTACTTTGAGTTACAGAATGGAGAACTGAAGACACTTGGAGTGTCTACGTGCATAAGGATCGATAAAAGGCAAATATTGGTGTCTATGAAGGGACTAAAGTTACAATTTAGGTCATGTGAGACCAAGGTTGACAGAGGTTAGAGCAGTAGCAGTTAGCGTCTGATTGTGTTTGAGTGTGTACAAGTCATGTACTGTATGTGTTTTTAATGTGTGTGTGTGTGTGTGGGTCTGTGAGTACGTTCACATGGACGTTACTATTCTGATATTAGTGGACGTAAATAAAATATCATGGAAGGAACTTTTAACAATAGTTGAAAAGATTCTTCAGAACTTTGATGAGCCATCTCTGCTGGTTGTTAATCAGACCATGCGGCGTTGCATGTGAACAGGAACATAAACAAAACTTAAACGAGATATTCTAATAGCAACTCCTTATGTAAACACCATAATCACAATATTGTCATATTCAAAAAAAGCTCAGTAGTCAGATTATTGCTGTCCATGAGAATGCCGTCGTGTGTGTGTGTGTGTGTGAGTTAAGGGGTGGTTGTTGTCAGCAAAGGAGGGTAGGTCTTGCCCCCTTAAAATCAATCAGTTCTGGTTCATACCCAACAAGATGGAGTTCACCATGACATGCCACCACCACCCACCCCACCCCAACCTCCCTAGCCGACATCAAAGTCCACAGACAGACCTAGTCCAGTCTCCCCCGCCACAGCTGGGTGTAGCTTTAGCCTTCCTCTCCTTGTCTGCTAGCCACCTGGACCAGGCCTGCCCAGACTGAAGGCTTGTTCTCCAGTTACCCAGCACTGGGTCTCCTTTGATCCCTTATCCGAGACCCCCTTTTCCCCACTTGTGCTCCCACTGAAATCACTGTGCGTAGACACTCAAGATGAGGGATGGATGGAGAGAGAGAGAGAGGGAGGAATGAATGAGCAAATGAATGAACGAAAGGAAGAAAAGACGAGAAGGGGGGTGAGGTGGGGAAATGGTCCGGTGGTGTCAGGTGTGTGCCATAACAACATCCAGACTTTGACGAAGGCCACAAAGAAAGGGATGTCGGCGACCCAAATCGGAGGCCCACAAACCCCACCCCCCCGGCGACTCGGCGGGGGGAGATGGAGTGTCGTAAATCACCTGTCCCACACTCAACGCTGGCTGGCAAAATGAAGGTTCCTGTTGCAGAAGGCAAATGTAAAAACAGTTAAGAGAGGCAATGGAGGAGGGAGAGGAAACAAGGGCTGAGGGACCTGACAGGTCCCCACGAGAGAGCAAGAGAGACATACAGACATGCAGAGAAAGACAAGAAAACAGTGGGAGTAAGTGAGAGAATGGAAAAAGCACACACACATCAGTGATAGCCATGACCAAAGACTCCATCACAGCACTGGCTTTTCTCCAGACTCTGGAATTTTAAAAAGGGGATTTAGGGGGGCTGGAGACACAGACCTTGGTATATTATATGGAGGTTTGGAAAGGGAGGAAAGTAAGTTGTCCCTTAATCTTTGTGTGAGCGGCGGACCTTTCATCTCTTTTCCCAAAAGCAGACTGGAATTCAATTCCATCTGTTCAAAACTCTGGGACTGTTCCAAAAGACTTGAACTAAGAAAGTTGACCCAAGTAGCTTAGGGATTCCAAAACTCTTTTTAGAAAAATACTGTCACTCTGACGTGACCTTATTAATATCGCCATCTGTACTAATGCATGTAGTGGTTCTCTCAGATGTATACTCAGACAGACTCATACTATACAGTGGTCATTAAAGATCCCATGGCACTTATCACACAGACTGAGCAGTTTCTGAGTGTCTTGGCTAGATTCTGAACCTCATTAAGTCTGGGCTCCCATTCATCCCCCAGTGCAATATACCCCTCTCTCTCCACCTCACGCTGATGTGTAGTTGAGCATTCTGGTGCATATTGGCTGCCGTACATTACCCAGGTGAATGCTTGATGTTACTGGACGTTAATGAGGTTCCCCCTGGGTTGTAAAGCGGTTTTTGGTGCCTTGATGGAGCTCAATAAAAATGCAATGTGTTGCTGTTGTTGATTTCTCTGTTAGTAATTACACTCTGGCAGCAGGCTGGTATTGACTTGTTCTGAAGGCCGTCATGGCTTGTGTGTTCAAGAGTAGAGCCAGGGGTATGGCTGCAGTGCGTGTGTGTTTGTGTGTGTGTGCGTGTGTTCAAGACCCTGAATTATAGTGTCCAGTGTGGGGTCCAGTTGACCAAAGGTAATCTAATGTGTGTGTGTGTGTGTGTGTGTGTTTTTGGGGGCTTAGTGTTTGTGTAAAGAAGAGTGGGTGAGGTGCAGGGTGGAGGGGATCATGTTGCCATGGACGCATTAAGTTTCATGCAGAAGGAAAGGATAAGCAGATCTGACCTCCTCTCAGTCAGGTTAACAGAAGCCGGGTGCACCATGCATGAAGGAGTGTGCGACTGTGTGTGTGTGTGTGAGTGTGTGTGTCTGATAATACGCTTCTCGGACCATCAGAGCATGACAGAGTGTGAACCTATGTCACAGTAATATGGTATATTGTAAGAAAGAAGGTGTGTGTGGGTATGTGTGTGTGTGTGTGTGTGTGTGAGAGCAAGAGTTGCTGCAGGGCTGCTTGTTGAACTTTGGCTCCGGAGGCAGTGCAGGGCTTTCGTCTCGTAAAAATTCTTCCTGTCAGGCAGTAAACATAGCGTTACCCAGAACCAGGCGTTTACACACAACATCTAATCTGCCTCATCCACATGTCCAGGGAGTGTGAGTGCAAGCCGGGGAACGTCTACCACTAGCACTTCACAACTATTTCATAGTGTACATTTTTTTGCACACTGATTTTACATTTTTGACATGGTGAACATTTCTTTGGGGTGGGGGGGGGGGGGGGGGAGGGGGGGGTGTTGCACGTCCCCTTGGGTACAGTGTAAATGCATAAATTGCAAATTACATTATTTAATGTTCTTCACTGTATATTTAATGGGAGCAAATGCCTTTATGCTTTTAGTGTGTGTGTGTGTGTGTGTGTGTGTTGTGCTATGTCTGAGACGGTGTTAACAGGAAACCCAGTTGAGTGTGTGTGTGTGTGTGTGGTGGTGTTTTGGCTGTGCGCTCCTGTTGAGAGGCTTGTTTGGCTGGCTTGTCTGTGTGCGGCTCGGGGGCCCCTGCCGCTTTGGAGCTCTGTGTCGTCACGCGCCACACTCACTGGAGGCCTGACAACAGGTGCTTCCTGGACTAACAGAGAGCAGGTGCATCTGTGTCCTACCGCCATCCCCATACCCCCTCCCCCCGACACACACACGCACATGCACACACACACACACATACTCATATTTTTTTTACTCTCTACCTCTTTTTCTGCTTTATTTTCCCTTGCTTCTCTCTCATTCACACTCTCTCTCTGACTAGATTCACACGAAATGTTCCTCCGCACATGATATGACTAACCTTGTGTCCTTTCTGTTTGACATTACATTAAATCTCACATCCTCTCTCTTGCTTTCTCTCTCACACACACACACTCACACATTTGGAGGGATGCATCTCCTTTTTATTATTTCCATTCTTTGGCTACAGCAGGTGCATACGGGGCAGCAAAAACAACCCAGTGATTGGCGGATGCCTCCCCGTGACCTTTCACCCCCTGCATTCATACACTGCTGTGAGCATGTGCAAACTTTGGGGCATGATGTCTGTTTATTCTCCACTCTGCATTGTTATAATCCACTTAAACTTGGACACAATCAACCACACAGAGCATCGTTCACACTTGACATACAGAACACTGTGTGAGTTACAGTACTTGAGTTATGGAATTTGGAATCCGTGTCAAATATTTTCAGGCACTTACACGACCTCTAAATATACCAGAAGCACCACTGTGTATCTTCAGACACTGGTGAGGTAGTGTTTCTATACAAGAAGCACCTTGTCCTGATGAGAGCCCCTTGCAGTTTACTGCCAAGCAAGTTACGAGAGGATAATTTCAGGTAAATATAAATACACAATTTTTAAAGAACACCATATAATTTATAAGACTTGCAAAAGTATGCTGTGGCCAGTGTTGCATTTCAACCGGCCACTGTGATTTAAGAGACCAGTGGATAGGGTTTCAGTAGGAAAGGATCAGCAGCCGCAAGATTGCCGTCAACAAAATGGCGTCATTAAATAATTTAAATAAATTATTAATTTATTAAAATTGATAGATTAATAAATTATTAATTTATTTTAATTATTTTAATAAATCATTTTGGCCAGGATCAGCTGTTCTCATCACTCATAACAAATATAGGGATGCAGATGACTGAACTTCCTTGGCACTTCCCGATTTAAAGCACTCTGCACGAGGGTAACTGGTTGGAACGATGGTACTGAATGCTGTCAAGTCTAAAACCAGACCATAATTTCCCAGAAGCATCAGTCATCTTTGTTGGTTGTCAACCACATGTATTGTTATTCATCTTTGATTCCACATGACTGGAGAGAGAGCGGCAATATCCAATTAGAGCCTCTTACAACCTTTTTTTAGTTATCAGTATTATAGTATTTTTTAAATTCATACTCCATACCCTACACACTACACATACTCTTTCCTTCCTTAAAAAAAAACAAAAAACAAAAAAGTCACGATGTACTTTGTTAATCTCCAGATTGATATTTTGAACTCAGCAGTTTCTATGTTTCTGGTCTGGTCATGTCATATCCCATTCTACTGCGCTGACTGTCTGCATACCTCACACTTCACATATAATGCTCTCTCCCCACAGAAACATAAACTTAGAGGGGCCACAGTGTCCCTGTCCACGGCTAGGCTGGTATCGGCTGATCGTCCTCAGCCTTGCGGGAGTGAGGGCTGCCTTCAGTACCAAAGCTCTGGGGGTTTATGTCACTGGAGGTTTATTTGTGTCAGAAGTTCTCCCCTCTAATGATGAAACGAAGTTAAATTACTTCTGTGCATTGCCCAAAAGTCTCTTGCAGTTCTGTGTTTTTCTGACTGCTTTATCTCCTGTGCTTCATGTATGTCAAACTGGGTTCTCATGAGGTGGGAGAGTGGGGCAAACGGTGGAGAAGAGGTGCCTTTTATCATCAAAGGACATCGCAGTGGGTGTAGATGGGGGATCAGGGGCATGTTGCAAAGCATTTTGGGTAAACTGAGATGAGGTGGTCTCATGAGGACGTACCGCTGTCTTGTGCCCCTCATCATGTCCAGCAGTGTGTGTGTGGTGCCTGTGCCTCTGGCCTCCACCAGTGTGGTGCATGTGTGTGTGTTGAGACTTGTGCTTGTGTGTGTGGGAGTGCGTGGGTGTGCCGTGAGGTGTGTCCTGCCTCACGGTGTGCGTGTCAGCCCTCTGTGGGTTTGTGTGTGGTGTCTGTGTCTCCACCTGTGGTCCTTGCTCCAGGTGGGGGGGTGTGTATTCTCCCACAGAGGCGTGTGTGTGTCTGCTGCGGGTGGTCGAGTTCTCCTGGGCCACCTCCAGGCACTTCCCCTTTTTGTCCTGCCCCCGAAACCCCCGGAGCTTGGGGCTCCAGTGCTCCCTCCAGTGGAGGGCGATGGTAGAGCGGTCTGCCACCAGACGATGCTCCCCAGGCGCCCAGTTTCGGCCCCCTTCCTCTGCGCCAATCAGGAGAAAGCTCCTGCCCACCTGAAGGGCGGGGCAGCCACAGCCAAGGTCGCGGTCTGGCACCCAGAGAGCCTGCTGTCCCCGGCGCACGCGAGACAACCCCACACGGAACACGGACTGCACCCATATCGTGAACTGCCACCAGGGCCCTGAACGTTCCATTCCTTTCACCTGCACCTTCAAAACTGTGAAGAGACACCATACTCAAGTTAATCATGAGACTGCAAATGATTTTCATTTGAACAGATTACAGGTGCAGACTTTTATAAAAGGCTACAGAGAAAAAAAGTAACAGTTATGTTACTATTTAATAGTGCTGAACCTACCATAGTCCTTCAGACAAAATGTCTCCAGGTTCATTCTCACTTTCAAGGATGACGGGTGACAGTAAGACTGGCACTCCTCAGCTAACAGGGTGAAACAGAAGGGAAGTGAAAGGTGGAGGAATAGAAAGAATAGAAAGAGAGAGAGAGATGATCTGTCACCTGTTCTAACCCCTTTGTGAACGTTGTCAAAATGTCAAAATTGCAACACAACACATGTATTTTAAAAATGCTCCACTAGGGGGCAAGAGACAGCAATTAATCAAAGGATCCAAACTTCAGGAGACAAATTAACAGATCAAACAGGACAGTTATACCATGAAGACAGGCTCTACTTACCCCTGCTGTACTGAGGTTGGTAGACTGGAGTTGGGGCAACAACTTCCTGGATCTCTAGATAACCAGGTAAGATTGAAAGGTAGAGAGAAAGAAAGAAAGTGAGAGATGGAAAATCGTGAAAAACAAAACAGAATATTAGAGAAGAAGGCAACAGCAAAGGCAGTGACAGAGACAGAGAAAGTGAGAGGGAGATAAAGTGTGTGTGTGTGTGTGTGTGTGTGTGTGCGTGTGTGAGAAAGAGAGAGCGAGAGATGGTGTTAGATTTCTGCAATGAGAGATGAGTGTGTAATTAGTGTGCCTTTGAGTTTGCCCTTCCTCATGACTACACCTCTGCTGCACTTGGGCAGTAATCCCGGTAGCAGCTCATTAGTGCATACTGTGTGTGTTTGAGCCCTTCTGTATGTTGCTGTAGGTGTGTGTGTGAGTGTGTGTCTTTGCACATGTGTATGTATGTATGTGCGTGTGTGTGTGTATTCTGTGTGTGTAATGGGAGAAAATGTGAATATGTGTGCTATGCTTGCAGTGTCTGCCTTTGTGGATCTTGTTCCGCGTGGAATGCCTGTGTGTGTGTGTGCGTGTGTGTGGTGTCCCTCTGTGCGAGTGTGTGCATGTGTGTGGTCCTCTGGGGGGGTCAAAGTGACCACCCTCCACTAGCCCAGCCAGTCCTATGATACAGACCTGCACAAACCCCAGACACTCTGCACTCTTCATCTCTCACACATGCATGCACACACACACATACACACACACACAGCTGTGAAAGTGTGTTTTTAAATGTCTGTCTTATGTTACACTGAGCAAGCCACCGTTTAAGACACCATGGTAACAACTGTCTGTTAAAGTTAACACACACACGTACAAATACACTCAATCACTGCCGCCCCAAACTCATGGCTCTGGCCAAGAAAGGTCTGCTGTGTTGGACAAACCATATATTACCCAGACATCTAACCTAATGCTGTGCTTCTGCCCTACACTTTGACACAACTGGGGCAGACCTGACATCCTACACCCCCCTCCTCCCCAAAACCCCCCTTAACACTCAAACAGGACTCCCAAGACCTTTCACTGAAAGAGTGAGAGTGCAGAAGAAAGGTGGCGGGTGAAAATGAGTATGAAGTTAGTTAAGACTGTTCAATTATGTGACATTCATTTTTTTTCTGTTGGATAATATCCCAAGATATCAAACTTCTTTTTTGCAGAGTTCTAAGCAAGTGTATCTGTCTGTGTCTAAGGGAGTTCAAAGACTTCTCATCTCTCTCTTTCATACACACACGCACGCACGCACGCGCGCACACGCACACACACAGCAGGAGAGAGACAAACTCAAACACCTCTGTGGCGCTAATAATAAGCCCTCGTCCTATTTTCCAATGATGAATAACCAGTGTGTTTCCTTTTCCCCGTTTCGTGTGAGGTGCGCGGGTTTTGTTTTTAGCCGCGACTCTCCTTTGGTGACAGAGAAGGGTCTATAAATAACAGCGGGTAGCCCTGTGAAAAAACAAACAAGCTTTTCTTTCAGTGAGTCCTTTCCTCCGAAGACTTATGCATCTGCCTCGCCACTGACGAGCCTGTTTGAGAACCGCAACAGGTGCCCGCGGTCGCCCGCGGAAAATCACCTGACGCGGGCTTAAAACACGTCGGAACCGCGACATAACAGTGACACACGTGGATTATCGCTCAACTTGGTGTCGCTGAGCCTGCTTGGTGGGAATAAAAATGCCTGAAAATCCGCCTAAGCCACCCTCAAAGCCGAAGGAAGCCAACCGGCTAGCCCAGGAAAGCCGTTAAAGGCCTGGCGCAGTGTGGAACGCTGTTTCGCCATCGCTGCCATTCGCAGGAATGAGAGATGAGGCGCTGTGTGAATTAATCCAGACATGCAGCAAATCCAACTCACCCCGTTGAACCTCGTAGGGAGACATAGTGAAAAAGCCTGGACTCATCTTATAAATTTGATTAATTAATTGGACCGAATTAGGACAAGAGCAATCGAGGTCACTGGAAAGAGATGATTAATGCAGGATTACATGGAGGCGTCTCGAATTGATGTGTCTATGTGCCGTCAGTCGACCGTATCTGCTAAAAACTCAAGATAAATGAAACATTCACGAACAAAATATGCAAACTGGACTTAAATATTTGTTTTTATGTAAACCTGTTGACTGATATTGAACTCTCTAAACCACACATGCTCCTTGGACCAACAGCCAGGCCGTGAATGTGGTACTCATTCAAACTGGCACTGTTTTCCTGACCTTGAATGACACAGGAAAGTAGCCTCTCAGAGAGTGAGAGTGGTGTACTTACTAAGGCAGGGGCGAAGAGGCGATCTGCCCTGTTTGTACCCTGGGGCGCATCGGTTGCATCTCTGTCCTGTCACCCCTTCTCGACATAAGCACTGCCCAGTAGATTGGTTACACCAACGACCCACGGCTCCCAGTGGATGGCACTGACATGCTAGTTATCAGAGCGAGAGAGAGATAGACAGAGAGAGAGAGAGGACACACCAGATAAATTATTAGTGAGAAGGGACACTGGGCACAATATCAGGGCACATAATTTAAACTGACACTGTACAACAGAATAAGATTTCAGGGTAGACATACAAAAATAGATCATATTTAAAGCACATGTAATTGAATGCCATGGTAGTTCATAAAGAGTGCATTATTGACCATTTGTATAAAAGCAGTGGTGTAGCGGGTTACAGTAGAAGTGGCGTGCTAAAGACGCTAAGGTGGAAGCATTACAAAAGACATGGAATGTGCAGCTCGCGGCAGCCAGAGACACTGACCAATCTCTGTTTAAGATCAGCTGCGCTCATTTAAACAAACCTAACACAACCCCCACAAGCATGACAAACAGGCAGTCATCTCTCACTGGGATAAATCTCGGCTGGTTTTAAGTAGCTGGTATGTCATGCCAAATGTGAACGCAAATATTTAAACATAACTGGCCGTCTAACAGTTTGGAATGTCAGAGCGAGCGAGTGTGGTACTTGAAGCGCAGGTATTAAATTATGAGTACAAGACACAAAACATGACATGCATACACTGTACACACACACACATACACACAAAGAGGCAGATTCCTTAGACACATTCGCATAATACACAAACAGCATAAAGGAGAGTTATATTTGGGTTTTAGTTGGAGCTCCACAGAAGCACGACTAAGACATGTGACCAGTCAAAGGGCAAATGTCAGTATGGATTCCAGTTCTCTCACCATAGCCATAACATAGACACTCTCTCTCCCTCCTGCACATGTGCTTGAAAGTACATGCACCCCATCCCTTATCTAAATAAACTATCTCTGGATATAAAACATATTGAAGCAAATTAGCTCATAATGTCCAGACATCAGCTAGCGTACAAGCAAATGTAAGACATATGATTTAATTAATGGTATAATTAAATTAATAAATAAGAACACATGCACAGAGAACACACACACACACACAGAGTTACTGACGTTGGCAGGCCTTGCGGTGGGTCATGGGCTTGCTGAGGTCTCTCGTGTAGCCGTTCTGGCAGAACTGACAGTGGCGTCCTGTCGTGTGGTGACGGCACTTGAGACACACGCCACCACTGTTACGGCCCGATTGCTGGTAGATCTCCATACTGAACCTACATTTAGTAGAGTGGCCATTGCACTCACAGGCTGAAAGAGATGGAGATACAGGTATGTGTTAGTGGATTGGGTTGGGCTGACACTGAATATATATGCTGCATAATGTTTCTGCAGGTCTTTCTCTCTCTCTCTCTCTCTCTCAGACACACACAAACACACGCGCACACAAAGCCACCCATGTACACACACATTCTATACACACAGTAAGTCAAAGAACACAAACTTCAAAATCACAAAAAAGTGACAATTTCAGACAAATGTCCACATTAACCAACAGGGTCGTCTACATTGGATAGACCAATGGCAAAATTAGATAGAAGTTTTTAAATCAAATGATGAGAATAGCATTTACTAACAGTTAAATGTTGCATTCTTGGGTGCATTAAACAACCTACATGGTGTCATTTGTCATTCACAACTATTGAAAATTGGCCTCGTTTTGGTTCTATGTCCAGAAAGAAAAAACATAAAGACTGATAGACAGACACGTGGCCATGACTCACGGACGCACGGGTGGGGTTGCGACGGCGTGGCCCGTTGCCATGGGCGATCATAATAAAAGGGCTTGCACACATCGCAGTCGGTTCCTGCAGTATGATGCTCACACTGGCACACGGCCTGACCTTGGCTGTCACGGCGACAGCGAGAGGCGTGCCCATTGCACTTGCACCTGCCCCCACCTGCAGGTCAGACAGTGAGATGGGGGGGCGGATGGGTGGTGCGGAGAGAGCGGATGGGCTGAGATGAAGCGAGGCTCCCGTCTTCTGTCCTCGTGAGCCTCTCCCCTCGCCGTGGTTTCGCCTCCTCCGTAGCTCTTGGCTCTTTGCCCCCTTATCCTTACCCTCCACCAGCCAATCACAGCCCCCACCCTGGCAGGGCTTCCAAGCCAGGGTCTCCTTCTTCCGTCCACGCCCCTTTCCCTTCCTAGGTGAGGAAGGGCTGCCAGTTGCCATGGCATCACCATCGCGTTCCTTCCTGGTGGTGTTCTGAGTCTCTTCCTGAGAGGGGGATTTGTTGCTGCTGTTCCTGCGGGCAGCTTTGTCTGTTCTCTCGCTCCCTCTCCGGTTCTCCTTTGAGTTCTCCACCTCAATCTTCATCAGTTCTTTCCCTCCCTCCATGCCCCACAACAGTCCTCCTCCACCTCCTCCTCCTCCTCCTCCACCTCTTTCCCGATCAGACTGAGCTGTATCTTCACCCTTAGTGCCTGCCCGCCACCTCAACACCCCTCCCGTGCTCCCACCTTCGACAGCCTTTCCTGAGGCCTGCTGTGTGCCCGCTCTGCGGCCCTGCGGCTTGTGGAAAACCACCCTGATGTCAGTGGCCGTCACCCAGTCCTGGAGCACAGGGCTGAAGTCCAGGTCGGCTGCCGAGGGCCGTCCGTCCAGGGTGGAGAAGGCCAGCACGGCCCCCCCACGATGCTTCTGCAAGGGTCTGGGGTCCGAGCACAGGGGCTCGGTCTCTTGGTGCCGCGTGAGGGCCACCGACTGGGGCGGCTGTCCGAAAGTGGCCAGGCAGTTGCTGGAGTAGTACTGTAGCGGGCGCCAGCTGTGGCCGTGATCCATAGACTTGAGGATGGAGATGGAGAGGCCCTCGGAGAGCTCCCCCTGCTGGCAGAACTGCAGGCTGATGTAGGTGATCTCGAAACGGCGGCCCAGGGGCACGGTGACGGTCCAGTCGCCGTCCCAGGGCTCCCCGCTCAAGCAGGTGAGGTTGTGAGGGTTGTGGAGGTCGGTGAGGGAGGTCACGTTCCTCTCAGGGGTGGCCTGGCTCGGGTGGCTGGCCAGAACCGGGACCCCGTAGGCCGCGTTGATGAACTCGGACAGGCAGTGGCGAGGACGCCCGTCCAGGTGGTAGCAAGGGTCATGGGGAGAGGTCCAACGGAGTGGGGAGTGAGTGAGAGGGGTGGGGGAGAGAAGGGAAGGGGGGAGAAAGACAGAAAAAAGGAGGAGGAGAAAGAAAAGGAGGAGAGGGGAGGGAAGGGAGTAAGATGGGAACATGATGTCACCCAGCCTGTAAAAAAAGAGAACGAAAATTTTAAGAGATGTTTTTAAAAGGTTGAAGGGAATTTGAGGTAAAACAATAAAGAAAAAAACATTTTGAAGGATTTATACAAAATGCATCCAGAGTCGTGAGTGGACCATGTATCCATTTTCCTTCTGACAGACCACCTGTGGCTCGATTGAAAACATCCCAACCTAGATGCAAGCAGCTTCAAAAGTCAAACCACTACCATTTTATAGCCCTAATCCTGACCAGCTCTCAACAGGATATCAAAAGCAACAGATCAGGCACGAAGCCTTTAAAAAAGTATTAATCTTAACGTTTTGGAAAGGGTCAGGGAAAAGAGGAGGGGAAAAAAAAACAGGATGAGTTTTGGATGAGTGAAGGGAGTAAGGGATCACAGAAGGATCCGGGTGGATGACAAAAAGCCGGAGTAACAGCTGGCCCTGACACAGCAGCAGTCACATGAATCATATTTACGACCCTTAACTTGTGCTACGTAAGGAAGTGTCTGAATGGACACAGAGAAAGAGAGCAGTCAAGAAAGAGAGAGAGAGAGGGAGAGAAGAAGGGAGGGAGCGGGAAGGAACAGATTGAGAGATAGAGAACTTTTTTAAAGTTACCCTCATCTCAAAGGAAAAAAAAAAACAACTACGGCAAATGCATGTTTATTGTGGTATTCCTAAACGCAGAAAAATATCCACAAGAGCAAGTCAATGGAAAGAGAAAGCAGATCTGTGAGTCATGGAGGCCCTCACAGGACACACAAATGACGAAGAGGGGTTGAGGAAGATGTCGACATAAATGGAGCGAATAAAGACAAAGCAATAGATAGATAGAGAGAGAAAGAGAGCTAGATCCAGGGGGACAGCGGGAGGAAGACAGACAGATGGACAGAGATTAGAGGGAATGATCGAGCTGGAAGATTTATGGTGCAAATGCGAACCATGCAACACTGGGCCTCAGACCTCATCCGGCCCCTTCCTCCAAGAGCACAGGCGGGTGTGTGTGTGTGTCCGTCTGTGTGTGTGTGTGTGTGTGTGTCTGTATTGGTATGAGAGGGTATGTGAGTGCATGTGTGTGTGTGTGTGTTGTATGTCGATACCACCACTCGAAAGAATCACTTTTTCTCTCCTTTTACGAGACGCTGACACAAGGAATTTATTTATCTGTCGACGTGTGATCCGACACCGGCAAAGTTAGCGGGCGATCTCGGGTTAGGGACCCACCGAACAATAGCGCTACTTTTCCAGCCAGTGTGATCTACGGCTGTGACAACCTGTTGGATTTTAAGGCCTGAAAGGGCCCCGGGAGACCAAGCTACACCAACGAATCTCACCGAATCTATTTCAAGGACACTTCATTACATTCTCTCGTTGTCGTGGTGTTTCTTTCCCTCCTCATTTAGTTTGTCTTCGTAGCACCGTATCTCTGTCTGTTTGCCTTTTCCTTTCTCACAGTCTTGCAGTTGCTCCGTTTCTACTTCCATAATAATGTTTTTTTTTTCCTCTGCTTTTCTTCATACCTCTGCACATCCCTCACCGTTGCTTCCCACCCTTATGTGCGCAGCACTTCCACTTGCTCCCCGCTTCTCACAGATCCCCATTTGCTTCCTCACTTCCTCACCTTGTAACTCTCTCACGTCCTCCCACACTCACTTCACTCCTCTCCCAACCTCCCTATCTTTCGCTCTCACTCAGTCTCACACGTACACACCCTCCCTCTACACCCCAAGCCTCCACACACACACACACACACACTTTCCTTATATCACCTGCCTCCTGTCGTTCTGGGAATATTCCTAAGTGCTGAAGATTGATGGTGCTCTAACAAGCGTGTGACACTGACAGCAGAGTCAGCAGGGATGCATAAACCAACCCTGTTGGAGAGAGAGAGATACACAGAGAGAGAGAGAGAGAGAGAGGAAAAGATATAGGCAGAGAGAAAAAGATAGATAGATAGAGAGAGGGAGAGTTGGCAAAGGGACGAGTCACCCCTCTCAATTAGACCAGTGGCTGAAACATGAGGCTGCCCTCTGGGCCTGAACAAGAGGGAAATAGAGAAGATAGATATACTGATAGATGGGAGGGAAGAAGGGAGGGAGTAAGTGGGTAATAAACGATAGCCATGTGTGCCTCAACCATTTGTTTCAGGTCTCAATAATAAATAAATAAATAAATAAACAAACATACATCTGTTTTGAGTGCTACCCTTGGAGACGTCAAGCATCCTGACATTGCTGTAGGTAGCAACAGAGGTGGTGTTGGTGTGAGTAGAGCGGAGTGGAGTTTGGTGGGGGGTGGGGGGTGGAGGTTGAGAGGGTGGGGCAGGTGTTGAGCGGCCCAACTGTGTCTCCTGTCTCGCCGCGGCACATTCCAGGGGTCCTATGCATGGCCCTTGGGCATTCCACACGTGTTGCGACATGCCCCGGGGGAAACCGGAGCGTCCCGCGAAAACACTATCTGGATTAATTAATCGACTGATAGATCGAGTCTCAGGCTGACTTGATGGCGTCAGTAAGTGCATCAGCCCAAGACTGTGGTGTAAGCTTAAGCTTCAGGCAGTGGTGTGGGCAGAACATCAGTCAGCCAACATAGTGAAAACATATCGAGACAGGCTTAGGAGAGCAAGAGAGATGATTTTGAAGCATGGACTGAATCTCAAGGCCCTCCATACTCCATACTGAACCCTCAAACAGGCACGAAGCAGCCAATCATGAGGTCAATTCGTGTCGGTTAACTTTTTGAGGGTTCAGGGATTAGGACTTGTGGAATGTAGAGATTTAGATATTATTTCTGATCCAAGAATACAGTCATCTGTTTCCCCCTAGGCCCTGAACCGTCAAGTGCTTAAAAGGTATGAATCTGCTTCCTGATTGGCTGATTCATGCCAGTTAAGTTGTTGAGGGGTCAGGGCTTAGGGGGGATATTGGGGTTCAGCTCTCACAATTACCACATGTGTTTTTCCACCCGTGTCTACTTCACTGGCTGATTCCAAATAGCATAAATCCTCAGCTGGTCAGACGTCCTCCTCCCAATGGGCAATTGCATTGCAACCAACAAAGTTGCTAGCTTAGTTAGAAACTCAGTTAGCAACTTTGGTTTTGGGGAAACGGACCTCAGATCAGCTAACAAATGTAAACACCACGTTAACTGCACAGGTACAATAAATGTGTGGTATGCTGTTTACTTTCTAAAGCCTGACTGTTACAACCCTGATACTTTCAGAGTAAGACTAATGTAAAAATGAGTATCTTATCACTAAATATAATTAAAAAAATATCCGTTTATAAAAATATCTACATACGTGTCAAATAGGGCCTGAGACAGAAGGAGCAATTAATCTATGTTATTTAAAGTACTAATCAGTAGCAATCAAGCTACTTTATTTAAAGCACCACAGGTGCCGCAAGTCTCTCAAGCAACAGCCTCCAAGTTACTCAATTGAAATAATTTTAAAATATATTATTACCAATGTTACACTAGGGAGAAAAAAATATGGATGACTGATGGTGTCACTGTGGCTTTAAAGCTGAGCCAAGCCTGTCACTGAGGCCCCCCCGGAGAGGGACACAGATAAAGACAGAGAGTGAGAGAGAGGTGCAGGTGTCCAGAGCATGCGTAAGAGTGGCAGCTAAGGGGGCATGTGTACGTCCTGCAGTCTGACAGTAAGGGGGGTGGGGTGTTTAGATGTTATTCAGAGGGGGCTGTCTGCAGGCCTATATAGTGGTCCAGTTGAGGGGGTTGTGTGCGTGCATTCCTGTGGCATGACCTGCGCTTGTTCTAGGTTACATGACATTGCTAATTAAACATAGCTCATTACAAGTGCAAGAAGGATTCATGGTCCCCTAGGGGGCGCACTAGCAGGGCTAAATTGAGCCTCGTTTAGACTCCGGGCAGATCGTCGCCTAGTCTGAGGTGGGGGAGGGGGGTGTAAAGAGGCACTGGTGGCAGGGGGGGAACTGGAAAGAGGCAGGAGGGCTGGTTGGATAGGGTTTCTGTGATTTGTCCTATGCTTTCCATAAATTCACACTCCGAGCAGGTCGGAAGGCGACGGCTGGAGGTCTGGCCCACCGAGGTCTTTAAAGACGATCCGGATACATCCGTGCGTTCCCACGATAAGTCATCAGCGAGTCAGGCAGAAATGAACAAAATTACTTTGTTTGCGTGCGAAGGTGTGGGTAATTAGGGAGGCTTTTGTATGCATGCACTCACACACACACACACACACACACACACACACACACACACACACACACATACACAAACACACACGCACACACACTCACACATACACAGTGACGCTTACAGAGGGACACCATGTGAGCCAGGACACTAATATGTGGTGTCCCTGACTGAGGGCCTGTCCTCTCGTTGCTCAACTTCACGTTGCACCACTGCAGTATCAAGAGACCCTGCAGATGTAGTCTGCATATGTAGAACTACTTCCAAAAATTTTATCAAAGATTAAATGATAAAATAAGGACAGAAAAACATATCCGATCAAAAAAAAATTATTTAATTAAAAAACAAACATATATATCTTTAAAAAAAAAACACATTCATATACATTCCAAGAAATGCTGTAGGCCCCCAAACTGCAGTTGAACGGCACGTTTATTTTTAAAATCATGATGTCAAAAGGTGAGCTCAACACTATCTCTGGCTGAGGACCTTTAAGGTCCAGGCCGGTCCATTGCAGAGCCCTGAGAGGGTGGGCCAGGGCGTCTGAGCTCTAGAAAAACACCTGATGACAGCCGTCGGCATGTTTACAGCCTGCTGAGACATGGCCCCGACTGGGGATGGTGTGTGTGAGTGTGTGTGTGTGTGTGTGTGTGTGTGTGTGTGTCTTTTCACACAAGGAAACGGCAGCTCTCGTTAGCAAGACCTTTCACTGGATGTTTCGCTCTGCTCTCTGGGACCCTTGGGACAGACACTGCCCAGGGCATAAAACTCTGTGGAGGGGTATTAGTTCAGGCAAGCCTGGGCAGTTGTGGACAGATGACCGTGCCAACAGCTTTCCATGCACAAACACTACATTATGAAATCCACCGTGCATCAAAACACGTAGAGGATCAAACCTCTCTAAGACACTACAGACTTTTCAATCAGAACTCAGCTGCTGGGTTTCTCAAACAACCAGTGACATTTCCCTAACTAACTTCCTAAGAGAACAATAGTTTCATTCTTCTCACTTCTCACAATCGAAAGGAATTTCAAAAACAGTAAATTGCTTGCCTAAAGATGTCCAGTAAAGTAATGGAAAAGTCAAGCCAAGAACAACACAGATGACTAAGACTAATTCTAATTTGTTGGAAAGCCAGCACTAACTGCATGCAATCAAGTACAAACAAAGACTGGGCACATTCATGGCAACAGCATAAGATAAACAGGAGAATGCATAGCCGTAGTCTAGGTCATAGGTCATAAAAGAATAATGCAACACATCGCAATCTGTAGAGCCAAAATGGAGTAGTCTGTTTTAGTAGATGAATTTTAATAAAATTATTTTGTAAGCATATATGCGACATATAATTTGTATATATCCCATACCCTTATGTCCATATCTGCGTCTATGTAAAGGAGTAAATACTCTTTGGGCAAGCAGACCAGAGGGAGAGACAGGAAGAAGATTTATTAGCAGAGGTATAATTACATGCCTTTTAAAAGCTTCACTGAAGCTAGAGCATCTTAGCATAAAGATCACCCTACAGCAATGGTTCTCAAACTGGGGTCCGCAGCATGTTGCCAGGGGGTCCGTGAAAAAGTTTGCTACAAAGTATAAACTTGTCTCATAGGCAGAAAAATACCAGAGATCAGTATAGAGCCCAATCGCACTGTGCTCTTTACTCCCACCAGCATAACTTTAGTGATGCTGTAATATGATATATTACATCAATCTGTCAAAACACTTTCCTTAGGCATTAATATTAACTGCACGGAAAATGAATATTAGTTATTATTAGTTATGTGAAACAAACAGTATTTTTTTTTACCACAGCAGGCCTAGATTTGACAAAAAAAAAATAATCCTTCTAAAACTGGCAAGTTTTGCAAATGCAACAACATGCCTATTTAAAACTGTTGAGGTAGTAGCAAAATATGTTTTTAGAATAAGAGTTTAAAGGCATCTGAAAGGACACATGGCTATAATCTTATATGATTACATTTTTGTTGCGATTATGAGGGGTCCTTGAGGAAAAACTTTTGCTCCATAAGGGGTACCCCGTCCAAGAAAGTTTGAGAAGCCATGCTCTACCGCACCGGAGACAGACACCGGCGGTCAGAGTCAAACGCCGCTCGGCAGCCATCGGTTTCATTTACTCCCACAATAAACATGGGCAGTAAAAGTTGTACACGGCTGCTAACACTGCACCAACAGCAAACAGCTCAGCTGGGGGCAAGGGGGGGAACCATGGGGAGCTAGTAGAGAGGGACATGGGAGACTGATGACTGTCTGTCTGTCTGTCTGTCTTTCTTTTCCACTGCATCATTAACACACCTATGTTCTTATGTACTCTGACTGTGTATTTCTCCCTCTCTTTTGCTCTGTCTCTCTTTCTTTCCCTCCCTCTCCATCTCACACACACTCACACACATACTCACATACACAAACATACACATACAAGCTGCATCTCTCCAGATGCCCCTCTCAGTGGTCCAAATCCATACGCTGTGGCAGGGGCTTGTTCGGGGTTGTTCAGCATTGTCGAGCAGATGAGCAGGATTTGGGCTGTCTCACACGTTTTAATGCGTTAACATTCCTCGTCATGGAGAACACACCCCGCCAGAGACCACGAAACATGGCCCAGGCACGGCTCACTTGTACACACACACACACATACACACATAATATTTCTTGGTGCATTGGACAAAAGTTCTCACTAGTTCTCTCTAGTGTGGGCACACAGACACACACACACACACACACATTCTTGGTAGATACATTCATCTTACCATGGGATAATGGTGTTGCATTAAAAATGCTATTACACAGCATCCTTATGTCAGCATAAATATTTCAGTTTTCCCAAACTACACAGGCACGCCACTAAATTGCCACAATCCATCATCCTCTAAAAGAACATGTTGGGTTTAAAATAAATTAAAGCTCATCTGTCACTGACACAGATGGTGTTCTACCAAAACAAAAACATAAGCTCCCTCTTTCTTTCTCTCTCTCTCCCCCTCTTACACTCTCTCTCTCTCTCTCTCTCTCTCTTTCTACCACACACACACACACACACACACACACACACACACACACATACAGGCAACTGGGGCACCTGTTGGTTCTTGTCAGCAACTCACAGCAACACCTTTGTTAATTTCAATTGTCCTTAGCCTGTCCGAAACACAACACTGACTACTGAGGTCATACAAACAAAGAACAAGGGGAGCAAGTCAGAGGCACGAGAGAGCGAGAGAGAGAGCGAGAGAGAGAGAGAGAAAGAGAGACAGAGAAGAAAAAAGAGAGCCTAAAGGAGGAAACCCCATGTGTGCCTGGTCTGATTCCCATGCAACATTCTTCGTCTGCTCCCAGGATGTTATTCCACTCAGAGGGGATTCCTGTCACCCGTTTTTAGGTGTAATAATCTAATTTTAGTGGCGCTGGTGAGGGAGGTGCAGAAAGTGGATTATCACCGCGTCCATATCTTTAGCCAGGGAGACGACCCCACTTCCAGCTCACACCTTACTCTTCACCACATGCAAAATCATGTTTGATGTACAGCCAGTGACCTGATTAGATACTTATAAATAAGAGGGATATCTTAGAGCGCCTTATAGCTATATAACACCATATATCTAAGTAGTCTAATGTCTACGTCCCCCCAGTTCTATTGATTTGGGTTAGGGAGACTATATTTGTTTATCATAGATGTTAAAATGACTGTCTTTTACATTGAATTACTGGATGTGTGCAGTTACGCTCAGTTGCAGCTTTTTGCTATGTGGTGAAAATGCGATTGATGGTTGCACTCTTTGCAAATCTTTAGTTTAGATCAAATTAGAAATGTACTTGTGTATACTTGTGTATAGAAATGTATTTGTGAACTACATCAGCATACACAGAGTCAGAGAGAAGTTCCCGATTTAGGAAATTAGTGCCTTTTTTCCAACTTTCATTAGGATTAATTTGCTTGGTACAAAAGAAAAGAAGGAAGAGAGTGAAGACGAAAAAGAAGAGGGTAAAATAGAGAGGAGAAAAAGGACACACACATATAGTCCATGCTCCCATAGTCACTCCCACGCTAGTTTAATGCTAGTTGGCAGCGAAGTTCCCTGTGAGGCTTGCGGCTCTGAGGACGATATTGAGAAACAGATGCAGATGAAATCGAGGTTCGAGATTTCCCATGTTCTGCCCATGCCAAATACAACACAGCTAAATGAACAGTGAGGAAAGGTGGTCACTTTTTTTTTTTTTTTTTTTTTTTTTTAAGATTGAACTTCAGTGATTAAGCAGAGAGACCATTAATGGAGTTGGCCTTGTATGATTGAAAATTATTTAAACATCTCTACTCTGGGATATTATGTAAGGTCTTTGACTTTTGTGCAATTTCCATAGTGTTATTTCAACACTGAATTAAACAAATGTTTTGAATGTGTATAAATGTATTTTATACACTTATATTAATACTTACACTATACATTATACCTATAATCCATATCCATTATTGCAATTGCATTAGTTATCATTAGTGATCACTGAATGTCAGAGGAGTGATATTTTTGTTTATGCATGACCTGAATGATCAACCAGTGAAACAGGCAAGAGGTAAGGAGGTCGGGAACACTGCGTCATAAAACACATCAGTAAATAACAAACATCACCTCTGAGGAAACTTGACAGGTAATAACTGACCTAACGTGCAAAGGGGGAAAAACCAGCTGGCTTTAGTTGGAAACAACGGAAATGAAATTTCTCCAATAAAAAAAAATCACGCAGCTCATATGCCACACCAATGAGAAACCCCTCAATAAAAAATACTCACCCTACACCGGTGCAAAATGTGTTTTCATTTATAAACAAAACTAATTTAAGATGATTAAATTCACCTGGTAGATTTATTAGCTTACATCATAACTGTGAAAATAATGTAGAATGCCATGTTGTGTCCGGCTGTAGGCCACGCGTCTGTATTCAGCCTTTAATAATAATAATAATAATAATAATAATAATAATAAATATAATAATAATAATAACAATAATAATAGCAACGTGTTTTAATTTACTAATTTTTAGTTTACTTCAAATTAATCAAATTTTTCAGCTGGCCAACAGTAAATCTTACGGAATTGAATCCGCCTCTAGGTAGATTCTTGGTTTTAGATTACGCAAATGACAAATGTACATTACTTTGTAGTGTGTACAGCAGAAATGATGGCACATACGCTTCATTTAACTGAAATCATATTTGGCTTGACATATCTGGCAACACTCGCAAGGCAGTGGAGCTGCTGCAGTTAAGGAACATACCTTAAAACAATTATGGTCAATTCAAAAACGAATTCCCAGCATTTAAATTGTTATCCTTTCCTTGTCGAGACCATTTATCGTAATTTCAGGTAATTGGTCACTGTAATTTCAGTGTCTGCAGAGATTATTTATTGCGTCCTTGTCCTTACAGAAAGGACTGAAAACTATTTAGAACATTTCTTAGACTGACCTGGAGAGGCGAATTCAAGGGCCAGTCGAAGCTTACATTTTTCAAGGGTCCACTAACCGTCTGTAGCAGACAAAACACAGTGCTACAGAAATCAGGCTACTTACAAATGTACAACTTACAACTAATTAGGCGCTATACTCTATGACGGAACAGGTGACATTGATCATCCGCTACATTAGCCATTGTCGTTAAAATTATGAATATTCCTAAATAGTTTCATAGCGAATAAAAGATAAAGCACGAGATGTGTTGGGCAGGATTTTGTTATTTTTAGTTGTGTGGAGAGAGCTCTGTAGTTGCCATTCACCTGGTGACGGTATAAATGACACATGAAATAGTAGCCCAATTCACGCCCATCCCCTCCTGACTCACAGTTAACTCGCTGACAAAATTATCCAACAGCAATGCCAAATGTTTTCATTGGTTTTCAGGCTATTGTCCAATCAAAAATTACAATAAGCCTGTCTAGTGAAATTTCAAACATAGAGAATGTCTGTAATATTAGCCACATTTTAGAGTAGGCTACTGAATTATTGATGTGATCACAAGCTCATTCGGCGTATCCTCAGAAGTGTAAGCATAAAGATGGATGTACACTAGGGATTTCAATTTGCCATCTAATTATGTTAGAATAAACACAACGCGCACCACTTCTATGCCATTTGTCCAGTGCCTGAGTGTAACGCGCGAACTTTAGCACCACCATCACCGGGTCTAACTAATCAACTTGTCAATGCCTGGGTGCCTTAGATTCTAAATTTAAATCTCCAACCTACAGTCCAGGGAGACTTAACGCGACATGGGGGTAAACCGCAGTCTAAAGGGCGATTAAAAGCTGAAGAACAAATGTCTGGATCACTTACCATGTGCGTCTCGATGCGTGATCACCTTCTCGTGCGGACTTGATCAATTCGCGCCGACGGCAAATGGACAGCTACCCAGCTGAGTCGTGCTGAGGCGAGCGCTCCAGAGTGCGGGGTCGTGCTCGCCCGCCACTGCAGGGGGCGTCTTGCCCTGACGTCAACGCACAGGCATTGGCACACTCTACGAACATCTGCACATGGGCTTGAGCAGAGGGCGAACTCAGCGCTGGCGGGTATTTTAAAGATGCGAGGAGGCTTAATGTTGAAAGGACGCGGGTCATTAGACCGCATTTAATCACCGACGTTACGCTTGTTTGGATTTATAAAAACACACACTTGAAATAACACTTGCGCAAACATCCCGGGGAACCCCACAGATGTGTTCTCACAAGCAGCGGCGCAGCAGATGAGCTAAAACGGATTCAGATGGAGGAACGATAGGAGGGGTGGAAAGAAAAAGAGGGAAAAGTAAATGTCACGTAAAGAGGAAAAGAACAAGTGAATCTGAGGGTGGAGGGACGAAGTCACTTTCCCAGAGAACCCAGTAAAGCTGATTGATGACTTCCCTTGAGGAATGCGTCCCAGGTGTGTGTGTGTGTGTGTGTGTGTGTGTGTGTGTGTGTGTGTGTGAGAGAGAGAGAGAGAGAGAGAGAGAGAGCGTGCGTGTGTGTGAGAGAGAGAGAGAGTGTGTCAGTCAGCATGTGAGTCTGAGCGTGCCAGAGAAACGTTTAGAATTGATATCGTTGGAAAGGTGACAAGTGCTATAAAACAATCCCATTTGCCCTTATTGTGCATCATATCAAATTCCGACACGTCACCTTTATGTAGGGCAGTATTCACACACACCACAGTTTGGGGCCACGGTAGGTGGAAAACCGAAGACTGTGCAAATGCAGGATCAGTTACCTCAAGGCAAACAGATGGGTCGATAGGCGCAGAAGAGAATTCGCAGGCGTTTTGGGGATGTCGGAAATCATTCCAAGAAGAAGTGAAAAAGCATCGCAGTTTTATAAATTGCAGAGGTGCGAAGGAGGCTACTGTGGCTTCTCATAGAATTAAATATTCTTCACCACCTCCACCTTCAGCGGCCCTAGCGAGGCATCTGAAATTATCCAGAACAGCATCTGGTCATGAAAAGTTTGAATCTGTGTTTGTGTTGGAAAGATGCTGCTTCCATTTTTCTTCCTGCTCTGTGGGGTAAGCTTCAGTGTCTTCGTTTACAACATACGCTTTATTTTCAGCATGCCAACATTTTGTTTGTCAAATGTTTATAAAATCATTGGCCAATGAAGTGCAAATAAAATGTGGCAGAACTGTGTCAAATTACATAGCACCAATACATAATAGTTTCCATCGAAACATTTGGTATGAAGTTTGCGCCCTAAGAAATATCCCGCGGCGTGGAATGAAAATACACGAGGTGTTGATTCCACCAGCATCTGTAGGCAACACCTCAATTAATATTACAACACTTCACTTAAACTGACAACTGCTGTAATTTAATATTTTATGATGTAACTGAAATGTCTTGGATAAAGGCAGAAAACATTCCATAACAGTTGCGAAGCTAAAGATCCAATACCTAATCAGTTTGATGACTTAATAACCCTCATAATGGACTAATGTGGTTTGGGAAAGCTAGGGAATCCACGTTATAGACAGACTAAATTAAAAACAGACTGATAAACTCATTCTTATGATGAGGACACGGATTAGTTCATTTTGAACACTTGGGTCAGACTCTGCAACTTCACCTTACATCACAACTGCAGACTGTGAATGAAATATGGACGGAACATGAGCACACTTGTCAGGAGAGGGAATAACTAAGGGTGGTCCCGAAATGAGCATGAACATGTATGGTAAAGAACCAACATTATTTTGCTTAGAGTTTTGTTCTCACGTTTCTATCCCCCCCCCCCCAAAACCTAAATTCCACTGAAAGTAAAATAATGTAATATTAAAATCCCTTACAATCATAACTGCATATATTCCATATTATGCAATATAATCAGTGGTTTGGACAGCGAAATTGTTTATTGAAACCAAGAAGCTACAGAATAGTTTGAGTGAAAGATATGTGTATGATTATGATTGAAGTGATATTAATTGGCACGCTCCCAAGACAATCAAAGAGTAACTTCATCTCTCCAGTTAAAATATTGGGGAACTTTTACCCACAATGTTTTTATTATGATCATGTCTCCATGAAGCCTCTTTGGGGTAATTCCAAGAAACGTTCAAAACAGCATGGTTTTAAGTACAGGTGGTTTTGATTTGAGCTGATTTGTTTGATCATTGAACTAAGTCAAGGCACATGTTTGGATACAATGCAGTGAATAAGAGAACCTTAGTTTGTGTCCAAAATTGATCCTTTGTTTTACTGAATGAATAAATGGTCATCCTGGTGCCCAGAATTAAGTCATAAAGAAAGCCCTTTCTATAAGACCCTTTACTATAGCTGTAGCAGCATTGCAGCAGAACTTAAACTTGACACTGGGCAGACATTGCACAACACTGTACAATACTTGCAAAGAATCCCCAAACAAAACAAAACCAAAACACATTTTGTGTAATGACAGTGTAAACTGCTCTAGACGCAGCGAGGGAGCAGACTTGGGCTAAGAGAATCAGTATGTCAAACAACATTATTTTGACATCATTTTATTTTATTGAATATTATATTGACATTGCACTTTTCAAGTGTACAGCAAATGGTCCTAGAACAGCTTTGTCCTTCCAGTCTAAAAAAAAACCAAGACAGACCTGTATATGATGACCCCCCAATTTTACACACCAATTACGCAAGATTACTAAATTAAAAGCGTTACCATTACTTATTTCTTGCTACTGCTTAGCACAGTGAGGAACTTGCAAGTATTCCAATACATAAGTCCATTGCCTGTAGCTAGTCAATTACATAGGCCCTTACAAATAAAGTATAATCTACAACCCTCATGTAAATTGTAAGAATGAATGAATGTATGATAATCTTATCTATGAGCATAATGCTGGGGAAACACTGTTAGTCATACCTTCCTGATTAATGGTCTTCATCTCCTTTTGTTTCATAATACCCTCTTCCCTGACAGGCATCTTGGCATGATCACAACTGCCACACATTTCATCATAGCCCTCAGCAGAGCGCCATCTAGAGGACAGGATGGAAACAAGAGCCAGAGCAGAGCTGAGCAGAGCTAAGCTGAGTTGAGCGCTCATGAGGTCAAATCCATAGCACTAGATTGCAGTATCAGATTATTACAGGCTAAAATGTGGTGAGAATGTGGTGAAGAGCACTTACTGGCCATCGATAAAGGAACACACCTTCTTCTGGGGGTTCACAGGGGCCCAGTCCTCCGTGGGGGCAGCTTCAAGGTAACAGGTAATATACAGCTAAAGGTAACGTGATATACAGGCAAAGGTAACAGGTGATATGTATAGTAGTTAAAGACAACAGGTGATGTACAACTAAAGCTAACAGGTGACATATAGCTGAAGTTAACAGGTGATAATGGTTAATTGTACATTATACAGTGTACACATATTGTACATTACCATTTCTTATTACACACATCTGTCTTAAAAAGAATGTTAAATAAAACAATCTTCAACTAACATGCTGAAAATGGTAAAATCATAAATATAACTCCAAAAAAATGTTACAAAATTTGAGAAGGCGGGGGGGGGGGGAGGGGGGACTGAGGAGGAGACTGTTATGGGCATTACTATCTAGCTCTAAGCACTGTGCTGTAATGCAGATGGTGGGTTGGGGAGGTCTACCAGTCTCTGTGTAAAGGTAGTAATCTCCCCTTATTTGAGCACCATTCACATCTACATGTACTAAACCAACATGTGTGCTACTAAATGCCCTAGCAATGTGGTGGCTCATGTGTTGAGGGATTGTCATTTTAAAAAGTGTTAACTTTGATAGTTAAGTTTCAAGTGTTGATGTCGCCATGCCACACCGATGCCATTCACAATATCAAGACTGTCCTACATGACTTTTAGTCAGATGTATCTGTGACAGTGATAACTGAAACTATATATTTGCAGATACAATAGTCATTTGTTTCACTGTGTCAGGCATCAATGTAAACATAACAAATAATAGCTATAGTATGCATAACCTAAATGTAAATTATGTATAATATTAGACATTTTTAGAAGGATTAATATGCCATCTTAAGAATATGTGAACTGGGGCTGAGTCATTCTACAAAATACTCTGGGGCACAGAGCTGTGAAACACATGGGCTAGTTTTATTCTAACATCAGGGAGAAAATTTTACTCTGTTGAAGTGCTGAAGTCAGTAAGTACAGAATAAAATTCGGTAAAACTGAAGTAAAACTCCCTTTACCAATTTGCTGTGCTGTGCTATGCTATGCTATTGTCTTTCAGCAGCAAATTCTGCAAGTCTCAGTGTGTCTCTAAAACGCTGAAAAAATAATTTGTCACCAACTGGATGGGAATCCATTTGATTGAACATGAAGGAGTCCAACTGGAAGAGCAGCCTGTCATCACGCACACGTGGTAGGAAACGGGAGCTAGAGCCAGTCTGCAGGGCGTCAGTCAGGCACCTGTACGGAGTGGAGGTGGTGGGGGGGTTGTGGGCGTTAGCGAGACTGACAAATCCCACCACTGGATGGCACTACAGGACTTTCCCCATCAGCTCACAAGCTGTGCCCTTGCCCAGACTTCAGTAATGCACCTGATGTGGCCTTTCTGATTAGGCTATATTATACTGACTGGTTGACACTAGACTGCTTCTCATTCCTCATGTGAGATTTAAAATTGGTCTGAGGAAGTTTGTTAAGTTTGAGGGCATAACCAGCAGTGAAATTAAACTTAAACTGCTGCATTTTCTTACCAAATCCTTTTGGAAGAACAGCAAATGCACCTCTGAAAATGCAGTTATTTACAGAGAAAATAGGCCTACATGCTGATGCTTTAATCCAGTGCAACTTGTACCTCTCTGTCTATAAGTGTCACCCTGTAAAGCCCACCAAGTGGATGTGATTAGTTCCAGGGTTTTCATTGATCCATAAGTTTGCCAAATCAGATTTGATCTTGGGTTCACACAGGATATCAACTGTGTCATTAGAAAGTTTAAATGAAACTATACAGTACAGCCTACATGTGCAACACAAGTATGAGTGAATAATACACCTTTAAATAAATGAAACACAGATGAATCTGGTTAAGTAAATCAATAAAAGACTGGTTTTGCTTGAATGTAGGCTATTATTGATAAACGCTGGCTTACATTGATTTTCATTATTCCTATATGAAACGAAGGAATGCAAAAAGTTTAAAACATTCATGCGAATATAACAGTAATTCCTACCCCTGATTTTCTATGAAGGTGTATTTGGGAACAGAGTTCACATCAGGATTGAGGGTGGCCACACAGGTGTTTACATAAAGACGAAGTGGTGGATGATTGCTCACATCAACGGCTGCCTCCACGTTTATGACATCACCCAAATAGAAGATTCCTGAGATTCTCTCATGGAGCCAGTCATCTACAGAGTGGCATCAACAAATGAGAAATTATTAACATTTTGTCAGACAACACAAACGTAAATGCATAATATTCATTTGTGTCATCTTTGCTATCATAACTCAACATCAACTAACATTTTTCAGTGCTAGGCTGAGATATACTACTGGCAACACCAACACATTAATGCTTGCCAATACACTGTATTTAAAATCAGCTAACAGACATCTCCTCAGTTTGATATCGGCCAAGTTATTACATATGTTCACGCTTTAATCACTGAGCACCACATTATTACTGCAAGAACAATATACATTATTAACTATTACCACAAAATATAATTTACTGCTGTAATGTCACAATCTGTGGCAGAACAGTAAAAGCGTGTTGCTGGGTCTGGCAGCCTACATACCAGTCATGAGTTTCAGAGAAAAGTCCAAAGAATCCTCCATAGCTTCTGTATATGATAAAGGTGCCCATGTGGGTATCAACATCTCACTGCCAACATTGTGTGTCCTACCAATGCCAAACAAACATTTCAACTAAAATTATTCTTTTTAAAATTGATTCTATTTTTGATAAATAAAAGATCGTTTAAAAACTATTCATTTAGTTTGACACTGAATGAAAAAACCTGCGGTAATAACACGTGACAGGCACTGCGATAGGCTCTGTTCCCCACAGGCCTTCGGGAGAAGAAGGTCCGAAAATATTACTGTAGATCACAGCATCTTCTGTAACCTGTTACATGGATAAGTTGTTAGTATCAACAAATACTTACAAACATTGGACCGCAAGATGGCAGCATCCACCTTGTAACTTTAGGCCACGTGGACTAGAAGTCCAACGTTACGGCTGTAAAGCAACACGGTTGTAGTACGACCACCGGACTGATTACTTGCAAATAAGATACTAAATACTACTTGCAATTTTAAGGTTTACTTGGAAATGATTATAAAAAAACAACTGAATTTTTGTTTGTTTCTGAAATGGACTTAACGGGTTTGGCATCTGAACTCTTCAATTGTAGTTAGTATGGAAGTAAAATGTCTTAACCTACCACTAATCTGGTGCCACACTCCGCCAGTGGGGCAACGATATTGTAAAATCCGTTCGACAGAAAGACCCTGCATGTTTTTTCAACAGGCACCTTGCTAAGAGCGCAAAGTGTTCCATTCGAACAGGCACATCGGTTCCAAACAAGTTCATTTTAATCTTTATTTCCATATGCGATTTTGTACAGCGAACTGATATGGCCTTAGCCTCCTCATCCGTGCTCACATTGTCAACTGGTTCTAAGTGTCCTCTCCTCTCAAGCTCAGAAAATGGGATAAACAAGTCCTTGGCCTTGGATGAATGGCAGTTTACCTCAACAGCGATGAAAGTAAGGCTAATAATAATTCTGAGTGTTAACTTAATCTTCCTCATTATCAGTGAATGCATGTCGAGCAAGGTAAGTTACTACTTTAACCTTAGAGCTACTGAATGGATGGTTTAAGCCACCCAGCGGTCAATAACGGCATTGCCCTAATTGGTTAGCCTACTAATTGATTGATCATCAGTCCTCCTTGCTAATTGCCGAGTTTGCTCGCATAAATGGCCTCAGTTGACTTTTAGGTTATTGCAGATGTGCAATAAAAACATAGCATAATGGTTAATACAATTATCCACAAAACTGTGATGAATAGATTAGGCCTACCGTTGTTTTATATGAAGTCGCTACTTGAAAGTACTGGAAAGTGATACAAAACAACTTTGCTGAAATGTATAGCACATGGGCTGTAAACTAAAAATATGGACAGAGTGGATTAGAGGCCTATTACAACCAGAATTATTTTTGACCAACCCGCTGTGCATAGCTGTTGTAGCACCAAGTAAAATAATTAGGCCCTTAGTGTGGTATTACCTTTAATAGGACTGCTGATAATTCAATAGGTTCTCTCTTTGCATAAAATTACCTATGCTTACAGTCTGAGTTATCTACAAACAGACTTTATTTAATATATATATAAACTGTACACATGGCAGTTGACATTCACTGGCAAATAAAATACAACATAATTCACAAGATTCAGAGGCTGACAACATTTAAGAAATCACGGTAAAAAGTGTTCTCATGGCAACCTGGATAAAAATGATAATTTTAAGGACAGTGAGAGCCCACTTCCCAATGTTAATGTAAACAATATGGCACTTCAATGTGCAAATCTTCGTTGCCAAAAGGAACAACACAAAGGCATATTCCTGTGGTTTAGGTTAACTGTCCAAAAGTAACCAAATGTCTGTAGGCTACAGGTAGGCACGTATGTCTACATATTGTAAACACTGTTTGGAGAAAACTTCATAGTAAGGTTTTTCTTTGGTTTTAAATGTCTTGAGGTATAAGCTGTAACCATAGTCTCATTTGGCTATTTTGAACAGCTCACACCTTTTGGTAGTGTTTGAGACAAAAGGTATGTTTTAGACCATTTTGTGGATTCGCTGTATTCAAAGTTCTCCAGCATCATGGGTCTTCCCATCCTCTCCCTCTCCAGTCTTCTGCTCTGACCCCTCTAGTCCCATGTCCCCCTTCCACACCTCCTTCAGACATTCTGACAAAGGGTGAATATGGGTGAAGAGTGAATATAATACAATCAAAAGCCTGTATTAATGATGGTGTGCTGAGCATTATACGGCCCATTTCATATCTCCTTTCATTTCAACAAAGTACAAATGTTTATATATTTTCATAAAAATTGAACATGTTAAATATACATTTCCTTGCGTTGACTAAGAGGCTGATCCTGCAAGTGTGTGCGTGTGTGTGTGTCTGTGTTTTACCTTGTTCTGAGCTCTTCAAGATATGGTTCTCACAAAGGAACTTCTCCAGCCTCTCCTCCTGGTGATGGAAATACCAGTCCTCCACCACCTCTTCATACTCTTCCAGCATGGTCTCACACTTTACCACAGACACAAAAGGGCAGTTTACACTAAGAATGACAACTATAACTATAATGACAAATAAATATCACTAATTAATATGAATGACAACTTCCACACTACAACTATAACGACATGTGCAACAATATGGTTGGGATCACTTTCAGAGCGATTTTTTTGAACGATGAAAGGTTGACAGCCGATCAGAAACCACAGAATTTTAGACATTAGCTCATCCACATGAGAACAGACATATGTTATTGTTGGTTAGTGTGGACCGAAATATCGTTATAATTACAGTTATCTTTATAGTTATTGTTCCAGGTGTGAACAGCCCCTAAGCAGATCCGACTTAATCTCTCTTTTACTTAATCTCTCTTTTATTTATACTTAATCTCACTTTTATACTGCACTTTTATTACACTATCGCACTTTCAACTTAGAATAGTGCAGTTTTTATGTTAGCAATACGCACTCTTTGTTAGTTTCTTTCATTGTGTTAGCCTGAATGTTATCCTCTTTTGTAAGTCGCTTTGGATAAAAGCGTCTGCTAAATGCATAAATGTAAATGTAATGTAAGTGACACACTTAACATCACCTCCTGCCTGCCTTTCACTGTGGATTCTATCTTATGTGTTAATATATTGTGTCTACATCCTCCATTTCTCGGTTCACTCTTTTTTGGGGGAAGGAGTTCTGTTCCAGAACATGTGTTGAGGATCACAAGATTTATAATATCAGCTAAGATATTTGTGCAATCTTAAAGTTTGTCCAGCTGTTTGATATACACTGAGAATACACTTGAATAAACAACAAAGGTTGAGTGATATGACTTTTAATCATCCTGAGGGCTTCTCCAAAGTTTTTCAAAATAATAAAGTAATGCAATAATCTGAGGACAAATTGCATGTCTCATAAATCTACTGAATTCATGTGTTACTTTTAAAATAAGTACCCACTACGTGAGTAAGTGGCATAACTTGCTGTCTATCAGTCTTCATCATGCATACCTGTTTTTTCATTTCTGCCACCTCCACCGAGGGCTCATCCCAGAGCTCAAGGGGTATTCCCAGGTCCACCTTCACTCCTTTATTCACCAAGTTCTTCAGTGTAGCCATGGTCTGACTGGTGCCCTACAACAACAGGTTATTTTATTATTTTAAACTATTTATTTATTCACTCATTCATTCATTCCCTCCCTCCATTTTTAGTCCAGACAGAGAATAAACACAAAATAGTATAGACAGCATACTGTAAGAACAATAAAACATTAAAATTATATTTTAAATAGATGTGATACCTTGGAATATCGCAAACTCCCTGGTCTCTCAGCATGCACGCTGTATTGCAGGATGCCCTCACAGATGTTATCAACCGCCTCTGCCAGACGTGTTTCCCTGAAGGCACATTCGAAGCTGAATGAATCAAACTCCAACAACTGCCATTTTTTAAAGACTTCTACTGCATGCCCGTTGGTCAACTAATTCCAAGGGCAATATTCTCTGAAGCTATATTTAATCCCCTTGTAGTTAAAAAAAACAAAAACAACTTAAGATTCATTATTTAACTAATTTCAATAGGCTACTTACGATGTGTTATATTTAATCTTGCGTTTGCGTTTCCCAGTATCCAACACCTCTCCCACCTCCAGCACCTCCTTTGATCTACTACTTCTGTCCAGCGTAGCCTGCAGCTCCACCGTCAAATACTTGCAGACTGGTGCGAAACACCGAAAGGTTAGCAGAGGGAAACCAATGCGATCTTTGCGACACAACTCGTTTTAGCACGCACGAACGAAACTCGTGCAGGGCAAGAGTGACACTTTCTAGATGTACACACGGAACAATGGACAGATGTGTACAACAAAGATATCACAGACACTGAAATGGACGGAGTGGCCTCTAAAGTAAAGTTTCTAAAAAGTTTATTTAAGCCATAGTGAACAGAAAGAAAAATCTCACCTTCGCATTTATTAGGCAACCTTTCGTCTTGGTTTGCCACCACAGACCCGCAGACCGTTAACAAACAAAAAAACAACAATTGCATTTTATTTTTTCCCCCTCACAGTTAAAACAATAAAATAGAGACACTGGAAAGCCACATAGGCATTTAAGAGATTGGCTACTGACGCTAGCTGCTGCTCATGCGCAATCTGGAAAATATGTGACGACTAGGGAAGACAAGTGGATTCTCGATCTAGGTTGTTTAATCGAATGCAAAACATCGATAATGCAGGCTTCATAAGGTTTACTTCTTGTGAATTAGGAAAGCTTGCCTTTGACAGTACCTGTTAAAACAGTTTCCAGATCGTCTTCGGCACATTAAAGAAGAAAAGCCTCTTAGTACTGGACCTTGGGCCTGTTTAAGCCTATGCATGCGGCAAGATGAAATCAATAAGGCCCACATGCATTTTTTGGGTCCAAAATCCCATTATTTATAAACAGTATTGATATGTTCTACATGTGCTTGCCAATTCATTTCATTACAATATTGTTGCATGACTGCTGCTAGAATTTATTATGGTCATTCTCTATTGTAGTCATGGGCAATTTCACAATGGGCTATGACTACACAACATAATGAGGAACACCTAAACATTTTGTGAAAAAAAAAAGCCATTTGTACACAGAAAGCATACCTACACCTTTTGCCCCCAAATTTATATTTAATTAATAAATAAAGAAATTTCAAATAATATGCAACTTGATACACCTCTCCCCAACCCTCCACCACCCCGGTCATATGGGCTGTGAGGCCTGAATTTAGTGATGATAAATCACATCTAGTGGGGATTTTAAAAATTGTGGTGATTTACCAAATGACACGTGTCCATCTGTGACTTAGAAAACAGGAAACTGAATTGTGGGGTGACCAGTCCGAGTCCTGGTTGAGGGGAGGTAGGGGAGCTATAAATAGCCCTGACCCAAGAGATGATGATTACACTTGTGGCATTGTGATGTCTAGCTGTATTTCACTTGATGATTGATGACCGTTTTCTTAAAGCCAATCCAAAGCCTAAAATGGTGTTGGATTCTGTCAAGTGCTTAGAGGAAAAGCCAAAGCGTTTGAAGCATAAGCCAAATCTGTATATCATTAAATCATTAAATCAACACATAAATGTTCTGACAGGCTACAAACTAGCTGAAGTAGTGCATAGCACATGTCTTTGTTGTCGCAAATGAGTGAGTGAGGCATGTGTCTGTGGTGTGTGTGAGAGCAAGTATATCTGACTGCACTTATGCATAGGTGTAAGACATGTGTCTGTGTCTGTCTGAGCATGTGTGTATGTCTCAGTGTGTATAACTGTGTGTGTGTGGCCTCAGGGGTGCTCAGGTGTCAGTGGACACGCGCTTAATGACAACAAATATGGCATCATGAACTTACTTACAGGGAAAGAGAGAAGGGGGTAGGGTCGGAAAATCCCTGAAGTAAGGCTGATCGAGTGCACCGTGACGAGTGTGAGAGGGGTGGGGGCGGGAGGGGTTGGGGGGTGGGAAGGGGTGACTATATGATTGTATGCAGAACTTGCAACAAACGCAACAAAATAGTAATGTGTACATTACACATTAATGTGTTATTCTATGACTATATGATTGTATGCAGAACATGGAACAAATTAGTCATGTGTACATCAATGTGTTATTTTATTGTTTGTGCTTTGGAAACATTGTATCTAAACTTGACTTTGTATGTACAGCCTAAGAGTATGTTTCTGTGTGGAAGATAAGACATTGAAACTGGGGTAGTGAGGTGGGCAGAGAGGAAAGTGTATCTGTGCATTTGGGTAGAGAGAGATTATATTTATGTGTTATAGAGAGAGAGATGAGAAGGGGGGGGGAGGCAACAGTGAGAAGGGGAGAGAGAAAGAGCAAGGGAGGGATAGCAGATCCAATTGGAACGGATCCAGTAGGAGAGTGTAAGGTGGTAGATGAAGGGAGGAGGGAGAGCCGAGAGGGCAGATGAGACCGTGTGTCAGCTGAAGCACTGGTTCAGCATGTTGCTACAGGACTATGAGGTCAGCAAGGGGCCAGATCCAACGACACTGACACCCCAAAAAACAGAGGGAGAGTACAGAGGGAGGGACAGAGAGAAAAAGGGAAGGAGAAGAAAACATATGCTGCACTCAGGGCAAAGGGAGGAAAACAGGAATAAAAACTTTCATTTCAGATGAAATAGAAAACAGACAGATAAAAATATGATTGACACCTTGAGCTGTGGCATGTCGGTGGCATGTCTCGATCAAGCTAAACAGAAAAAATCTAAGTATCTGGAGGACTTGCTGCCTGTCCTGCATTGGCTCCAAGACAACTCTGGAAAGAAACTGCCGTATGTCTCCACACTTTTCAATGATCGCTTTCGTAGCACACCTTGGCACTCCGCATTTCTCTTGTGGCTGATCCATTGGCTGAAGCATGTCTTGAAATGCATGGCACTGTGAAATGGGGTTTTAATGCAACACAATGAGAGTCTTGATATTTGTGCCTGTGTTCAATTTAGTGTCAAGACCCAGTTAGTCAATAACCAGCTTCAATGGGCCATTATCCTACCCGACTCAATAACTTTACATAAGGCAATGTAAAGTGCACTGGATGCACTGCCAATATCAGTTAATGTGTAGAATAAGTGTAGCATCAGGATGAGTTTGGAGATGCTTTTGAAAAGTAAACTACCTGTGCTGTGTTTTCTAAGTATAACCTGTATTTAAAAAAAAAACAAAAGCTTGTGATCGGCAGGTGTTTTAGGGATCTTTTAAGGGATCTTTTTGTTATTAGCTGTGCAGTTTTCAGCATTATACATATACTTTTTAAAACATGTTGTAAAAAAAATAGGTGATCATCAACAATATGTACTTTAAGACTGCATGGATTATGTTATGTGTGTGTGTGTGTGTGTGTGTGTGTGTGTGTGTGATGGGATAAAGCAGTTATTATGTCACTGCTGAGTCATCTATTGTCTGTTTGGTGGATGAAGTTTCCACTCCATACAGACATAGAGCTTTCCTTACGTTACTGTGTGTCTGCAAGGGACATACGAGCCCATGACAACAACACATGCAGCGAAACACAAAGCAGCTCTAGAGATCACATGGAAGAGCACGTTGTTAGGCGTGTAAAACCAAAGCCATAGTTGCCACTATTTAGGACAGAGAGATGGATCTTAGATAGATGAAATAGATTCAAGAAGCAGGTGCAAGAGTCCCCATTTCTAAGTACATTTGGAAAAAAGCATCACCTAAATGAATAAATGTAAATGTGAATGTAATCTGTCGTTGAAAGGCATTGTGATGCGTTTAGAAACACGTTTCAAGATATACTTGCCACACACAAAGAAATTACTACATATTCATGAAGTACAATATGCAAGAAAAAAATAACTACTCATTACGTAAAAATATAAATATACTCATTATAGAGAAAATTGTAAATGTCGAGGACATAACAGCCACAGATGGCACCTGATAGGCCTATTAATGGCTGTCCTCACACCTAGGCAAGGCAGGTAACCACAGAAGATGGAGCACACCAGCTGGCATCACACACACATTCTCCAGCACGCGCACCCACTCACACACACACGCGCGCACACGTAGACAAAGGCACCTTCACATAGGCACGTACAGTATTACACAAGCTACATAGTGATGAGGTCCCAAAGACATGTTTCCTTAACAACAGACTCACACAGAACCCTTTAACAACAAAGTTAAAAATGCGTTTGTATTATTAAACACCGGGAACCTGAGTGTGGTTTACCTAGAGTAGTAGTCGCAGACATCACAACCCTACCTGAGGCACAGAGGGCAGGTGAGAAGTGCTGTCTTTCCTTGAACTTTTTTCAGGTGTGTGATGTTGGTCAGCGACCAACAGGTTACATTCAGTAGGGCATTCTCATTTAATTATAGCTCGACCAACGAAACAATTTGAATTGTATGACTGTATGTATTGTATACTGAACTGTATAATTGTATGCAGTATTACTCCCCACTTATATAAGCAGGGAAAGTCGACACAAATTGGATCTTGTAAAAGTCAGTCGATGTGTTTTAGATATTACGAGTGACTCGTGTGATGGCTACGATTTCATTAATGATTGTCCATAGTCGATAGCCTGGTCTGAGGGGCAGTGTGCGTTCAGAGAGTGTCGCGAGCAAGTGAATCTATCTGAGTCAGGTGCAGTTTCCTCTAAGTGTTGCCAAGAGTCACAATGGAAAGTTGACCAATCAAGTACTAGGTGCTCGGGAAAACCTGGAAAGAGACCAGTTACACATGTTTCAACAAAAAATGTTTGCGTATTCTTTGGCCTATGTCTTAAACACCCGCGAATAATAGATCTTTTAGAAAATCGTCATATTGGACATCAGACATCAGCTGTTTTTTTTATTACATGACAAGGTAAAAAATAATATAATAGTAGAATTTGCGCACTATGTCCTCTATTTTTTAATTGTTGCATTCATGTCATTCGAGTTGTTCAAAGGTCTGTACTCCATTCTGTTTTAGTGAGACATATAGCGAATAGCAACAAGTAGACATAAAATACTTCTCTGTTGTTTTTCATCATGGCAAATAGGAAGACTAGACTGCGCTGTCTTAAGCATGGCCTGTTTGGCATTTAAACACACACACACACACAGGCACAGGCACTGGCACATATACACACCCTACAGTAATATATATTGCTCTGATAACATTGCATTCAAAGCATATGTGCGCACACACACACACACACACACACACACAGGCTTTGCATGCACCTGTGCACTGGTTTACCATGCGGACGCTTGCAACAGGGCATACACACAAACAGACCAGTTTCTTTGGCACCCCCCTCTGACACTGAATCTAGCACTGCTTGTTGGCTCTGTGCCCCCTCTACTGCCAGATACTTAATGGCTAAACCTGCAACCCCACCCCGCACTACCCCTGACCTCTCTTAAACCTGCAACTCCAACACGCACACACTCACACACACACACACATACACACACCACTCATCACTCGATGTGCATCTGTTATTTTATCATGCCAGAATGCACAGATTCACCTCCAAAACATTTGTGTCCAACGCTCGCCTTTCCTCTTCCTCTTCCCCTTCCGCTGGGCCATTCACATGAAAAGCCATTCAACCCCACAGCTGACAGATAAACTCACTCAGCACCTGGGCTCTGCCCTCTGCTCTTCTGTCCCACTCTCTCAGCTGCGCTACTGGTGTTTTGATCTAATGAGACACGGGAGGCTGACAGGTTTCATTTCAATCAGGGGGTCACTGCTATTTACATTACACTGAGGTGCGCCTGCATGATATACATATGCATATGATATTTGTTGGCTTTAAGAAGTACTTATATCAGCTAGGACTGCAGTCTCTATTACCATGTCCAAAGCAGTTTAAACCAGCCTGGTGGACCAGATTCTTTCCCTTTGCTTCACTTTGTGCAAAGAGTCTCGACTGTCTCGATAGGCAAAGTCAGTTTCGCAGTAGGTTGGGACATTGTTTGAACTTTAAACCTATTGGTTGTACTTTCAATTTATGTTGACTGATTGGTTGCTAGAATATCTAGTTGGGAAAAATTAAGCATTAGGAGTGTACCCTGATGTAGTACTGTAGCAAAACACAATATTGAGTTGAGTTACAATGGTGGCGTTTGCCTGGCCATGTGTTGATTGCTTGTGCTTTGAACTGCTCTGAACTTTCTTTAAGTGCTTAGTACAACAGCTGTCAACAGTGCACCTCTCCACCTCACTGATACTTATGTCTTATATTTTATGTCTTCTTCTCCAGTCAAGTGAGTTTGATTGTCATTTCAGCCATACACACTGTATATAGTGAGCTAAAACGTTCCACTATGGATTCAAATGGTGCCACATTTAAGCTATATAGTGAGCTAAAACGTTCCACCATGGATTCAAATGGTGCCACATTTAAGGTATATAGAAAGACAGGCTACATTTGGTGCACTTAGACTACATTTTAGTGCACTTTGGTGACACTTGATTCCTCCCCTCATTCTCTCACCTCACTTGCTCGTAGTTGACCTCTTTGCCTCTTCTCTGTGCCACCCTTCTGATTGTTTCTATTTTCTCCTCCTCTCTCCACCCTCTTTTTCTCTCTCTTTCCTTCCCTCTGTCTTTCTCTGCTCTCCCTCTTATTTCCTTTTCTGTCACATCCTGCTATACTCACGTCCCTAAGCTTTCGTTCCATTTCTTTTCCTATTCTCTCTTCCAGCCTGTCCTTCTGTTTTTCAGGGTTTCTTAGGCAACTGTTCTCATCTCTTCTCTTTTCTTCTCCTCTATCCACCTGCCTTCCTTCTTCTAATCCATTTCCCCCTGTTTTCCATCTCTTGCTCCAATTTCATCACATCTTGCTTTTTCTCATAAACTCTTTTGACCACCACTCCACTCCTCCAGAATGCCCAAGCGGGTGTGCTCGTTCCAAGGACAGAACTACCACAAGCTGAAGCGTGCATGTATTCGCCGGGGAGCGCTCTTCCAGGACCCCTTCTTCCCCCCCACAGCCCAGTCGCTCTTCTACAAGCGCACCCCTCCTCCAGGGATCACATGGAAGAGACCCTGGGTAAGAGCAACATGACTGATGCTCTAAAGGTGACATGGTAGATGAGAAGGTGTAGGGGGTAGTATAAAAACGTGTGTGGGTGTATGTGTGTATGTGTGTATGTGGGGCAGTGCGGGGGGGGTGTAGTAAAACAATGTGTAGAGTGAGGAATTGACTACTAAACACATTAACATTTAAGCATCAAGCAAACGCTTTTACCCAAAGTGAGTGCCTTGCTCAAGGGCAGCCGGGATTTGAACCCACAATTTCCCGGGCTACTAATATGCTAACCAGGTTCCTTAACCGCTATGCCACCACCACCCAAACTGGTGCTGCTAAGCGGATTTTTTCTGCTTTTTTCTAGTGTTGAGGCAGGCCACTGAGGAACACTTCTGGAGAGTGAAAAAATATATATTGGAGTATAATGATACATATGAAAGTTAAGTTTCATTGGCTCTGTTATTTGTAGATTGTCCAGCTTTACTACAGTGTAAGCTTTGACAGATTTGGGTGATGAGCAGACAAAGAACAGAACAATTTTATTTCTTTGTGGTTAGACCATTTATAGGGCTTTTGTTCATACCATGACAGAAGGTTTGACCCAAAGAAATTTCAATCAAAATTAGACAAAGTTAAAAATATATAAATGGATGGGCATTTCTATCTGCATCACAGCCCTTTTCTCGTGTACAATGAAGAATACCACCGTTCTCTACTAGACAAGCAAACTGCTTGATCCAAGAAGTACCAAATGGATTTAACAGCATAACAACCCTCTCAGCATACAGAATGCATTGCTTAAGAGTCAAAATCAGTCATTTGAGAAGGTGACTCAGACAGTCGTTTTATGTCAGTATCTGGACTGTGTTATTGCTGGTTTTGACCGCTCATAGTAAGTGCGCTCATAGTATGAATGTTATGATATGAGTGTAATTTAAAGCCAAGATAAATACTGCAGGTGTTCTCTATTCTGTCTCTGGCGCCTCTCCTCCTAGCTGGGGGCAAATTGGCAGAGCTGAAGGTTCACAGCCTTTGCCCATCTGCAGGCATGAATCCTATCCACTCTCCCTTTTTTCGCCCCCCCCCCATCTAAATTCAGGCCGCCCCCTCAGCAGGTTTTATTAAAGTTGCGTTTAATTCCAGCCTCGTTCGCGAGGTCCTCCGGCGTCAGCCCTGCGAAACCCAACCTGTATCAGAGTGTGTGCGTCGCGTGTGTGTGTGAATTTAGTAAGCTGGCGGCATCACAAGGGAGGGGGTTGGTGGTTGAGGGTGGTTGGATGGATTGCTTCAGTGTGTGTAAGTCTTAGGGACACATCAAAAAAACAGCGTTAAAATAGCAATGGATTGTGCCGGAGTGTGCAGGATCAAATCTAGCTGTCGGGCGTGGGCCCGAGAATGCATCTGTGAATACTTTTGCCGTCGTGTTAATGTTGGAAGGCAGACCTCAGAAATTCTGAGCCATAGCCTGAAATAGAGGTGGCTTCTGATGTATCAGTCAGCCTTGCAGCGCAAAAGGCAAAAAATAACAATACTACGGGTGCCTGATCGTGGTTACTATAAACGAGCTTGGCGAGCGTAAACAGGCCTCTCGGGTTCTTGCCTTATAACAATCCAGGGGTTCCAGGTTGGGTGTTTCACTTCTTAAAGTGACCCTTAGGGGTCAAGCAAAGGTCACTGTATGGAGCCAGGAGGGTGTGATCTGTTTGCATACCCATGCTCATGCGTGGGCTTGTGCGATATGTAACTGCGCTGAGATGTGTCCATGAACATGGCAAGTATGTGATGCGCATGTACATGTTTTTGTGTGTGTGTGAGTGAGTGTTTGTGTGTGTGTGTCTGTGTGTGTGTGTGTGTGTGTGTGCCAGGGTCTTTCCCCAAAAGACAAACAGGATTTATAGTGGTGTTCGTATGCAGTGTCTGGGTGGCCTTGAAGGATTAATAGCCATATGTTCTAATTGCAATGCTAAAGTATTTTAAGAGTGCGTCCGCTAGGCGTCAAGTGCTAGGTTGACATCTGTCATCTGCCTGTCCACTAACCCCCCTTTGGGGTTACGCACATATATTAAACACAAACACTAAACACATGCACTACACACACATTTTTACTATTTCTGTGACTGAAAGTGCATGTAAGTGCAAACAACTTATGGATCTTTTAAATATATGGAGGCATAGAGTCTACTTCAGTTTCTCTCTCTCTCTCTCTCTCTTACTCTGTGTGTGTGTGTGTGTGTGTGTGTGTGTGTGTGTGTGTGTGTGCGTATTGACTGTAACATGACACTGGAGGAAGCTACCCAAGAGCATTTAAGTGTTCAAACTCAGATCAACAGCTCAAGCTAGATAGGATCTCACTCTTCCACAAGTCAGATGTCTGATTCAGTCAGGGAGACGCCATGCAATAAGCAAGCAAACCAGATATTAGGACAACACTTCACAGCACAAGAGCTCACACCTCAGTCTTGTTAGAACATTGGATATAATGGCGGTTTGTATTCAGGTTCATACCTCCATTTATTCCACTTTCTTAATGTCATTTTGGTGGTAAACTAATTTCATCAGAAAATAATGTCAGCAAATCATAAACCTCAGCAGAATACTGTGAAAATAACCTTTGAACTTTGCTGCTACCACCAACTCAACAACATTAACTTGTTCAATCACTTGCGTTTGTATGAAATGGTGTTTTTCATTTTATCCGTCAACTTGGATCTTCAGAGGTTATCATTGCTGGTCCCTATCCTGTTGCTTGTAAACAAAACAATTAATTTAAGACATTGAATGAATTTAAAGTGGTACCAGGCAGTACGAGCCTGCGATTTATTGCCTCTAGAGCTCCCCCTACAGGCGCCGATCAAAAAAATAATAGCAACAACATTGCACATTCTCATTAATCCATGTAGATTTGTTCGCAGGCTGAGGAATAGGAACCAGTGATGATCATTTTTGTAGCGCTATGTTGACTAACAAGGTAATAAATACGATTTTGGTTTCAGTTTTGTTTTACACTGCCACACCGTTTAAGGTCCTGCTAGTGTAATAAAAGCAGAATCTACACTAGAGGCCCTCATTCACCATTTACTGTTCAGCTCTTAAATTTACCTAAAAACATTACCTGGTGTGCCTTTAAGACATTGGTATAAAATACAAAAAAAGCTCTGTAGGTAGAGCTCAGTTATGACTCCTATAAATCCTGAGACTGCACAGGGACTTTAGGAGACCAACCTCCCTTTTCCTTGAAAGTGATCTGGTTTACTGAGATCACTCAGGAAATGATACTTTAATCTGATCTAAAAAAAACTATATATATATATATATCACACACTGTATCTAACTTCACAGGGTGGTTCTTATTAATATTTCATTATACGGAATTGATTCCACACCTGAGGATTTGTCTGTACCTGCTCTTAACCCAAGGCATCATTCATGTTTATTCAGGAGCTGTGTAAGGACCCCCGTCTCTTTGTGGATGGCATCAGCACACGGGACCTGCACCAAGGCAGCCTGGGTAATTGCTGGATGGTGGCAGCCACCTCTTGTCTAACCTCTGAACCTGCCCTCTGGAAGAAGGTGAGCGAGATGAATCCTAATGTCCCTCCTAAGGCCTGAATGCTTATAGACTTGACTGGCTTGAATCAGCTTCTTGATTGGGCATAGGGCTAGGAAGGACACTGGAATTCAGCCAGTGAGAAAGAGGAAGTGAGCGAGCGAGGAAGGAAGAAATGTGGATGAAAAACCGATGTTCCTCATAATCCATGTAAATCTATGGGAGTTTTTACTTTCTTTCTTTCTCTCTCTCTCTCTATCTATCTATCTTTGGCTCTCCCAGGTGATTCCAGATCACACAGAGCAGGAGTGGAACCCAAAGCGGCCTGACCTTTATGCCGGAATCTTCCATTTTCGCTTCTGGCGCCTGGGCCGTTGGACTGACGTTGTCATTGACGACCGTCTCCCAGTTAGCAAGGATGGAACGTTGCTTTTCTGTCGCTCGGCAACTCCACGCGAGTTCTGGAGCGCGCTTTTGGAAAAGGCCTATGCCAAGTGAGATGAATGAATTTGGTCCCAGTGAAAGCCTTTATCAGGTCAAAGAACCACTGATTTCGTAATAAGACAGACACATAATAGGTTCCCCCCTCAATCACTTCTATTTCCTTATTTTTCCTGTCTCTCACTCTCTCTCTCTCCTTCTGTCTCTCTCTCGCTCTTCCTCTCATTGTTTCTCTCTCTTCATCATCTCATCCTCATTTTCTGCTACCATCTCTCTCTCTTTCTCTCTCTCTCTCTGTCTCTGTCTAGACTGAATGGTTGCTATGAGGCTCTGGAGGGTGGCAACACTGCAGAGGCACTGGTGGATTTCACGGGGGGCGTTTCAGAGCCCCTCAGCCTGGACCGTACTGCCCTGGTCCAGCACCCCGAGCAAAGGAAGGCCCTGTTCCAGACCCTCACCAAAGCCCACAGTCGCCAGGCTCTCATCACCAGCTCCATACGGGTCAGAAACACACAGCTGCCTTTCTATCTTCTGACTACATCTTATGCTCCCAATACATTTCCTTATAGGTGTGTGTCAAATCATTCATTTCTAAAACTAGAGTGAGGGGAATTGATGTGTTGTCTGTGTTGAGATAATCATGAAAGATCAGGACCATGCAGTGTTTATTGTTTTTATGTGATAGTTTGGTCAGATTGGTCTAGTACAGTATCTGATTAGACTGACACTATAGACTTGGACTCATCTGAGCAATATTCTATCTATATTGTATGTTTCCAATTGACTGAATGACCTGTATGGCCTATAATTTGTGTTTGTGTTTGTTGTTTGTGTTTGTGTGTGTGTGTGTGTGTGTGTGTGTGTGCGTGTGTGTGTGTGTGTGTGTGTGTGTGTATGTGTGTGTGTGTTAGAGGGGGAAGCAGCCAAAAGCAGAAATTGGGAAGAGAGAAGTTCAGTTCCAGTAAAGAATGCTAGCCACATCTGTACTAGTAACAGCAAGGAAGCAAGAATTAAACGACTGTCACTGACATGGAAGATCAGTCTGGCGGATGCTGACAGCTACACACAGAATGTGACAGTAGGCCTACTGGCAGGATATGAAGTCAACTGTTGAGAATGATTCAGCACTGTCAGCACATTTAAATGGAGTAGAAGGACAAGGACAGAGGAACTTTGTGACCTCAGACAGTTTCACAGTAACAGGCAGGGTTGCACGCCATTCTTGTTTAAATCAAATTAAAGCCATCTAGTTATTTTGAAGCAACAGGGGAAAGTCAGTTAGAAGACAGTTAGCAATGACTAATTTCAAATGGGCATTCAAATGTTATCAACCTGGGGGCACCGTGGCTCAGAGGGCCAAGGCGTCAGAGGTCGTTTCCTGATTCTTCCCCCATCTCTCTCTCCCACTATTTTCCTGTCACTCTCTACGGTTGCAAAAGCACCATATATATATATGTGTGTGCGCGTGTGTGTGTGTGTATACTCCATATATATATATATATATATATATACATCTTTTTATTTTATATATAAATACCTATCTACATATACATATCTCCTAGGAAATAAATACAGCCTGCATTCTATCTTGTTTCAGGCAAATCTTTTTCATTTGGTAGTACTTTATATAGTTTCCCGTAGCATAACACCAGTGCAAATTGTATATCTGGTATATATTTCGTCAAAAAGCTACCAACACAAGTCTCGCATAGTTTGCACACATGATGATAAACAGTAGCCTTGCACTTTCTGCTGTAGTATGCCTAGAAGCTCACTCTATATGCTTAAGTGTTGACAGTTAATGATTGTGTCATTGAAAACATTATATATAGCGTATGTTGCTATAAGGTATAATTGCTATAATATATCGTGTGTGTTGCTATAAGGTCTCCATCCTCTCTCTATCTCTTCTCCTGTTCCAGCCTGAGGATGGGCAGCGCGTGGAGTCGGTGATGGAGTGCGGGCTGGTCAGAGGCCACGCCTATGGGGTGACGGCCGTCAGAAGGATCCGTCCGGGCCCCTACCTGCTGGGCAGCTGCGGGGAGGCTGGCCGTGTGTGTATGGTGCGCCTGAGGAACCCCTGGGGCACGGCCGACTGGACCGGAGCCTGGAGCCAGGGGTGAGCACTTATGGTGGTCTACAGGGTGAATGATGGCTCTGCTCCCATCTACCTGAATACTCTTCTGAAGCCCTATGTCACTCGACGACCGCTACGCTCCTCTAAGGAACGTTTTCTAGCACAGCCAACGCCTTGTGCAGGTCAATCCAGACTCTTCTCATATCTGGTTCCGCGCTGGTGGAATGACCTCCCAAGTGCTACCAGATCAACTGATACCCTCTCCACCTTCAAGAAACTCGTGAAGACCCAGCTCTTCCAAGAATATCTCCTGGCGTAAATTTTTGAGAATGCACCTAATAATTTAATTTCTCTACACTGCGTTACACTATTGCACTTTCAACTTAAAATAGTGCAGATTCTATGTTAGCAATATGCACTCCTTGTTAGTTCTTTCATTGAGTTGTAGCTTGAATGTTATCCTCTTTTGTAAGTCGCTTTGGATAAAAGCGTCTGCTAAATGCCTAAATGTAAATGTAAATGTAAATGAGGAAAGGGATGGGGAGCTGAGGGGATGAGGAGCCGAGACAGACAGACAGACAGACAGACAGACAGGCAGACAGACAGGGAGGATGAGGAGGAGGAGTGATGGAGAGATTATCTCCTGTCTTCAATTTCCGAATACCAGGAATGCACTTAATCTTTTACTCTTAATCTCTCTCCATACTGCACTTCTTATTACACTATTGCACTTTCAAATTAAAATACTGCAGATTTCGTGTTAGCAATATGCACTCTTTGTTAGTTTTTTATTCACTCAAATCTGCAAACTTATCCAAGGTATAACTGTGTAAGAGGGATAGTACTATGGCACATCAGCTGTCCATTTTATCATGATGGTAATATTCTATATGTCTCTTCATTGTTTTCAATTCCTCGATCTGATGATCTGATGAAGGTCTCAAGAATGGCAACAGCTGAGCCGCAAGGAAAGAAAGAAGATGGGACTTGTAGTGCGAGATGTGGGTGAATTCTGGTGGGTCAGGCATAACTATTCATTTTTTCACAAAAAGTCTCCTTCACACTTCTGTTGTGCACAAATATATTAATTTATGACTTCTTTTCCTCTTTGTGTTTGTGTGTGTGTATGTGCACATGTTTCTGTGTGTGTGTCATCAGGATGGAGTTTGAGGACTTTTGCCTCTACTTCACTGACATAGTGGTGTGTCGGCTGGTGGAGAGGTCACTCCTGTGGCCCAAGAGTCACTGGAGGGAGGTGCGATGCCATGGAGAATGGGCACCAGCCCCTGGTTTGCCAAAAAAACCACCTGTCTCCCTCCCACTCGCAGCCAAGATGGGCACCACCACCACCACCGTGCCCCTTCATCCCCCCAAACCCTGTGGGTATGCCCAGCGGGGAGACAGGAAGGAGGCTCGACTGGGCGACAGGAGGCAGGAGTGCCCGGCGGGGAGACAGAGGGACAGAGACCGGGAGAGGGAGAGGAGCCGGCCTGTGAGGAGAGAGGAGGGGGGTTGTGCTGGCAAGCGGAGAGAGGAGGACAAGGCCGTGGAGAGAAGCTGGACAGAACAGCTGGACAAGAGAAGCAGATGTGGGGGCTGCATCAACCACAGGGACACATTTCTGCACAATCCTCAGGTGTGCTGCTACAGACTGCTGCAGGGAAAATCTGGTTCTGAAGTTTCCATTCATAGTACTTTTACCAATGTGTATTTTATACTGAGTAGTTCTCTAAAATAAAGGTCAGTACAACTGGTGAGGACAATCAGACCGATTATTTTACAGCTTTTAGAAAGTTAACAGGCAATTGGTTCTTTCTGTGATTTGTGGAACTAAACTTCCCTGTAGAGGAGCACTTGCTCAGTCCCGCTCAAACCTCCAAAAGTGCTACATACGCCCCCACACACATAAACACTACTATTATTTTAGCTTGTTAAACTGTAGAAACCTCAGATCATGGGTTATTTTTACCTCTGCTGAAGGACACTTCCCAGCCCTCTCTCTCTGCAAATTGCTCTGCAAATTGCATGCTACAAATAAACAGAGGCTTTTTTAGAAGGCAGCGCAGTTAATAAATACGACGTCTGGTGACATCTTAATCCTCTTTTTCTCTCCCTCCTTCTCTCCTTCTCTCTTTCTACTCCCTCTCTCACTGCCCCTTCTCTCTACCCCATCTCTCTACCCCTTCTTTCTACCCCTTCTCTCTTTCCCTTCTTTCTACTCTATCTCTCTCTCTTCTCTTTAGTTTATGTTTGAGGTGCAGGGCAAGGAGGAGGAGGTGCTGATTTGTCTTCAGCAGGAGGATAGGAGGATGAAGAGAAGAGAGGGTGGAGGAGAAAACCTCCCCATTGGGTTTGAAATACTGAGGGTGAGTAAAGAAGAATGAGCTTAATAGAGTAAGTATAGTATGGTATAGTATAGCATAGTACAGTATAGTATACTACATGCACAAATACACTTAGACATACTGTGCATGCACACATGCACGTAGCACAGAAATACATACATACATACATTCAAACATTCCAGTGTGTGTGTGTGTTTGTGTGTGTGTGTGTGTGTGTGTGTTTCCTCCTCCCGGCAGGTGGAGGTCAACCGTGTGAGCCGGGTGCAGTGTGTGGGGGAGCAGGCTGCCAGCTCTGTGTACATGGACTCCCGCAGTGTCGCCCTCCGTGTGACACTCGCTCCCGGCCGCTATGCCCTCCTGCCCACCACCTTCCAGCCAGGGGCCACCGGCAGATTCCTGCTCCGTCTCTTCTCTCACACACACGTCCAGCTCAGGTGTGAGTGAGTGTGTGTGTGCGTGTGTGTGCATGCGTGCATGATCCACTCTTGTAGGTTTGTGCCAGAGAAGCTGCATGCACGTATAAATATGTATGCATGCAGCTCACGTGTGTGTGTGTGTGTGTGTGTGTGTGTGTGTGTGTGTGTGTGTGTGCGTGCGTGTGTGTGCGTGTATATTTGTGCCAGAGAAGCTGCATGCATGTATATTTATATACTCTACTTATATCTGCATGCAGCTCAGGTGTGTGTGTGTGTGTGTGTGTGTGTACATGCACGTGTCACTCTTGTATATTTGTCCCAGAGAAGCTGCTTGTACAAGTATTTTCATTCAGTGTGCATAAAAGAATTAAGTAACCAAATGAATGAGTTATACAATTTTGGGTGGTTTGAACAGCACTCATAAGCAAGTCAACACTCTCCTCTTGTTTCCCACAATTCACACATCTAACACTCCCAATTCATAACACTTTCGTTCATCCATCTCTCCATCACTCTCTCTCTTTCTCTTTCTCCACTCTTTGTCTGCCCTGTGTCTGATGCTGTCGGTCAGGGAGCTGAAAGAAGAGCTGCCCCCTCCCTCCCTGTGGCAGTGCTGTCTGCCTCAACCCTGTCTGGTCACTACTGTACACCTGCGTCGTGCCTCAGGCCTTTGCCTGCCTAAACAGACAGGTAAGGAGGAGTGAGGACAGCACAAAGCAGCAGTACATATTATTATTATTATTATTATTATTGTTGTTGTTGTTGTTGTTGTTGTTATTATTGTTGTTGTTGTTATTGTTTTATTATTAATACATTCATGCATATTGTAGTCTTCTAAACTACAATATTGCAGTAGTAAAATTTTTGACTATTCTAGGTGAGCAAAACTCAAAAGTTGTGTTTGTGTGTTTGTGTGTGCATGCGTGTGTGTGTGCGTGCGTGCGTCCATGCGTGTGTGGGTGTGTGTATGTGTGTGTATGAGTGCATATAATCTACAGCCCCAGATGTGTATGCTATCATTCGTTGTGAGGAGGACACAGTAAGGACTGGTGTGTTCAAGGCAGATGGTAGCCCTGAGTTTAACACAAAGGCCATTTTCTACAGGAGACGACCTCAGGCGCCTATACACATAGAGGTACACTATAGGTGTGTGTTTTTGTGTTGTGAATGTGCATTTACATTTAGTCATTACATTTAATTAATTGTGTGTGTGTGTGTGGTGTGTGTCTATTTCTGTTTAGCTCTGGAGCCATGGCTTGGTTTGGGACACCTTGCTGGGTGGTTGTCGACTTCAGAGTGAAGACACTGAAAGAGGCCGGAGCAGAATGATTGACATTCAGGGCAGCTCATCGTGCCTCAGATCCCGGGGTTGCATCTATGTAGAGACTTCCTCCAGCTATTGCCTGACAGACCTGTGATTCCACAACTGCTCTTTGTTGTACCAATTACACTGACTGCCATGGCAACAATCCATTGTGACCTCATAAAGTAAACCAAAGGGGATGTATCTGAATATCGGTTGTGTCCAAAATGGAAAGAAGGTAGTGACTTGTTGCCTTGCTGTCCTCACTGTCTAACAAGTTTCCTGTTGTAGAAGGCATAAAACTTGGTTTAGGATGATCTAGACAGATACCTAATTAGATAATAATAATATTATTTAATTGTTCAGGCACTTGCATTTATCTGATTTGGACATACCTTGATGCCTTGCTGCCACCAAACGTTCCCTTCACAGGCAGCATTTTTTCCGTTCCGGACACAGCCATCAAGATAGTGACAACATTTCATACAGTATTTTCTCTGTTTATTCATATCAGTAGGTTTATGTTTATGAACATTGTAGAAAAAGAAAGATGCGTTTGTGTTAGCATATTTTCTCTGCAGGTCAGAGTAAACCACTAGAACCACTATATTCTAGTGCTAGAAGAAGTGTGAATATTGAGTCACAAGACTTCATTATTGAACACAGGCCAATGTCATGGTGAGTTTTGTTTAATGGGTTTGGAATTTATCTAGATCAAATAGCATTGTTTAAGGGGAGCAAAAATGTCTTAATAAAGTTTTTGAATTTTATACAAAGTTTGAATTGATTGTATTTCATTTAATTCTAGCGATAGTTTGTTTACTTTTTTATTTCCCTATCTTTTTTTTTTACTGTACTTTGTACTTTGTTACAGGGCATATCCTTTGCACGTTTTACATTGTACTTTGTCACAGAGCATATGCTTTCTCATAGTCTGCTTGACTATTACTATTTATTACTATTTAGTATAAGGTACAGATCTTTACCCTAATTCTGCATTTGTTCAATCTATAGGATCCTATAGTTCTGTTGTTAGGAGGTTTCATCTACTTTCGGTAAAAAAAACTTATGAGTGTCTACAAATGAGCGAGCTCGCCATCCAATGTCGTAAGCATAGCAAAGCAAAGCTATCAGAGCAGACTCAAAATAAAAAAACTAATACAAAATCAAGCTTAATGAAACCCTAATTTTGCCCTGTTAGCTGTTTTGTACTCCTTACCATATTTGCAAGCTAGATCACTCATTTTGGAATGGATTTTTTATTTTTATTTTTTTTCATTGTACCTAATGTACCTAACCTAAAGTATGTGAAGCGCTGTATCAACAGAACTTTAGGGCGAATGTGCCAGAGTTCTCCCTCAACTTAGGGAAGGCAAATATTTAAAGAGAAGTCCTTGGGTGGGGGAACAAACAATCTGACAGGGAAGCTTACGTATTTTTACTTCAGTTTTACATTATGTTTTGTTTAGGACATGGGCTCATATAAAAAGGTTTGGCAGGGAAAATAGTACATTGAATGAGGAGATGACCCAACAGTTTGGGTGCACCTTCCCTTGGACACTAGTGGTGAGTCGATTCATACTGAGACAAAATAGCCCAGAATGTGTGTGTGTGTGTGTGTGTGTGTGTGTGTGTGTGTGTGTGTGTGTGTGTGTTAGCTTTAACTTCAGCTAGTTCTCTACATTCTAAGATCATTTATAGAAACCATTTAGTGCATTGTTGCTTCTCATTATAACAGGCAGGTTAGAAGATTTCAGCATCGGTTGTAGAGTTGTAGAAGTGACTTTAAGTTCAATGTTTTTGAAAGAATGTAAACCTCCTGTTATCAGAGATATCCTGCTGTAAGTGCATATGACTCTGATCCTCTTCACTGGTGATAATGGAAGTAGAATGGCTGAGTTTGCAATTGGTGATCCAAAAAGAAAAACATAATTTTGTCAAAATGTAAATTTTGATGATTTGATTTTGTTTTTCTCTGTTCCAGTAGAGAAAACTGTATAGAATCTGAAGCTGACCACAGATGCATCCCACTGTGTTTGTCACATCTTCCAGTCAAACCACAAAAGATGTGGAAACATCCCAGCGAGTTACTCAGGTAACGCTTATTGAAATCATGACTAATTTTAAGCATGTAAATTACAGCAAGACTAAATACTGTAATCTGGAAGAATTTTCCCCTTGCAGGTTAGTGGATTAACACTAAACAATAGTCAATCTAAAAACAACAATGCCGTGGAAGCTGTTTTTCCTCTGACTATCAGCCACATCGTCATTGGTGAGATGTTTTCCTCTGATAGTGTTTTTTTTGTTATTAGGTAATTAATTAATTAGTTAATGGGGGAGGGGAGCATTATGATTATGATGTGGGCCTTGATCATTTAGATCATGGTATTCCATGTAGGCATATGTGCAAAGGCTTTAATGCATGATTGGGCTCCTTTTTTATATTAATAAATATTAAAAAGATAATTCCAGCACCATCTGCAATATTATCCATGGCTAGAATGTCCAGGTCTAATGGTACAACTTGCCATTGGACCACATGTATGTGTGCATGGACCAGTGTTTTTCAATCTTGAGGTTGCGACCCCACGTGGTGTCGCCTGGAATTCAAATGGGGTCGCTGAAATGTCTAGTAATTAATAAACAGATATTTTTTCAACTAATTATTATTCTTTCAAAAATTATTATAAAAACATCACATACAATCTCAAAAGAACTGTATTCTGAGGAGCTACTGTTGGCTTTGACTTTGTTCACTAATCTAGCTACTCTGTATTTGCAAGACAGTATAACAAACATGATCAAAAACGAATTCTTGAAAAAAAAATGGGGTCTATGGGGTCGCCAGAAATTTGTAATGTTAAAATGGAGTCACAGGCCAAAACAGGCCGTGAACCACTGACATAGACTATGGAATAAAAACCAATTGGATAACAGATAACCGAAACTGTCACGAGGAGCAATAAACTTAAACTTGCTTGGCAATTCAGTTTGGTACTTTTAAATCAACAAATGAAATAACAATTTGATTGTCTAGTATTTTGTATGAACAAAAGTTGTGAGACACCTAGCCTAGCCTAGCCACCTAGCCTACATGGTATGGTATGGTACAAATTTTATTGTCAATTTCTTCACATGTACAAGACATACAAAAGAATTGAAACTGCGTTTCTCACTCCCCTGTGGTGGGAGAGCAAGGGGCCGCTGCTGGATGCCTGCGCTGCCCATCCAGATGTCCATAATGGAACTGTTATACCATCACATAGACATATGATCGCTATAACAGCTTCCATGGTCTTTAGAAGGCTTGGTGGTTTTGTCTGTAATTCTTGTCGATGCAACTAGCAGAGCATGTGTGAGGTCAGGCACTGATGTTACATGAGGAGGTCAGACTTCCAATCACTTTGAGTTCACACACACACACACACACAAAAGGCATTATGTATATCTATGGCTTACCAAACCTGTCTACCAAAATGTCTTTGTGCAATTTATTCATCTTAGACTGTGTCACTCTGGAACTGATTTTGAAGGACCCATTTCTTTCCTTCAGAAATGTTTGTGAATGCAGTCTACATGACTATGTGTTTCACCAGTGATGATGAGTCTGAATGTAAATGTGTAAATTCGGCAATAAAGTGTTTTTTGACATCCGTGTACTTTTGTCCTCATAGTCTTGATAGCCTGCCTTTTGTAATCTGTAAGCTTTGCCGTGTTTGACCGATATCTACAACTGGCATCACACACACACACATACACACACGCTCACTCTCTCTCTTTCTTCTACACACACACACACACACACACACACACACACAAACTGACACCTACAGGTGGCCTCTACTTTCATGATTGTCCCCAGCAGCCTCTCATCCCAGTGTTTCTAATCGTAACTGGTGTCTTCAAACTGGCCCATGGCCTCATCGGCTGCTTCTCTACTAAAAAAGTGGCAGCCATGGCCATGTACACCCTGTTGTCCTTGTTTCTCTTCTGCTGGTTTATATGTGGTAAGCACCATTCATGTTCCTTGACAGAGCCTAAGCAGAAACATGTATATTATTTTATTTTATTTTTGCTGTCACGCTCTGACATGTATGTAAACATTGATAACATAGTTACAGCCCACTCGTGCAATATTGCTTAATTAGAACCTCACTGTGTTCCGTATTCCAGGCAGTGTTTGGATTTACTCGATCTACCCCGCTAACTACAACAACACTATGAGCTCCAATCAGACAGCCATGGGGATGGGGATGCCTTACTGCCACAAGACCCTGTATCTCTACGCCTTCTGGACCACCACACTGATGTATATACTGTTAGCAGTGGGACTGCTCCTGTTTGTGATCTGTGGAACTGGGTGGCTTGTGGCTCTTTGCTGTTATTGCTGTGCTAAAAAAGACACAAATGCTGATGTTTCTGCTTGACAATGGAATGGGTGGACACCCGGGTTTCTTGAAACAGCCTTTCTTTTCTTGTCTTTCTGCTTTCTTTTTTTCAGAATAGGGATGACACTTACTGTAACGCAGCAGTTCTCAAACCTTTGCTGTCGTTTTCCCTCTTTAGATAGTGAGGTATTTTCAGGAACCCACCTGTCTGCTACATCCCCAGCAACAATAACAACAATTGAAAATTGTTGACATTTCTCCTGTGAATTGGCTTGTATTGTATGGGGGGGCGGCGGTGGCGCAGGTGGTAGGGGTGCTGTTCGGCAACCGAAGGGTTGCAGGTTCGAGCTCCTCTCTGCCTGACCCCATCGAAGTGTCCTTGAGCAAGATACTGAACCCCAAATTGCTCCCGGTGGCAGGTTGGCACCTTGCGTGGCAGCCTCCGCCACTGGTGTGTGAATGGGTGAATGTGAGGCATACTCTGTAGTCATACTCTGCTCGTAGGAGCAGAAAAGCGCTATATAAACGGAGTCCATTTATTGTTTTAGTTTATGATCTTGTCAATAAAGAAGCATAAGAAAAGACAAATTTGTTGCACCTAACCCGTTGATCCTCTGGCTTTTTGTTTGTCGGTGATCCGGTGGGTTTTTTAAAACTGTATTTGTCACAGAGCATATGTTTTCTCATAATCTGCTTGACTGTTACTATATACGATATACACCACCGTTCAGTATTAGGCACAGAACACTGTGATTAACACTGTGATTCTAGAGTTCACTAAACACACACACACACAGAAGTCCTTGACATGTAAGGGGAACTAATATATATATATATATATATAATTTATTTAATTAATTAATTAATTAATTAATTAAGTAAGTAAGTAAGTAAGTAAGTAAGTAATTCCAGAATATGTGTGTGTGTGTGTTTGTGGGACTGTGTGTGTGCTGTGTGTGTTCGTTTAACAATATAGTAATGGACTATTAAACAGCTGGCTGTTGCAATGAACTTCAGCTGGTTCTCAACATTCTGAGGTCATTTATTAAAACCATTTATTGCATTGTTGCTTTTCATCATATGTCGGTGGTAGAGAAAGAACACATTGTAGAAGTGACTTTTGAGTTCTATGTTTCGAGGCACTTGAACAGACGCACTGAAAACGCTATTTAAAAACACTTAGAAGTCTCTGCATCGCATAACATTTTGGACACAGTATTATCAGTCTCTACACATGGACTTGAGCATAAAGAACATTGTTGGTGTACACAGAGTTTAGTAAAGCTTGTGTACTGTGTACTGTCACTTTTAGAGATTTGAACGAACGTTATGATTTGGACAAATTTTGTGACGAAGCACAAAAAGACGAGTCAACAGCCTACGCCCTGGAAAACCAGAAACTATTGATATTTTTTGCTTAATGTTTTTGTAGACTATCTGAACTTTCAGGAGGTAGCCTAAAATCATCCAAAAAATAAATTGCATAGACTATAGCCTAATAAAAACATACATCCACATGACATTTCCATAGGCTATCTGCGCAATTATCAAGACATCAAAAATGAAATAGGTCTATAGGCTACATTTAGCTATTCATTTTCGTGGTAAAACTATGGTCCTTCTACCCATGTTTTCCAAGAGAACTGTGTGATGCCCGAGCTGTCGGGTTTGTGCTGACTTGGAGAAACGTTATCGTGCAGTGCGCCTGTCAGTCGAACAACAGAGGAGGCGCAACAGCTAAATCAACAGCGCATTAAACGGGGAACACCTTCACAGGCCTATATGCCACACGGCTATATGCTATATGCATAGGCCTACCCCATTCTGTGGCACTGCCACCACCCTTGTGTAACAGAATTATAGTAAAAAACGAAAATGAAAGGGTTTGGGTACATCACTCCAATCAACGTGATGAATCAAAATATTTGCGCGTCTGTGCAGCGTAGTGGGTATACCACCTTTATTTTCATGGTAAGTAAATCATTTTGTACAAGTTATGTTCTAGATTTTGAAGATCATGCTGCATTAAACTTAGTGGGATGGAATCTCAAGGCAGAATGGTATGTAGCAGACAGATGATGACGCAGCCCCCCTCCTCTGGTTGTTCCAGATGGAGCCTCCTTCACTCCTCTCTCAAACCACCTGTCTTCCTTGTCCAAAATGCGCATGTCAGCGTCTTGAAAGGAGTGTCCCTTCTCCTTTAGATGTAGATGTACGGCTGAATCCTGACGAGGTCGTCAGGATTGGGCCATGCGTCTGTGAAGTGGTGCTCACCAACATACAGACCTGGGTACTCCTTATTGCGTTGTACTGCATTAATCACATTGTTTAGCTTGTGTCTAAACACATCTCATCTGCAACAGATTCATTAAAAAAGGACAAAGGAGATGAAGGTGAAGGACGGTGACCTTGAAAGAGGAGGGGGTAGTCAAAGGGGAGAAACTTCTCCTGATTAAAGAAGCACTGAAAATCGATATTGTATTCTGAAAAGCAATACTGCATTTTAATTTTAAAGGAGAATTCAATGCAAAGCCCTGTTGTTTGAAGCCCTCGTATTTTTCACATTATCACCGCATTTAGTATTTGTGCATTGGTCTCAACAGTTTTATTGCAACAAAAAAATGCATTCAAATTTTGATTTATAGTAAATAGTAGATATCGTACTGCACTTGCCCCTCTGCAACAGAATTAATGTTGTTTAAGGTCACTCAAAGGCATGCAGTAGCTGTGTTTTTGGGGTCATAGGTCAGATGTGTTGAATGATTCAAATGTAGTTCCTGCACTTTGCCTTGGCAGGGCTGATTAGCCCTTTGATGTATGCATTGCGGGGAATTACCCTGCATGCAAGGCATCTGGGAATGGGAAAAATTCTCGTCCCTTGTAGTTCAGTTAGCCCATGTGGACATGGAAGATCAGTGATTTTAATTGAATTTAATTAGAATTAGAATTTAAGTGATTTAAATGGATTTGATTTAACTTGGCAAATAATGCCATTTTTGTCAGTGTAAGCTGAATGGTCGTATTTTAAAAGCACCCCAAGCCATTTTTTGAACAAATGCACCTTTTGTGTTATTAATATTTATTTATTAATATTATTTTGTAATATTTATACTTTAAACTTTGTTGTGGCATCCATGTTGTCTGCGCATGCCGAAAGTTCACATTATTACCAGATGCCATGATAGGACACTTAGCAACTAGCAACTAGCAACTAGTGAAAAAATATTGTTGTACTGTGTGGATTTACTTGAGGAGTTTAGGTGCCATGTTTTTATTCTTGTAAGTGCATTTTGTATTTGCCCTGTTTAATGTCTATATGCAGAGAGGAGTTGACGAGCACATTTTTTTTATGTGTTTTGTTCATTGCACCTGATTACTACAGGGTCACCTTTATTATAAAAGCACAATACAGAAAACTTCCTAGCCACTAGTCAATAGTCTTTTTTTGACAGAATTTCTGTCTCATTTCCAATTATTCAAAAACACATTGTTGCCTTTATAACCAGAATAGGGTTTTTTTTAGAATCATCTTTTTTTAGGCACCTTTACATTAATATAGAGATAGGCTAGCTGTTTGACAAAATGTGCTGAACTAGTAAAATCATAGCTGGTATGCATCACTGCTTTTGCAATACAGGAAAGGTAATACCTTCAAGGCAGTTGCTCCTTCGCAGCAGATATTCAATGTTTTTAGACATTTCTTGTAAATGCATATGGCATTTTACGCTCATGTTTTGAGGAGAGTCTGGCCTTTTTTTCATTGACGATCCAGCATGATATTGGGTGTGGACTTTATTAACTTTATCAGTGGTCAAGCCTAACCAATCGTTTTGACCAAGGATTACTAACATTACTTCTGACTTTCCCATTTACTTTTGCAAGTTGACAGTCCTGCCTCATACCGCCACAAAGTGACAATTTGTGCCCTCTTGATCTCTCTTCAGCCACTACAGACAGATACTTTTAGCCCAAACCTGTGTTTCTATACACTATAGGACATTCGGTATTGTAGGCTGCCTCTGCAAGAGCGAATCATTATTACGCGTAAAAATTCACTCGTGCTCTGAAAACAGTAGTATTTTCATAGTATAACATAGTATTTCCAGCGTTTCAGACAGACACACAATGGTATTGCTTTGCCTTAAAACCACAGACGTAGAGCCACTGGTCTGTACCATACAGCGACACACACTCTAGCTTTGGCAGAGATGCTGATCGAGCAGCTTAGCATGCTCGTGTTATTTCAACACCATTATGAAACCAGAGAGCAGGAAACGTGGGGGATCACCCATTTGGACAACCCAATGGTGGCCAATGGCTCCCTCTTCCCATGGATATCAACTCTTGCAGCCTCATGCAAATTGTCAAATGCTGAGGCATTGAAGTCCTGCCTAATCATGACACAGGGTCAAAGTATTGCTGGCAAAATAACACTCCTGCCTTAACACTGCCTTAAGCTCCTGCCGCTCACTGTTATAGTACCTGCATTGAAAATGCAGTAAACATACTGAATGTGCCTCAGTTTTACTGCTGATATTATCCTTGTTTTTGAGATCCATGTCTTAGACTTGTAAGTTGTTTTTGGTGTTTTGTTTTATAGCGGTAACCTTTGTGATGCAACAATATGACAAAATCATATATATCTTTATGGAGTTCCTGTTTCATTGTGATTGCTGAGTTCTTGTTACTGCTATTGTTACAAAGATCGTTAAATATAGGCTCCACTTCAACCCTCCCTGATTGGTATGTAGTTGTCATCGTGTCCAATAATCTGACAGTAATATCTAACAATATGTGCCAGAGAAACCACTGGTGTACTTATAAACAAAACTAATTTGGACCCATGTCTTTTACTTGAAGCCACTTCCGTTTGTTCCTGTCTCTCTGTTATTTGGTTTTATAGTCAGAATAGTATATTACAGCATGTAACAGGATATTTTGTAATCAGTAACAAACCATCCAAGTGCACATTTGACATTGTACCTTCTGTTCTGCCACATCCAGTTTCTGATTATCCTCAAAAATACCACATAATTAGGCCAATATATAAATCAACTTAGATGGCCATAGACTTTTACATTACTTACCAGACACTCCATAGATGCCCCAATAGGCTATACTGACGTTTTTAATGCAAATAAGTTTAGGTTCACTTTATTCGTGACTCCTTATCACCCACTCTCGGCCACAGATCAGTTGAAAATGCATCATATCTCACCTACAGCTCCACAGTGGCTACAAGACGTTTTATAGTTCCATATTAGTGCCATATTAAATGCCATAATATTTTGTTGCCTTTTTTGTGCCTGGCTGGATATTTTCCCATATGCTGTATGTTGCTTGAATTTAACCATTATGAAACCAGTCTCTGTTTTGTTACGTTAGCCCAGTGACTGTCAAACTGGGGTACGTGTAAATAATTCTGCGAATGGGTTCTCAACTATCACCAGCATGCAGATAACATGGAAAAAGATCTTACATTCAGACTATCCCCAATACAACTGACTATCATGTTGTGTACCATGTAATATGTGTTTGCATGTTGTGTAGAATTTTGTTTTTTTTGTATTTATGCAAAAATATTAATTTGTGTATAGCAAGCAATCTGTGATGCGGGGGGTACTTTGCACTCTGGGACAATGATAGGACTTGGAGAGTCACATGGGGTACGAGACAGTTAAAAGTTTGGGAACCACTGGGTTAGCCAATTTCATTTTACACCATTTAAATCACAAGTTCATTCATTGAAGAAAGAGATGACCATGACAGGAACCCCTATTGGTTCTTGTATGATTTGTCTTCTCCAATGTCAACAGCCCTCCCGTGAGCTCGCCACCCACAGATGCATCCCACATTATCAGATGTGTTCCTCACCCAGCTGGCTTGACCCTCTCTCCCACACAAGCACCACTGAAAATTACACTGCAGGCACCAACATGAAATCATACATGCCTCTCCACTCACCAGCAGTCTCTGTGGAAATACTTGTGCATGGAGAGAGAATATGGTGTAATATAACCACTAGGATTTTTCTTCACAGTGTTACGAAACGGCCAACGGCCCAGCATCTAAACCCGTTGCTACATTGTTTAGGGGTAGACTAGGATGGCTAAACCTCAGCCCCAGCATAACATGGACAGAAAATGCAGACAAAACTGCTACCCTACACACTAGCCCTATGCGAAGTAAAGTCGTGGAAGTAGAGCTAATGTGTGCCTGCAATGTGTGCATCAGCTTAGCAGAGCTCCAGTGAAAGATTACTTACCTGTAGCTCCCCTTGCCTGATATAGTTCCTCACGAATAACCCAAGCATCGGTTTGGTTAGTTCAGGTTTTCTTGTGGTGATATAAGATCCAAAACGTACAGGGCCAGCACAATGATAGTTGTAAATGGTATCCAAATGCCACTGACACACAAGTGGTATGTAAACTAGAGGGAGACCAAAAGGCCCCTGCTCTCCAGCAACATCCCTAGACTAATTGTGTCCTGATTGTTAAGCAGGTTTAATTTAACCAATTAGCCACAGGTAGTGACATCACTGATGCCAGCCAGTTAGTTAGTGCTTTCCCTAGTGTGACCTAACGTATTCTAACAACAGGAAAATACAATAATAATAAATTATAACTATAGTTAGCTTTTCAGTTTAGTCAGTTTGCATCTCATCATTGTCAGTGAGGGGGTCCTAGTATCTTTATTTCTCACCTCTGCGAACAAATCATGAAAGTTTCACTCTAACTTTGAAAACACACCATCATCATCAAATGGTTGCAAACTAACCCTCCATGACCTCTGAGCTGCACAAAAGATAGCTGCAAGCAATCTTCAGGGCTGCTTCCCCCCACTTCTTGGAACAGGACATTTATGTAGGCTATTTCTCAATTTTTAAATGTTAGGCATTAATCTGTGTTACTTACATTTTATTGCATAGCCCAACTAAAAAAATCCCCACAACACCTCTGGTCAAGATCAATGTACAAGTAGTGTAATGTATGTTGGTAGTGTGACATTTTATACATTATTCCATTCCTATATTGTTTTTCATTCCATATTCTGATGCACTGTTCTTAGATGGGTCATAGAATGGATTGATGGAGTATTCTAAAACTGATAGTTCCGGTCTTTGATTGTGATTGGTTGAAACGCGTTCCCTGCCGTTGTAAAACCCACAATCTCCACAACTGCAACGTCATGTCACACACAGTAGCTAGGGGCTCATGCTCATTAGCAATGTGTAGATAATGCAAATGGAGCCTTTTTTGACAACCCTAGGTGAACCATAATTAATTCCCAACTGTGACATCACAATTTGTCTTTGTTGTAACTCAACGATTTTTATTGTCTATTTCTAAGTTCAAGATTTGCAAATGAGGGTGGGCATGTTTCACCAACCATATTTCACATTCATGACAGCTCTGTGGCCATGTACATCCTGTCCTAATTCAACACAGCCAAGGTAAAAACGCTTTGCCATTTTTGACCCCTTTAAAACCACACTACACAATATATCAACACACAAACTACAAGCTGCAAGTATGCACATAAAAATACACACTGTGCCTACAGGGGATACTATAACCACTGCTCACACATGATAAACATGGATAGAGACTTACATTATTATATTAGGCCCAACAGCAGGGTAATTCACTGTTAAATATATACTGTTTGTAAACCTGGTGCGCAGGAGATGTCCAAGATGGCATATGCAGGCTGGCATGAACGTGGGCACACTGTATGGTGATGTCAGAACCTACAGGCAAGACTGAAAGTACAGACAAGAAATGGCCAACAATTTAACATTTTCAGTAAATGTAAACATATTTACCAAATATAACATTTATAATTGTAATTATGAATAAAATATTAAATAAAACATTATTCACAAAATCATACTAGTAAAAGACCATTCTTGTCACCTATGGGAGAAAAGGGTTATTTATTCAAACAGGAAAGCAGAATTGTTTATCATGGGCTGGATCTCACTGATAATAGGAAGGAAGTCAATATGAAACCTTACACTTTAAGTGCCTAATCAAGAACAGCTTACTCTCATGATTAGAAGAGCAGCCATAGCCATAGGCATAGATATTTTTCTCTTTGTTCTGCCAAGGTGTCTCACAGGTAAGCATATTTCTGATTAACCTATTACTTCTGAAAAAGAAGAGTTTAGGTAGGCTATTGTGTGGTTAATTTTGTTATTTTTAATCTTTAAGAGAAAAAACAAAACAAACAGATGAAAAAGCAGATTTTTTTACATGATCTACACTGCATATGTTACAATGGTTTACTTTGAAGGACCATTACCATAAGCCAAGCAATAAGTCAGAATGAAATGTGGAGATTTTCTGCAAGAAATTTTAATAGAATACTAGAGGTGTAGAAGAAAACTAATTATTAAAATGTTTAAAAAATTGATTTTAAATCAACTTACAACTTACTATCTAGTCATTTCCAAGAACAGAGCAAGATTGCATGAGTTGAGTTTGCATGAAGTTGATTTTATAAACTGTCATTGTTGATGGGCCAGTTTAAACTTTGGCATCTTGTTTAAGCAACTGTATTAAGTATAAAGTTTTTCCTCGCAGCACATTTTACCTTTAAATGTAATCCTTGTTCAGCCCACTGTCACCACCAGTCAGGGCAAGCTCTAGCCTTTTATGCTGCCTTAGAAAAAGTGAAAAACTGAAGAAAAAAACATAAACAAATGCATTGCGATGCCCCCTTGAAATTTGGGGCCCTTGGCGATTGGCCTAGGTGGCCTATACCAGGAACCAGCTCTGCCACCAGTTTCGCCTCATTACCCAGTACATGTAGGTCACGTCCCACACACACTTATCAAGGACAAGGCCAGGGTCATGCGGTTGTAGAGAAGAATCTGTTACAATACATTTAAAAGCCTAGTCGCTTTGATATTGTCTTTCTGCTCAAAGACATTAGATATGAATGCTTAATATATATAATGCTTAATATTGTAGATTATTGTTGCTGCAGCTAAAAAATCCATTAAGCAGAGTTTTGGCCATGACAAAGTTTGTGTCTTTGTTTCACTTTGGGATGATTCATCTTTTAAATTTCAGTTTCTGAAACCACAATGCAAACTGCTCAGATTTGTACTAACAATGCACAGCAAACGGCTTTGTGAGCACAAAAAATCTTCGTGAGCACAAAATCCAGTGTTCACTGTTTTTCTCAGTAAAATCATCTAACATCACTTATGGTCACATAATCAGCTGAAATCACACATCTAAATGAAAGGAGGAAGTGCTTTAAATCATAATATTAATGATATTAATACATTTGATTTGTTGCCTTTTCATGCAGAGACTGTACCTGAAAAAAAGCTGTTTCTCTGTGTTCACAATGGTTAACCACAAAGAAGTAGGCTACGTGCAGCTACGTGCAAGTGCTATTTTAAACAAGGTCTGTGAAACAAGATACATGCAGACTATACAGCTCAAAGTTAAAACTTTTGGCCATGACTGTACTTCCTCTTTAAGCATCCTTCTTTCACATAGAACATGAAACTGTTAAGTTTTGCACAACTTGCTCAATTGCAGCGGCAGGTTTTGCTTCACTCCCTGAGAGGTACCCCGGCCAGGGCTGCCAACCCTCACTCAATGGGCCTGACACAAAAATAGGACCCCCTAACTCTGGCCTACTGGATTCACTGATATTAGGTGTAACTGCGCAGTCTGAGCTTTCCAATGACACTAGTCACTTGCATGAGAATGGATTTGTTGTGAAAGTTAGACCTTATCCCAAGCAGTGTTTGTGGATGACTGCATTTCTCCATTTTGCTATTAATTATAAAACCTTTAACAATAAAACCCTGATGTAAGCTATATGTATGCTGAATCAAAGGGCAATTTCGTTCTCATTTCAATAGCCATTATCAATGAATCATGACCCCCCTCTTGTGTTGGCCCACATTAGTTTCATTTTCTGCTTAAAATTCATATCCTGCAAAAGTAATTAAAGATTCATTCTTTTTAAAGGGAAGGGGGGGGGGGGGTCCCTATGGGCACTTCCATTTGACCCAAATGTGGAATTTACTGCAGTTGACTACTTCAACACAACGTGTTATCCAAAAATATAATCTGTCACTTGGCAGCTATTTGTAAGCAGACTGTCTAGCCATAGGTAGGGAGAAAAATATTTTAAGACATGCACACAACTGCTAACCTGACATCTTAAAACCTTTTTTTCCCCTAGCAAGATGAGTCAAAAAGAACTCGCCCACAATATCCTTTTTGCTGGTGGATCAGTGTTTTCAGGTAATTATCAGCTAACTGTCTAAATTTATATGAATCTTTTGACCAGTACTAAAGTACTAAAAGGATGTATGATTTAGAGGTTCACTGAATGATCTATGTGCAGGCAGAGTCAGAATTCTTCTCTGCCTCATCCCAGTTGTCATGACGGGTTTGGGTAAGCACTTAAACACAGAAACTTTTAATGCACTATTATATTCTTCAACCGGATGCCATTTTTCAAATAGAGAGTGATAAGAAATCTCTTCTTGATGTTGATTTTATTATGTTGAAATATAAATCAACTTAAAGGAACCCAACTGTAAATTAACTTAAAAAAACTGATTTCTTCAAATCCATTAAAATGGTAGTTATAGTGTTTTGGAATGAAAGTCTTCTTTTGTTAAGTAGCATAGATGTTACTACACTGAGTGTGTGTTCCCTAACAACTAGGGCTGTCCAGTTAATTGAATTAATAGATCAATCATGACTATTTCTAGTCAGGCTAGCGCCCCTGTAGTACCACCACTCAATATAGTATTTCCAGAAATCTCTTTCTTCCAATTCTCTCTCTCTCTCTGATATTTTTAGTCAGGCTAGCCCCACTGTACACTGCATTGTACCTCCACTCAATATTGTATTTCAAGAAATCTCTTTCTTCCAATTTTCTCTCTCTCTCGCTCTGATTATTTAAAGTCAGGCTAGCCCCACTGTAGTACCCACTCATTATAGTATTTCACCACAGTACTAAGTCAGGGTACTCTCCTAAGGCTTCCTCGCCTATTTTTAGCAACTAATCAGCAAACAGAAGTGAAGGTAGAATTGCCCAATACAAAGGTAAAAATTCTTCCTTCCAATTCTCTCTCTCTCTCTCTGAAAAAAGGTGCCAGGCATTTCCACGAATGCCCCAAGGAGCCCATGGTGCCCATCTACTTGGTAGTTGGAGGCAGCGCCTCAGTGATCCTGCAGGTGCTCCCCTTGTTTTACTGTCATGGACCCAAACATGTTCCCAACATGCCGTGCCGTGTCTGCAATTTTGTGCTCTATGTCTTCTGCTTTGTGTGGTTGATCATTGGTAAGTAAGGGTGAACAGAAGGAGGGTGGGGTAGAGGGGGTGGGGGGATGCGGTGGTAACTGAGAACCAGGTACCAAGTAGAACCAAGAATCTAACTCTTCAATCTACTGGAATTGTATGCCTCTGACCTTATAAATTCCGCTCATCAGTGCTGGCATGTTATTGAGATCATGGTCAATTGGTCTTTCTGAAAGTATAGTTGAAATAGGCAAACCAGTTCAGCATAGTTTACCTCATTCTACTAAGGCATTATGGCCACCGGAGTAACATAGGCTGATACTGTTGGTTCAGGTGTTACTGAAAACCTTTGTAGGCTACCTTCTCTACTGATAAGAGAGCTGATAAAGAATCAGGCCTCATTGGTGGCTCGTCAGGCCTCACTGGGGGACAGAGTGTAATGTGCACAGCCGAGTTATTAATCACAGAGTAAGCAAAATATAAATGAAGTGATTATGTAAGGAAATACACCATATGATGCATAACAAAGAAATGTAATTTTTCTATATGTAAATATTCTATTTATGTTTAGGAATGTTTTGGGCTTCATTCAGATTAGGCAGTGAAGAGTGTGAGGAAGTGGGGGAGACAGATGGGGTGGTCATGGGAGACGACCTTGAGTCAAATTGGAACCTGGGGTCCCTGTGCAGTGGGATGCAAATGTAGTATGGGTAAAAAAAGGCAGCCTGTTGTACCCCTGTACTCCCCAAAACATTGCATTATATTACATGTTTTATAATATGATAAAAGAATGACATTGTTTATTTGTTTCTTTTTACTGTTTCATGTAGGGAGTGTGTTTGTGTACAAAGCATACTTGCCTGACTTTGAGTCCCGCCCCTCTGAGCACTACTGTGAGAAGATCTTGTACCTGGTCACCCTCTGGTTTACCACCGGAATCTATATCTTTATTGTTCTGTATATAATTTATTGGTTATGCAAATGCATATTTTGTGAGTCCTGAAAAAGTGAAACTAGTTTTTGTATGTGCTTGTTTAAACTGTAACTTTTTTCTTTGATTTTTTTACTTTGATTTTCACCCACCACATGCCCTCATCTTTGCAGCACAGACTGTCCAGTATCCTGAAGAGTTTGATTCCAAAAATTTTTGAAAATATTAACAAAAGTCATGTTTTTAAATTCTGTATTTCATCTAATATTAATCAGATTCCAATTGTGTTGGTTGTATTATGTTAAAATAAATCAAGTAAAAGTAACCTAACTGTGGATTAACTGATATACCTGAAAAACAAAATGTAAAAACTGATTTCTTCAAATTCATTAAAATGGTGGTTATATAGTTTTGGAAAGAAACTCTTCTTTTGTTAGGTAGCATAGATGTGGCTACTGTAAATAAACATGATCTAGAACTTTTATGTCAGCTTACTACACTCAGTGTGTGTTCGACTAACAACCCTAACCCTAACGCCTATTTTTAGCAACTAATTGTCAGACACAGACAGGCGGAGGCAGTAGATAAACTCAGATTCTTTTATTAACACAAGAACTGGGGGAATAACAAAAGCCGTGTCCGTTACTCTAACGGAGAAACGAAAAGAACAATGCACAAAGGCAAGGGGCAAAACTAACACTCAGGAGATATACAATGCACAAAGGCAAGGGGCAAAACTAACACTCAGGAGATATAGACTAAACACAACCGTAACAAAGACACGAACAAGATAAACCGAGTGGGAGAATATTCACGGGGAAGTCTAGGCTTACGCGGGTGGTGATGCCGGAGATCACGGAAGACGAAGGGAGCATACGAGGAAACAGGAAACAAGGTTATAGCGACGAGACCAGACACCGAGTGAAGCGGGAGGGAGGCTTAAGTAGAGTGGAGACCATGTGACACTAATCAAAACTCAGGTGAAGGTGATCGGGCTTGAAGAGGTGAGTGCAAACGCGAAGATGAGCTGTGAGACCGTGGCGTAGAGTGAGGGGGCGTGGCCGTGACCAGATCCGATGCGGACCTGACATTACCCCCCCCTTCAGGGGCCGCTCCTGGAGTACGACGGCCCGGGCGCCGGGTACGCCGGCTGGGACGGCCCCGGCCTCGGGGAGCGGGACGGTCCGGATGCTCCGCGTGGAAGGTGAGCAGGTTGGGGTCCAGGATGTCCTCCCTCGGGACCCACGAACGTTCCTCCGGACCGTACCCCTCCCAATCCACCAGATACTCCAGGCGACCTCGACGGCGCCTGGAGTCGAGGACGGAGTCGACCACATACGCCGGGCCGTCGTCCAACAGGAGCGGCAAAGGAGGCTCAGGCCGCGCATCGGGAGCTGCGGAGAGAGGAGAAACATGGTGAGGTGCGTGATAGGGTTTAAGTAGTGACACATGGAAAGTTGGGTGAAGGCGGTAGTGAGGGGGCAAACGTAACTTAAAAGTGACCGGGTTGACCTGCTGCACGATGTCGAAGGGACCGATGAACCGGGGGCTGAGCTTCCTAGAGGGCAGTCGGAGGCGGATGTCCCGAGTGGAGAGCCAGACCTTCTGGCCAACCTCATAGGTGGGTGTGGGCCCTCTCCGCGCGTCAGCGTGGTGTCGGAAGCGTTGGACTGCCCTCTGGAGCTGCTGATGTGCCTTTTCCCAGACCCTACCACTCTCCCGGTACCAGTCCTCCACGTTGACCACCGCGGAGGGTTCGGTGTGCCAGGGGAAGAGGGGTGGCTGGTAGCCGAGTGTGCACTGGAACGGGGTGAGTCCAGTGGAGCGTTGGCGTAGGGAGTTCTGCGCGTATTCGGCCCAGGGTAGGAAGTGGCTCCACCGGTTCTGGTGATGAGAGCAGAAGGTGCGTAGGAACCGGCCGATCTCCTGGATCTTCCGCTCCGTCTGGCCGTTGGTCTGTGGGTGGTACCCCGACGTGAGGCTGACGGCCACACCCAGGCGCCCTAAGAAGGCCCGCCAGAATCGGGATATGAATTGGGGTCCCCGATCGGACACCACGTCCTCGGGTAACCCGAAATGGCGGAAGACATGGGTAAACACTGCCTCGGCGGTCTCCGCCGCCGAGGGGATAGACTTCATGGGGACGAGTTTGCAGGATTTCGAGAATCGGTCTACAACCACTAAAACACAAGTAAAATCATTAGACTTGGGCAGATCAGTAATAAAATCGACGCCTAGGTGTGACCATGGCCTCTGGGGTACCGGGAGAGGCTGGAGCTTACCCTCTGGGAGATGTCGGGGAGTCTTTGCCATGGCACACTCAGCACAACCAGCCACATACCTCTGGACGTCGCGGTGCATCTGCGGCCACCAGTACCGATCGCGGAGGAGAGAGAGGGTCTGGGCAGCCCCCGGATGGCCAGTGCCCAGGGAGGTATGGAGGCTTTCAAGCACCTCCTGTCGAAGCCCGGCGGGCACAAACTGACGATCGGCCGGGGTCTCTGGGGGCGCTGGTTCCTGGGCCACCGCCTGGGCGACACGGTTGTCCAGAGCCCACTGGATCGGGCTCACGATGAGATGTGCCGGCAGGATAGGCTCGTGGGACTTGGGTGAGTCCGCATCCCCGTGGACTCTGGACAGCGCGTCGGCCACAACGTTCTTGGACCCCGGCCTGTAAGACAGAACAAAGTCAAAGCGGGTGAAGAATAGTGCCCACCGGGCCTGACGAGGATTCAGCCGCTTGGCCTCACGTAGGTAGGCCAGGTTCTTGTGGTCAGTGAGGACACGAAAGGGGTGTTGGGCTCCCTCCAGCCAGTGGCGCCACTCCTCCAAAGCAAGTTTAATGGCGAGCAGTTCCCGGTTTCCGATGTCATAATTCTGCTCGGCCGGGGTAAACTTGCGGGAAAAGTAGGCGCACGGATGTAGTCTGGCTGGAGACCCGCTTTCCTGGGACACCGGTTGTGGAGGCGTCTGCCTCCACGACGAAGGGCTTGGTAGGGTCCGGGAGCGTGAGGAGAGGAGCCGAAGCGAAGGAGGCCTTGAGGTCCTGGAGCGCCCGCGCCGCCTCGGGGGACCATTGGAGGGTCTTGGGTTTGGACCGCAGGAGGTTGGTGAGAGGAGCGACCACTAGGCTGTAATTTCTGATAAAACGTCGATAAAAGTTGGCGAAGCCTAACAAGCGTTGCAGTTCCTTGACCGTAGTGGGAGCCGGCCAGTGGAGTACGGCGTCAACCTTCCCCTGGTCCATCTTGACGCCCTGGGCGGAGATGTTGTACCCCAAGAACTGGACCTGGCGTTCGTGGAAGACGCACTTCTCCGCCTTGAGGTAGAGGTGGTGTTCACGGAGCTTGCGGAGTACCTGTGCCACGTGCTGTTGGTGTTCGGCCTCGTTCCGGGAATAGATCAAGATGTCGTCGATGTAGACGAGGACGAACCGATGGAGAAATTCCCGGAACACCTCATTCATGTAGGACTGGAATACGGAGGGGGCGTTGGCTAGCCCGTAGGGCATAACCCGATACTCGTAATGACCATTGGGGGTGATGAAGGCCGTCTTCCACTCATCCCCCTCTCGTATTCTGATGAGGTTGTAGGCACTCCGCAGGTCTAGCTTCGTGAACACCACCGCCCCACGAAGCTGTTCCAAGGCGGCCGGGACCAGGGGAAGAGGATGGCGGAACTTCACAGTGATCCGATTCAGGGCTCGGTAGTCGATGCAAGGTCGCAGTCCTCCGTCCTTCTTGGCCACAAAGAAGAAGCTGGAGGCGGCGGGCGAGACCGACGGGCGGATGTACCCCTGGCGCAAGGCCTCCCGGATGTATTCCTCCATGGCCGCTTGCTCAGGCAAGGACAGCGGGTAGACCCTACCCCTAGGCACTGGCTCTCCCGGCAGCAGGTCAATGGCGCAATCCCAGGGCCGGTGAGGCGGGAGTTGTGCGGCGCGTGCAGGACAGAACACCTCGGCGAAGTGACGGTATTCGTGGGGGATGACGGTGCTACGGGCCGAGTGAGGGCTTTCGACTGACGTGGAACCCACCACCAGGGAGGAGTGACGGTGACGGGACCTAGGAACCGGGAGACAAGACAAACACTGGTTACGACATGAAACACCCCACTTTAAGATTTCTCCGGTGGCCCAGTCCACCACCGGAGCATGCTGAACCAGCCATGGGCGGCCCAGGATAAGGTCCACGGTGGCCTCCTCGAGGACCAGAAAGTCTATACTCTCCTTGTGGCTGACGCCAATCTGGAGCGTCAGGGGGCCCACGGCATGCCGGATGGTCCGTCGGGTCATGGGCCGACCCACCACGGAGTGTACGACGTAGGGGTGGGGGCTCTCCCGACGCGGTAGCTGCAGGCGTCGGCAGAGGGAGCCGGCTATGAAGTTCCCGGCGGAGCCAGAGTCGAGGAGGGCCCGGGCTGAAAGGGAGACATTGGTGGTAGACAGGGTTATGGTGATCAACAAGGGAGATAAAATGGACGGTTGCAGACTGGTTCCACTGACCTGGACGCGAGACGGGCGCACAGGGCAAGCGCGGATGTGGTGTCCTGAGGCCCCACAGTAGAGACACAAGCCCTGTTCGACCCGCCTGCGTCGTTCAGTGGGAGTGAGCTTGACAGAATCGACCTGCATGGGGGTCTCGGGCATGGAGTCGGCAGGAGCGGGTCGGGGGTGCTGCGGAGCGGCGCGGGAGACTGGTGGTAGGCAGCCCTCTCTCCGGTGCGCCACCCGAATAGCATGCTGGATAAAACGCTCCAGGCCGACGGAGTCATCATATGCCGCCAGGTGGAGGCGTAGGGCGGGTTCCAGGCCCAGGCGGAAGGTGGTGAGCAGGGCTGGTTCGTTCCACCCACTGGCGGCGGCGAGGGTCCGGAAGCGGAGAGCGTAGTCGGTAATGCTGGTTTTGCCCTGCTTCAGGTGGTGTAGTTGTTCCTGGACGGTGGAGTCGCCGACCGGAGCCTGGAAGACCTCCCGGAAGTGTTTCATAAAGGCGTCCACGGATTGTGTGGTGGGTCCCGCCTGCTGCCAGACACTCTCTGCCCACTGGAGGGCCCGGCCGTCCAGGCGCGAGATGACATACGCCACTTTGCCACGTTCAGTGGGGAAACGGCGCGGGTCCATCTCCAGGGCGAGAGTGCACTGCAGCAGGAACCCACCACAGGCCTCCGGGTCTCCGGAGTAAGGCGGGGGATCCGGAGTGGGCGCGACGACGCTGACTGGCGGCGTCACATGAGTTAACAAACTCTGGCGTAGTTCGTCGACCAAAGCTCGAAAGGGGTCGGGGTTACGAGCCTCCATGATTATTTTAACGGTCTGGTCTTCTGTCAGACACAGACAGGCGGAGGCAGTAGATAAACTCAGATTCTTTTATTAACACAAGAACTGGGGGAATAACAAAAGCCGTGTCCGTTACTCTAACGGAGAAACGAAAAGAACAATGCACAAAGGCAAGGGGCAAAACTAACACTCAGGAGATATACAATGCACAAAGGCAAGGGGCAAAACTAACACTCAGGAGATATAGACTAAACACAACCGTAACAAAGACACGAACAAGATAAACCGAGTGGGAGAATATTCACGGGGAAGTCTAGGCTTACGCGGGTGGTGATGCCGGAGATCACGGAAGACGAAGGGAGCATACGAGGAAACAGGAAACAAGGTTATAGCGACGAGACCAGACACCGAGTGAAGCGGGAGGGAGGCTTAAGTAGAGTGGAGACCATGTGACACTAATCAAAACTCAGGTGAAGGTGATCGGGCTTGAAGAGGTGAGTGCAAACGCGGAGATGAGCTGTGAGACCGTGGCGTAGAGTGAGGGGGCGTGGCCGTGACCAGATCCGATGCGGACCTGACACTAATCAGCAAACAGAATTGATAGCAGAATTGCCTGCCACAAAGGTAAAAGTTCTGCCTTGTCCCTAAAACACATTCTCTTCAAACAGCTGATACATGTCTGAAAAATTGTTCTATGGATCAGATAATCCAAAATTATAGAACAATGATGTGAAATAATTATGATACCAATGTTGGTCATGATTTTTCCCATAATTGAGCAGCCTTACCATCAGCCAACACTGTAAAAGCACAGACTCTATAAGATTTACTCAGGTAGAAACTTAGACTTAGACAGTCAGGCCAACTTCAGAGGATACAGTATAAGACTTATTCTTTAAAAAAAAAAAAAAAAAAAAACTTTTGGTCACAATGTTAAGGTCTGCCACTGCCAAATTTGCACAGGCAGTGTTCTCAAACATCAAACCACAAAGAAGGAAGAGGGGCCATGGTGCAAGCTGTGTGGGTTTCTACTATTGCAGCACCCTTAACAGTACAAGCTTATACACTTAACACAATAATAAACAGCCTACAAGTAGTTGGTAAGGAGACATTATCATCCATGTGTGGAAATGGACAGAACAGAATATTATGATGATTAAATATTATGTGAAGTCTAGGGAATTATGGTGAATAGCGAATAGTGAATGGTGAAGATCATCTTGCAGTGGTAAACAAGGAGGATGGAACCAACACAAAGATCTCCATGTCTGTTAGCAACAATTGGTAACAACTTAAAATACTTTGAACAAGGAAAATATATAATTTCTGCTGATAAATGTTAGATTAACCCTAACAGCAATGTATTTTTAACTTTTTTAGTTGTTGTGAATATCATCCTGTGGATGGTCCTGATCACAGCTATAGGGATGGGTGAGTAATTCATACTGTGTTTGTAGTTGTGATATGTTTCATTTATGTACATACAAAACAACTCTTACAGTGGAGTTGTGAGAGGGAGAGACAGACAGGCAGATAGAGAGAGTTTGAACCATCGCATGAATCCAGAACCTCTAAGGCAGTGGTGAAAGCACTTTTTGCCAGTTTTGAGGATTTCACATCTAGAAATGTGTTTATGCTCTGTACTTTGAAACTTTAAAGCTAGATGTTATATAAAAACTGAACACTTCGATTTGACCTCAAACACTAAATTCACTTCCAGGCAGTATGCATCTGAATGACTGCCCAGTCCAGCGGAACATTCCAGTGTTTCTTATCGTGATGGGGGTGTTTGGCCTTGTTTGTCTGATGCTTTCTTACATCAAAAACACATTAGAAGATGTTGGAGTGATGAGTCTTCTATGCTCCGTGTTCAGAATCATCTGCTATATCTTTGTTTTCGGCTGGTTTATAGCAGGTAAGTGTGTGGAGGTCAAGCAGAAAAGGAGGCAGATTGACACAGACAAAAGTTTTGATGGATAAAATGTTCTGTATTGCTCCATAACATGAAAACTTTAGTAAATGACCACATATTAACACAGAGTGGTGGTGGTGGAGGAGTTGGTATGCGTGAGTGTGTGTGTGTGTGTGTGTGTGTTTGTGTGTGTATGTGTGTGTGTGTGTGTGTGTGTGTGTGCATGTGTGTACAAAATAACCAGGCGCATGCATAGAACCATAACAAAATCTCTTCTAAAAGGAAAACACACTGGAAATTAGATAACAATAAATGTGAGGGTTACATTACTGGAAGTAATAACGTATTGTCATAAAGACATGAGCATGAGAGAGATGTGTACTTTATCTTCTCTGGCACCATTAACAATCATCAAAATTAATTCCACAGGAAAGCACATAGTGTTGTTTCCTTTTATATTTCAGGAAGTAAATGGATCTACTCTTTGTACCCACCAAACTATGACCCTCTGAGTAAGCACAGCTATTGCCAGAAAAGACTGTACGTCTTTGCATTTGCCTTGTCCTGCGTGGTTGATATCTGTCTGTCCCTGATGGTCGTGGGTGGAGTTTTTATCTTGCTTGTTATGTGTACAAAGGCTCTCCTCCGACAAGCACCTGGATTCAACTCATATAACAGGATGTACACAGAGATCTAAGCATTTCACATGTAAAACCATCAGAGTTAAAATAATCATTGCTGAGAGATTTACACATTATGTATTCAACTAAGTGCTGTATTTGACATGAGGATTTGTTTGAAACACTGCTTCAAGATGTTATGTTACATCATGGAGTGTATTATCAAAGTGAAACAGTTTGTAGACTAACTCACTGGCACTGTGACTACAGTGCAATGAGTAGTCAATGGTCACTGTATTTAGCCAAAACGAGGCATCCTCAGAAGCACTGGACGGCTGTCTTGACGGCAGTTCAAATGTCATATGCACATGTTCCAACAAACAGGTGTTGCTGACTTTTTTTTGCTAGTACATGGGATTAAAGGTGAACTGATTCTGCTTGCTGCAATCACTCTAGAGTTGATATGTGTGGTGATCAACTCCATTACAGTCTCCCAGTTTTTCTGTACTACTGTTATTGTTAGATGTGGACCCAGATGTACCCAGATACTTTTTTCTCCTTATAACTGTACAGTATCCTTGGGTCACTTGAAAGGCACTTCTAAATAAAATCTATTATTATTATTATTATATAAGTATCTTCAGTTTGAGTATATTAAAAAAGTTTAATCTTCCTTGATGGCATAACCAGGAAGCTGAAAGGAGCATGTCATACATGTTGGGACACGTGCAGCATGAAGCATTGCCTCACTGAAAAACAAAAGCTGTGATTGGCCCATATAACATTACACATTACACACAGTGTTGTTACGAAAGAATGGTATTTTTGCCATCCCAGTGTGGGAGATGACTGTCATACTGTGCTATAGCTGTGCTGTGGCTTAAACATGACCAGAGCTGAGACAAGATAGCTCAGCTTTGATACTTCTGACATTTACAAGAGATTTTGATCAGAGCAGGTAAGATAATTTAATTGAAACTACAGGTATGGGCAAACCAGGGGTGCCTCCGGGGGAAGAAAGTTTGGCACCTTACAAAAAAAGTATCACCATTGTATGATAACAGTAGATGTTAACTGTTGAAGTAATACATATCAATTCACTGTCAATGTTAAAGGTCTAAGGATGGAGCGAAGACGAAAATCATGCACTGTTCAAATCACAGTTTCTGGTAAATGGCTCATTTCTTACATCGTTATCAAATTTACTGGCTACATTACTGAACAATGTTTATGGCTGAATTCCAATAGCCTCTGTAACCTTAAACCAACAACGTTCAAAAACTAGTATGAATCAGTCAATCATGAAGTGGATTCATGCAAGTTAAGTCTGAGGTTCCAGGGCTTAGGACCAATGGAGGGCACTGGAAGTGATCCTGTATGTCTGTATAGTCTTGCACTGCGTCATATGTTTTACAAAATACCTTCTAATAATCAAGGTGTTCAGTTATAAGCAACAGGACTTGAAGACATTCTTAGAGCTTGAAGGCTTCTGGTGATAGGAAGACCAGGAGATTTATCTCTGGACTGTGGGTGTGTGAACTGTGACCACACCTCTCATCATTTGACAGTGGGTCACATGAGTCCCCCATTGACATAATTAGAACATATCAATGTGTGAATTGGAGTTTAATTTGTCAGTGACCAATCACCCACAGTCCAGAGATAAATCTCATTGTCTTCCCATCACCAGGCCAGAACTGAAGAAGCCTTTTGTATGAAGGGTGAAACATCTTCAAGCTCCAAAAAGAAGTCCAGTTGATTATAACTGAACTGAACTTGACTACCATGACCTGGATAAATGAGAATCTCCACAGACACGTTATAATAATGAAGGAAGTACAGATGCAGAATAACAGAAAATCTAACAACCCCTCTCATTTTCAGTAATAATAAATATCATCCTGTGGAGTCTTCCAATTTCTGCGATTACAATGGGTAAGTTACATTTTTGACCTCACAATAATAGTATACACAACACTCAAGTCAAGAGACCAATAGTTATTTGGATACAACAGATGAATGAAGACTCTGCTAGGCAAGCAGAAAATCAGAAACAGAGTTTTGTATACTGTGATTTATGTCAAGGGAGAGACAACACGGCTTCATATACACATCCATCAATGAAAGTAAAGAAGTACAGAATTCTTGTCTTTCATGAGATGGCGTTATTGGTCATCCCACTTTAAATGGACCACACTGAATCAGTGCCAACATAGCAACCCTGAGCAGATAACTACTGATGCAGAGTAAACAGTACATCTTAAGCAGAACTATATAGCACACAGCAGAAACATTCTGTTCATCCTTATCTCATAAGATATAATCACACAAAGATAGGAGTGGGAATCGATAAGAACTGAGAATCGAATCATTCAAATCACTGGAGTCGTACCCCTCTGACATTATCAATTCCTCTTATCAATGCTAGTATGTTTATTCAGACCATGGTCAATCGGTCTTTCTTAATACAAATTCGAATTAGACAACAGTTCAACACTATTTACCTTACTCTAAGATGTTAAGGTCTTAGTAGTTTATGGCCTTCGTAGTGTAGGCTACATTATAGGCCTATGTGCTGATACTGAAAACCTATGTAAACTACCTTCTAAACAGTAATGAATTGATAAGAGAATTCATAAAGAATTGGAACGATTAGCAAAATCGTCAATAGCATCGATATTGATGAAATCCTATCACTTCCCAGTCCTACACAAAGATATACCCCAGAACAGTACAGGAACAGGGTGAAAAACTCATGCTGTATGTGGAAGAACATGAAAAAACTGATAAAGCTGAATTTCTCGAAAGCAGCACTATGCAGCCCCTGGGATTTTTTTGCTGTTTCCTTTTTTGCCATTTATACAAACGTCTAGCCTGATAGACACACACACACACACACACACACACACACATTGATCTGCTATGCAGCTCAGTATTACATGGCCCCTAAGGCTTTCTGTACTTGTCGGAGGGACGCCGATAGCAAAGTTTCAAGGCAAAATTCTCAGTAAATGACTGACGTATACTAGGGTGAATTCCATTAATACAAGTCCCCATTACAAGTTCACTTACCACCCGAATGACTTTAGAGCTGTTATACAGTACAAGTAAAATGCGGCCCAGTTCTGCTTTAAACTTAATTCTGACTGTAAGTGAATGGACACATTAGAAACATATGGGCATAAACCACATTTAATCACTGTATGATTTCAATAGCGTACTCTCAGTCTTGAATATGCCTGCCTAATTTGCATTACAACATCAGAGCATACTATGGCATGATGAATTATGATGTGACAGGATTATATAACAATAAATTCTTTCATTGTCTTGTAGGTGTCACCCACTTAAATGACTGCCCGCTGCAACCCAACATCCCAGTCTACCTCATAGTATTTGGCACTGCCATCCTAGTCGCTTTAATCCTGACTATTCTGATGTTGTTGGCACTCGCCCTGAATGCATACGATGTGCCGTGGCTAAAGCTTCCCATTCTGTTTCTCTCTGGGAGCAGCTGTGTGGTCTATATGTTCAGCTTGTGCTGCCTCATTACAGGTGAGACAGATTTATAGTTACCAAGATAGAAAGCCAGAGAGACAGTAAGAGAGAGAGAGTCCATGTATGTGGGTGTGTGGGTGGGTGGGCAAGAAAATGATCAGCAAGCTGAAAGGCTATAACAGACTAAGGGCATTTGCTCGACAAAAATAACCATGGCATATTCATAGCTGTGGATGGTAAATTCCTGTAGCCTATGTGAATAAACTGAAAGGGTTTTTCTTATGTTTCAAAATGTAGAAACCCATCTGTCATATGGGTCTTAAAACTGAAGACTGGATATAATCCATTAATTAATAGATACTTAATTAATTAAAGTATTCTTTCAACACCTAGCTGCTATTCCGGTGTGTGGTCAAAAATGGTGTTTATGATTAGTCCTATCAGTGAAACAAACAAGCAAACAAACAAACATTAAATTATCAATGTTATTTACAGATGTCAAATTTTATTAAAATTTACATGATTAACGTTTTAAACATCCTTGTTTTCATTTGTTTAGGAAGTGTGGGGGTTTTCTCCATTCCTACCCCAACCCAAGACTCCTCTAGCAGACCAGACGATTGTGACAGGACGCTTCATCTTTATGCATTCTGGTTTACTGTGCTGTCCTACATTCTTCTCTTTCTGTTTCTGGTCTGTGGTGTTTATCTTGCTCTCTACACTTGTGTGAGAGTAGCTTTCAGAACGGGTCGTCCATTCCCCTGGAATTCTGCCTCAAATGTGTGAAGAAACTGGAATGCTGTTTTTTTTTCCCTAAACTCTACACTGACTTAAATGATTCATGGATTTTTTAAACGGAAAAAGATAACAAAACTGGGAGTCACTTTACACTGTGTCACTTGCGTCTGTTGTTTTGGTGGTTAGGTGCATGTGTCAAATGGGATGCATTCCCTTAACCGACACGCGCACACTAAAAACAAGCGCCCAGCGTGGACTAATGACGCAAATGCCGTCAACGCCATGGACTGAACTACCAGCGGCCGCTTTTACCGCTAGGTTGTCCTAAACTTTCATGATCGATCAACATCCAACGTGTGTTTACAAGAGGACATACAATTCATATTAACCTGTGGCTGCTGTGACACTGTTCAAAACAGTAAAACCTTGTAGGTTAGTGTGTAAGAGTCGCTCAACACCTTTTTGCCGATTACTTTTTTTTTTACCACGTTTCATCTGGAATGGCTGGTGAGTGAATACGATGCACTAATATGAATCGATCTGTTTAGATTTGACATCTCCGATCAAGCAAAGTGACGATGACGATAAAACAACTCTAATAATGTCATTATCGTCTATATTTACGCAAAAGCGGTGGACGTTGTTGGAGAACTGCACTACCATCGTAATGACTCGCAATGCCCTCGTAATGATTTCCCAAAATAAATCAGGTCACATTGAGACATCTGAGAAGTGTTTTGTTTAATTGTAGTTCGATTTTCATTAATGTGACTATATTTGCAAATATTAAAGCAAAATCATCATAGATTAAGTAGCTTTGTTGCATGCATGTTGTTTGGCTTTCTCCAGTTCAGCGATTAGGCTTCACAACCTAATACCTAAACAGGAAGAGATAATTATCTACCTGTAGCTCCACTGGAGTGTAACACTGTATCCGTATGTTCATTTTCACATGGCTCGTGTTCTCTGCGGTGGCTGCCGGTCAAGTTGCAGAGCTCGTCTCCAAATGCTTGCAGGCACGCGACATGGCGTACTGTCCATACAGCCGGTTCCCGGTGGGGGCCGCAATCCTGACGTCAGGTGGCACTATTATCACAGGTAAAGTTGTACAGGTATTTCTAGGTGCCTAATAAAACAATGCTGCAGCATTACAATGGCCTCTTTGAAGGCATATTACATTAAGTATGTTGGAGCTTTGTCTGTTTATTTAATCTGATAGGTTAGGATCTTTGTTGTCTGTTTGGTAGGTTGGCCATGTGACCCGTATCTTCTCAAAGTACAGTGATGGTACAGATGTGAAGAATCTACAGCAGTGTTTCCCAACCCTTTTTGTCTTGTGTACCCCCTGAGCCTTTTTGTCATACCATGAGTACCCCCTCACTCATATGTGTTGATTTTCCATAAGTAGAACATAACACAACTGATTATTATTGCCGCGAAGCGCCACAGGTTATTCTCTCCCTGGGGAAACTAGTTGTCACGCACACATACCATTTTATTGACGGGCTTAATATGAAACTGAGAATATTTATTTATCATCTTGGAAATAATTATTATCAAATATTTCCACGTATCCCCTGCAGTGTGCTTGTGTACGCCTCCCCCTGTTTGGGAATCACTGATCTACATGAAGGCATGTAAACATGTAAATTATATTACCACATAGGCTGCAATGTGGAGAATGCTTCCTATGGCCTCACAGTGTGTGCAGAGCGGACAGCTATCCAGAGGGCCGTGGCGGAGGGACATAGAAGTTTCACAGCCATCGCTGTCACATGGTAATACACCAGCTTTACAAATCATGACACCACCCAAACTACATAGACTTATTTATTTAAGCCATAGTCATTTCCCAAGAGGAAACTGTGAAGATGGCAGCAGCAGTAGTCAATGATATAGTCATGAATTAGCACACAGGCCACCTGAACACGGCCTCACCTGTATCAGCTTGGGTGAAAGGCGCCTGTATAGGCTATACTGTATCTTATTGGGCCCGCAAAGGCATGATTCTCTGTTAACCATCATATCACCCCAAGTGCAATTTATGATTTATTTCCTCTCGTAGAGGGCACAGTCTGTTTCTTAGTATTTCACCTCTGCTCTCCTTTAATGTGTAACTCTCATTGGATCTAAAGTAACTTGCCTATACTCTGACCCTTTTTGTTATGTTTAGACCTGCTGGACCTTGGACATTTCCGTTACCACTCCCAGAGATTAAATGAATAAATGAATCTGTCAGCATGTCGGCATGAAAATAAACAGCTTGAAGATGAATGGATCTATTTACAAAATGAGTGATAGCAACAAGAGCAAAGAAGATATGATACAGAATAATCCTTCCGTTGTTGACATGAAAGAAAACACATAGCCTACCTCATACATTAATATTGCATTGCAAGGACACAGTGAAAGCATACAATAGTATGCGTTTTATTATGTGATAATAATTTAGTAATTATATTGAGTTTAATATCAGTTGTGTAACTTTGTGTTTCTCAGTGACATCAAAGACAGTTTTGTTGGCCCATGTGGAGCTTGTCGTCAAGTTCTCATGGAGGTGAGGCTCGGTGATTTCTTTCTTGAAAAATTTAATTTAATTTCCTTGCTGTTGTACCCTATGCCATTTCAGATTATAAAGTATTAATTATGCTTGTTTGTTGTTTGACTGCTGTGGGAAGTTCTGAACCAGTAGCACAAGGAATATAGCAGTTTTTTCTGTATGGAGTTAAAAATAGGAGAAGATCACACTGGGACTAACTGTTCTATATCTATGGTGTGGCCTCCTTCTCCGGTTTTCAGTTGACTAGATATTTGGACAGCACTCTCAAAGTTAGAAAAATTGACTGAAACCAGTGTTTATCATTGTGAACTTTCCCGTGTAGAGTTGAAATGACCTTATCATCTGTCACACACTGTCATTCAGGCATCTGTACAGTGTAATGGTCTCACTTTTCCTTTTTTTCTGCTGTGTTGTACAGTTTGGATCAGAATGGGACATTTACCTGACCAAGCCAGATGGATCTTACAAAAAGACCAGCCTGAAAGAGCTGTTACCCCTTGCCTTTTCACCAGCTCATTTAAGAGCAGATATGATTGTCAAGCTATGAGAAATGGGCCAAGTGTTTTATTGTCAAATCATTTTGTCACATAGTTGGCCTAGGTATCCTGTCAAAACTTTCAAAATCATATAATGGGGCCACTGTAAAATGTTGAAGTGCCATTTTTGTTAGTTTGCTTTGTTGTTATTGTTTGTAAAAAAAAAAAAGAAAGAAAGAAAGAAAGAAAGAAATCATGTCCATAACATGCTGATCCATGCTGCTTTGTACTGATCTTTGTTATTATTGATTGATGTTCAAGAGAAAGAAAAAAAAATGAGAAACTGTAGCTGTTTTCTTTAAAACATTTATTTTCTAAGAGTGTGTCTGCAGAGTTCATATATTAAATGGACATAAATTAAAAGTATGATAACTGTTCCACGCGATCAGAGGGAATCAAGCATTGCAAATAGTCTGGAATAATTTAGCCCACATTTATTTGAAAATTGATATCGTATTTTCTGCTAAGAACGAGGCTATCAGCCCAGGCATCATTCATGAAGAAAGGAAGCGTTGCCTTCCTGGTGCTGTTTATATAGGTAGGCTGTCATTTTGTTGAAATAAATTCACAAATGAAATGTTTGTATTTTCTATTAAATATGAATTAATTACACTAACATTCATTCATAAACCACAGCATTATGGGTTACGTTAAGGTCCAGGGGTCATATCAGAGAGGAGTCAGTATTCAATGATCTTTTGTCATATTACGGGAATTTCCGGTGACGTAAGTGCACACTGCAGTCGTTTCCGGGAACATGGAGGCGGTGGTGACAGATACCGTAGCCCCAGAAGATCTGAAGGTATATTTAAATTATTTGAAAGTCAGAGTGAACTGTGGTTACACTTGTGTATAATTTAGTACAAAAAGGTCTCTATACAATGTTAGATTTCTCAATGTTAGCGTTTCTAAAGATATGATGGAACTTGTAAAGATCAGCATCGTCATGGCATAGCAGGATGACGATGTCAACAAACCAGAAACGAATGTTCATGAAGGACTGTCAGTTCATTTTTCAGGAATTTAACCCTAATGTATTATGTCCATAAATTATTGTTACTTTGATTTTAGTTGACTCTAGTTAAATCCGGTGCGATGATGACATTGTCGTCGTATTGAGTTTATGATTGTGGCTGTTCATTGCGAAAAAGCGTGGCGTAATCATTGATTTAGTTTTTTGTTTTAATGAACCCAAGCCTAAACATCCGTGGGCTTCCTTTTCCCTGAACATTTCGATTTGCTTATCCTTTAGAAATTTGAAAAGAAATACAATGCTGAACTGGTAAAAGGGCCTGTTTCCAAAGAAACTCAGTTTGAGTACGCTTGGTGTTTGATCCGGAGTAAATACAGTAACGACATCATCAAAGGAATTCAGCTGCTTGAAGGTGAGTAAAGCGCGCAGACGTGGTGGATTAGTTAATAAAGTTTTTTTTCAAAACTCATTTACATTTCTCTGGGATACTAGTCAGGCACTGGTCAATGCTCGAACACCTGCCACCAGGATGGAGAGTAATCAGTAGTACCCAGATGTAATGACATTACTTTCAGAAATTGAAAGTGATAGTGTTAAACAATTGTAACAATGCCAGAAATTACACAAGGATTGCTGTTGGAAAAATGTATTAGCCTAAATTTAAAGTAAGTATACAGTATGTTACATACTACATACAAGTATAAAGTATACAATAAAGTAAGTTTGTTGTTTACTTACTGGTGATGCGATTCATTATCAGTTTAAATATTAGTAGAGAAGTAAGAAGCAACATTAGCAATTCCTGATCAGTATTTGGATTAACACAGATACTGTCATTGGTTGTGCGTCATGTGATAGCTGTCCAAATGCTGAATAAGAGGTTGTGATTGGCTGTGACTGGGTTTTGGTGATTTGAAAACCGGCTGCAGTGGACTCACCTGCAGAGCATATTTGCCAAATGGTTCGTCAGGGTTTTACCCAGGCTACAGCTCTTACCCTTGTCACTCTGCATTGTCACAGAGCTTGTTCACAAAAGTCCAAAGGATGATCAGAGGGACTTTTTGTTCTACCTGGCTGTTGCAAACTACAGACTCAAGGTGAGGTTTGTTCTTGTTTATTTACATAAATGTGACACACTACATGTTTTGCTGTTGATATTTGAGCCGAAACCATGTTTAGGTCTTGTGTTCAGACATGTTTCTGTCTTTGTCTATTCCATTCATGTATCTAAGGAGTATGAGAGGGCCCTGAAGTATGTCCGCACTCTGCTGAAAAATGAACCAGGAAATAACCAGGCTATTGAGCTGGAGAAGCTTATCGATAAGGCCTTGAAGAAAGGTGAGCATGGGTAAAGGTGAAAACAGGACTCAGAACCAGGAGTTGCTATCCTATAAATACATTTATTTACATTTACATTTATGCATTCTGCAAACGCTTGTATTCAAAACGACTTACATTTGTCAACTGTCAATTACATCAGGGCCAGTCTCCCCCTAGAGCAACTTAAACAGGACCCAGAAACAGGAGTTGCTATCCTATAAATACCTTCATTTACATTTATGCATTAAGCAGACACTTTTATCCAAAGTGACTTACATTTGTTACCTATCAATTACATCAGCGCCAGTCTCCCCTAGAGCAACTTGGGGTTAAGTGTCTTGCATAGGGGTACAATTCAAACTCACAATTTCCAGGCTACTAGCATGCTAGCCAAGTTCCTTAACTGCTGCACCACCACCGCCACACGCCACTGTCACATTCAGTGACAAATGTTTGTATTAGCATTAATTAATTAGTATTAATCAATAATTTGGAATTACACCACAAGCACCTGTGTAAAATTTATGTTAAAGCGATTATCCGCAGTCAGTCAACCAATAGCCCTGTTGTTCACTGTTGCTCATAGTTGTCCGTCACAATAAGAACAAGAATATTTGGTACAACATAGACCAAATAGCAGAACAGCAACCAACGCTAACTTATGAGGGCAAGAAAACGTCTTTTCAGTTTTGTTTCGTTTCCTGTGCCCCTTCAGTTGGTGTTAGCTGTTGGTTTGCAAATTCAGTCTGTGTCGTACCAAATTTTGTTGTTCTTATACTTAACGACTGCACTCAGCAACCTCAGACAACAGGAATATGAGTTGATTGGCTCCGGATCTTCCCTTTAAATAACTGTCTGTGCATCAGTGTGGTTATCTTCCCTCATGTAACTCTACTTGTGAATCTAGACATGCCTATGGTTAAAGTGTAGGCAGAAACAGTAGAAAATGTATTGTCAGGAAAAAATAGGTTCCAGTGTGCAAAGTGACTTTTGGGCCTTGACAGTACATTGTATTTATACTGTCCTTATCATTTTCTATGCTGCAGTTTAGTTAATCCACGTGAAAACAAAAGTGCTTTATGGCTAAAGCAAATAAACATATAGCTCTCTGTATTCTTTTTTTCTTCCCTCTCAAGATGGTTTGGTCGGCATGGCAATTGTAGGTGGGATTGGCCTGGGTTTAGCTGGATTGGCGGGCCTAGTTGGTTTGGCTGTGTCAAAAGGAGGAGCCAAGTCCTGAGAGAAGAGAATGACCAGTTGGACCCAATAACTGCCAAGTCATGATGGACTCACCACCTCGGCTTTCTTTCTAACTTCCCTCTTGGCCTAAACAATCACAGCATTCAACAGAGCTGATCAAGAGTGACCTGGGGTTATCACAGGATAATGCCGAGATGCTCATCCTCTAAAAGGACTCGTGCATCGTGTGATTTATTTACTAAATGTTATCAAAGTTACCTTCCTTCAACTCGTTTTTTCTTCAGTATTTACACTAATTGTTTTGACAGATTTTTACAGGTTGTCCTATTTTTCACACACACCCTTTTCTCCTCTGAAATATAATTTCCTTTGTTTTTTATTTATATTCACACACAAAACATGAGGGAGGCAGAAGAACTAAGATATGTATAAGGAATGCATAGTTCATGGACATACAAGGTGGCCAGTGAGAACTTACCATACAGCCTATGAAAGTAAAGCACCTTATAATTCAGTTATGAATTATGTAGTATGTGTTTTGTATGTTAATCTACTGAAATATATTTGACTTGTGGTGATGCAATAATTCATTAAACAAAATTACAGCTTGTTCATTGGATTTCTGTGTGTCACTTTTCCCTCCTTGATGAAACTTGTTTCGAGTGCCTAGGTCTTTGCGTGTATTGATCTCAGATTCTCAAAATAGGTCTCTCATCTGTTGGTCAAAGTTCTATTTACTGAGCGAGGCCCCTGAGAGATCTGTCCATTGTCTGTCTTTATCTTATGTTGACATGAGTCAAGACACAACAGAGACTTCCTCCATTTCTCAGTTAGGTGCTTATCTTCCTCCTCCTGAGGTTATCAAGGTTTTTGTCAAGAAAGTGACAGCTTTCTTTCATCTAATTAACTCCAAACAGAATTTGTAGTGGACAGTATCGGTTCTGCCTTGCAACGGACAACTTCAATGCACGTGATTTCAACTTGCACAACTTTACAACACAAGGTTGTCGTTGTCGCTTGTAAATGCCTTTATTGCACATCATGAATGTAACTTATTAACTCTATAACTCAAGTCAAACAAGCGCGACATGAAACATAGAAACCTAGAATGAAACATAGAAACACAGAGACCAATATACAAGAAAGGGAAAATAACATAAATATAAACATATTCACACATTTGGTTATTCATCTAAGGTTGGAGAATATAAAAGATATCCCGATAGAGAACTAAGGGTGCTATTCATGTGTTATTAGAGAGGATGTAAATAGCAGTAATGTGAATGGTGTTTAATGTCAAATACATAGAACTACTAAGTGTAGTAGTGAATTGCATTTGTTTCCTATAAATACTATGAATATGACTACTTTTATTCTACTTGCCATGTTTGACATTATGTGTTGACTTGTTTCACAAGGACTTTTTTCTTATATACTTCTGTCTTTATGAAAAAAGAAACCGTAAAAGTACATTACAAAACTCCCCGTAAATTCATTTTTAAAGACTGTAACTTGTGATGTTATGGGTAGTTTAACAAGCCATAGAAAAGAGCTGCATTGTGGCAGGTGAAAGAGGGATGGGATAGCGAGTTGAAAATGGCTCAGGTAAACAAGCAACCCATAAATCCAGTCGTTTATGATGGGGCAGACTTCATGAATCAGCCAGTCCACGAGGCTGGGGACTAGAAGTTCAACCTTTGTGTGTTAAGTGGGACTTTAAAAGAGGGCTTGTGGCCTACAGTGTTATTGATGTGTGTGGCGAAAGCCTGTATTATAATGATGGTATTCATTTAGAATAGGTTATGAGGATTTCATCTGAATATTGTTAACTTGGAAGTACTCATTATCAACAGAAGAGATCTATGAACATTTTCAACAGAGGAGATCTATGAAGAAATGAGAAGAGCATAATTTTAGTGACATACCTGTGTGTCGATTT
>PYXC01000677.1:585000-590000 GCA_015244755.2 Tenualosa ilisha | reverse complement strand
ACACATAACACATAAAACAACAACAACTTTGAGGCACTCAGGTATTACAGTAAATACAGTAAATACTGGCTATACCTCTGGGTTATTGTTTGGGGACACTGTTTCCTTTTCCCGGGGCCAGGGCCAGGGCCATTTATTTCAGTTTTTCATTATTACAGTATCCCCAGAGGACAGAGAGCTAGCTGATCATGAGGAGATATTCACTGGATTTTGCTGCACCTATGCACGATTTCTTTAAGAACCGCTAAATAAAGTGAATGAATGCTACTGAATACAGAAGGTTATACTTCATTGTGAACTGTACTCTGACTCGGGTGAGCCATAGTGCTTGTTTGAGGTTGCGGCCATAATAGGTTAAATTGAATGGGACCGAGAATTAAGCACAAGTAGTCTCTTCACATGAAGTATGGCTGTTACACAATCAATGAGATTTCGCTGAAATTATTTGAAAGCCCATAATGTTCTGGTAGGAGTGAGTCAGTCCGAAGGCCGTGCAGAGAGACTGTATTAAACAGTACCTTGTCAACGTAGTTAGCAATTTCCATGATCCTCAGCTTCGTTTTGTGATAATCCTTGTTTTGTCTTTTGTACTGAACAGGAAAAGAGGAGAAAATAACGACATTAAGGTCTGTGAAATGGATGACTGGATGTGCACAGAAAATGGCTTCCTCTCATCCCTAGCACTGAGCGTTGTTAATTATTGCTATTAAGAGCATCTGCCCTCCATTTCCAGACGCCACCAACAAAAGGCCAGCTTTGAGTGATTGTGTTTATTCCAACTCATACCCTCATTAATAATCACACTCCAGGGGGTGCTGTGGTGCAACTGGCTACAGTGCCTCTACTATAAATGGGCCTAGCACCCAAGGGGACCCAGCTTCGAATCCGGCCTGTGGTCACTTCTAGATCCTCTCCACCTCTCTCTTTCCTACTTGTCTCTTGTCCGTTTCAAGTATCCTATTAAATATAATGTTTAAATAGAGTTAAAAGCCGAAAAATACAGTATATAAATATTGAAATAAAAAATCACTCTTATCACACATATCTTCATTGTAGATCTCCAGAATTGCAAAGTCCCTTAAAGGGTAATAAATAAATAAATAAATAATCAGACCCCATTAATGTATACAATGACTGCAGCATTCCCTTGTGTAAACAAACAAACAAACAAACAAACCCCTCAGGTTGAATAAACATGGTTATACTTTGTTTTCGTAAAACCAATCTAGTTCACCACTCAGCGTCGGGGCGATGTGCTTAAACTAGCGTCTGAACACGCCTTCATCTCCTATCTCACTTCAGCCCGGCAGTCATTAGGAGCGGTGCTGTTATACTCGCCGGTTCTTGCGTTCCAATTTTGCGTCAGGGGCTACACGCTCAGACTGTAAACTGGGGGAACTGCGGTTCTGCGAGGGCTATTAACATGCCTGAGACTCCTCCGGTTCTCTCTCGTCTCTGGCACTATCAATCTATGCAGGCTGAAGCGAGGGAGAGGAGGGGAAGAGTTGGGGTGTGGGGTGGGGGGGGGCTTAACGCAGCCCACAGATGTGATCTGTAAGAGGGAGACTTTCAGTGCAGAGACAGTTGGAGAGAGTTGGGCTGTTTGTGAGAATGAAAGAGAGAAGAGAGCGAAAGAGAGAGAAGGGAAGGAGAATGAAAAGAGAGGGTATGAGTATGTGAGTGGATAGAACTATAGCTACACATGGGACACAGAAATGTGTGTGTGTGTGCATGTGTGTGTGTCTGCATGCATGTTTGTGTATGTGTGTGTGTACATGCGTGTGTGTGAGTGCCTGCGTGTTTGTGCGCGTGTGTGCACACCCATGTGCGTGTGTGCATGTGTGTCTGCCTGCGTGTTTGTGTGTGAGTGTGTGTACATGCGTGTGTGTGAGTGCCTGCGTGTTTGTGCATGTGTGCGCACAGCCATGTGCGTGTGTGCATGTGTGTCTGCCTGCGTGTTTGTGTGTGAGTGTGTGTACATGCATGTGTGTGTGTGCGAGTGCCTGCGTGTTGCGCGTGTGTGTGTGTGTGTATGTGTTTGTATTTGTGTGGTGACAGTAGAGTTGGATAAGTTATGACAACATGTCAGAGATGGAGTCTGTAAACATACAGTACATGACAGTGAGAGTTGTGTCTCACATGGAAGGTGTGTGATGCAGAGGAAGACAGAGAGAAGTGTGTGTGTGTGTGTGCACCTGTGTGAGGCTGGTAGTATGAGAGAGGTGGGCCGTGTGTAACAGTCAGGAAGAAGAGTGAACGTGAGAGTTAACAAACAGCCACTGCGCTATTTTAAGGTAACTGTTCCACTGGCAGCCAACCGAATAACGTCACAGAGGTGGAGGTGCGAACAGGGCGAATAGGTAAGAACACGCGAAAGAGAGGGAGTGAAAGAGAGAGAGAGGGAAAGACAGAAGGAGAGAGACAGAGAGAGGGTCAGAGAGAGACAGAGTGAGAGGGAGAAATAGGGGGAAAGACAGAGGGGGAGAGAGAGAGAGAGAGAAAGAGACAGAGTGAGTGGGAGAAAGAGAGAGAGAGAGCGAGAGAGAGGGAGAGATGGTGTGTTGCACTAGGCTGGCAGACGGCTAATTAGCGCTGCAGGTGGTGGCCGGGCGCCCAGCGACGCTGCACAGCTCATTAGCGTCTGCCTGCTGCTTACCAGGGTGCTGTCGGCCACGATGTACAGCTCCATGTACTTGGTCGTGCCCCAGGCATTGCGTCTCACCTGTTGGAGAAGAGGAGGGTGAAGAGAAAACGAAAAGTCGTGAGAGGTCAGGTAAAGGTCACATCCTTGCAAGGTCAGGGCGAGAAATAACAAACAAACAAACGAAAAAAAAAACAACAACAACAACAAAAAAAACAAGTCACACAGGTCTCATCCAAAGTGCACGTCGATGCCGATTATCCACTCGGCAGTATCGAGTCTGGAATCTTGGCTTTTTAATTCCTCTCCTCATCGTTCATGTACGCATGTTGAGAGTCAAGGCACTGATACTGTAATAGTTGTTTTGCATTGCGGTTTCACAGCACGGCTGCCATGTTAATTAGCGACGAGCCCAATCCTGGTTAAAAGTGAACTCACGGTGGGGAAAATCTGCAGGGGCATGAGGTACTGCTGGAATAACACTGCGTAATCCTCCCAAAAAAGCAGTAATCACTGTAACAGTAGCACTACCAATCATGCAAAGGGGTTTGGACTGGTTTAAGCGGCAGCAAACGACACTCCTGTAGTCTTTGTGCGAACAAACGACCCCACTGGTCTCGGCACAGCCATAGCAGGTGACAAACACAATTGACTTTATTCATTCTTTCATTCATTTTATTTATTTATGGGGCAGTGGTAGCGTAGCGGTTAAGGAACCTGGCTAGTGTGCAAGCAGCCTGAAAAGTTGTGGGTTCGGATCCCAGCTGCCACCATTGTGCCCCTGAGCAAGGCACTTAACCCTAAGTTGCTCTAGGGGAGACTGGCCCTGAACAATTGATAGTTGACAAAAATTGTAAGTTGCTTTGGATAAAAGCGTCTGCAAAATGCATAAATGGCAATTTTTTAAATTATTTATTTTTAGAGGGGCGAAATATGTGCCACCTCGGCTTGTGTCTGGCACGGGTGAGTGTTTTTGTTGGAGAGGTGGAGGCCCTGGTGGTTTTGGCCTTGCGCGGGCGCGTGCATGCAGAGAGGGCCAGCGCTCTGAAGCAGTGGCTTGATCAATAGCCGCCCGTTCATTGCGAAGCCTCATTAACCCAGAACAACAAAAAGGCTACCCTGACAGTGAGAGCGCTGTCACAGGGCTTAATGAGATATTCCTGCCGTAAATAAGACGAACAGGCTGCGTGTGCATTTGTGCATGCCAGACTGTTGATGTGAGTCTCTCTCTTTCTGTGTGTGTGTGTGTTTATGAGACTGTGTAAGTGTGTTCATATGCACAAGTTCCTATTCACCATGCTCCACCAATGTTGCCTGTAGTCAACAAATGAATTCTAAAGAATCAAATTTGTGCTCTCAGAATTAATGAGCGGATGTGGTTATGTCCAGGTGCAGGGTGACTTCCTGGGATTAATCCTGTCACTCTCACCAATTCAGTTCCTTGTAGCTTTGATAAAATAAGAGGGTAGCAACCAAAGGAGACTGTGGAGAGCTGATTGAGAGGACAAGGAGTAAATATGAAGTGAGACCAGTCTTTATTTTCCTTCTCTCTCTATTTGTCGTCTTTTATTTCTTTATTTCTCGCTGTATCTCTCTCTCTCTCTCACACACACACACACACACACACACACACATACATGCACACACACAGAAGTGTGCACATACGCACTCTGACACACACACACATAGACAGAAGTGTGCACATACACACTCTGACACACACAAACACACACACTCTCACTGACACACACAGACAGACAGACACACACACACACACACAGCAGAAAGGGCAGAGAGGTTAGCGACTAGTGTGTGTTGACTGGGATGAGTTGTGATGTGATTGTGTGTGGTGTGTGTGTGTGTGTGTGTGTGTGTGTGTGTTGGGGGGGGGGGGGGCACAGACTGCTGCTGCAGCTTCCCCAGCTTCTGCTGTCGTTGCTCTGCTCAGCCTGCGCTGTTTATTTGGGAAACAAGTCTATGTCTGGAGCCCTGACCACCGCCAAGGATTAATGAGAGAGGGATCAGAGGGGCTCGGAAAGACAACAGAGCAGGATGGAGGGATGGGGAGAGAGAAAGAGAAAGAAAGAGGGAGAGAGCAAAAGAGAGCGAGAAAGAAATTGGCAGAGTGGGAAAAAAACAGAAAGAAAGTTGAACGAGATAGAGAGAGGGAAGAAAATGAAGAAAGAAAGAGAGACCAAGGCAGGGAGAGAGAGAGAGAGAGGAGGAACAGGGAGAGGGAGAGAGAGGGAGATACAGAGAGGAGAAGAAACAAAGAAAGAAAGAGAGACCAAGGCAGAGAGAGAGAGAGAGAGAGAGAGAGAGAGAGAGAGAAAGAGCAGGGAGGGGGAAAGAGAGAGAG
>PYXC01000677.1:545000-582500 GCA_015244755.2 Tenualosa ilisha | reverse complement strand
GAAAAAGATAGGAAAGAGAGTGGAAGAAAAGAGAGAGAGAGGAAAAAAGGGTTGAGAGAAAGACACAAAGAGAGAGCGAGAGAGAAATGGAGTGAAAGACAGATAGAGATAGAGACAGAGAGAGAGAGATAAAGGAGAGATTCAGAAAGAGACACAATGTGAAAGAAAAAGAGAAAGAGGGAGGTAGAGAAAGAAAGAGAGAGATAGATGGAGGGAGAGAGAGAGTGTGTATATGGCATCCCAGAGGACTCTGAGTTAAAGAAGGCAATTTACAGTCAGAGTGCTTCTCTTTCCATCAGGAGCTGTCAGGAGGCAAGACAAGCTCTGCTCTTTTCACACACACACACACACACACACACAACACACACACAACACGCACACATATGAATACATGTATACACACACATACACACACACACATACATATAAGTACACGTGTCTGAACATCTAGATATGTGCAAATAACTGAACTGAATTGATGTTCACACACACGCAACTTGCCCTCTCACACACACACACAGCTTATCTGAAATTGTAGGCAGGCAGTCTCTCTCTCTCTCTCTCTCTCACACATACACAACACACACACACACATCAACAAATGTATCTGCAGTATCCCCATTTTCCACCCCCCACTATCTGGTTCCCCTGCGACAGCACTTCCAGTCAATCCAACACAACTTAAAGCTAATTCAAATCGTGACGGGCATGAGCAAAAGAGGCAAATACAGCCTTGGGTTGCGGAAATGGGGAGAAATACATGTCAGCGATGTATGATGGTGTGTGTGTGTGTGTGTGTGTGTGTGTGTGTGTATGTATGTATGTATATATCTATGTGTGTGTATGTGTGTGTGTGCGTGTGTATAGATGAGTGTGTGTGTGTGTGCGCCTGTGTGTGTGCATGTATAGGTGTGTGTGTGTGTGTGTGTGTGTGTGTGTGCGTCTGTAAAGCAGACGGACCACACAGAGAAGCTTCTTTTTTTCCCAGCAGTGACCCTGTCCTCCACGCAGAGACTCATGCATTTCCTGGCTTGATTATTTGTGAGAGCAAGGAAGATGGACACACACACACACACACACACACACACACACAATGCACCAGTCATGACAAAGGGTGCAGCTGGAATGTGCTGTGTTATCTGTTTTGGCAGAAGGAAATGCACACATATACATGTGCAAATGCAGATGGGATGGAAGAGGGGGAGATGAGGCTGGGGGGAATCATGCAAACAGAAGAAATGATCATGTCCATACAAACAGAAACAAATGATAGGCCTTGAGAAGGGACACACAGAAATAATCACACACACACACATACACATACACATAAACATACATACTACACACTACAAACACACACATATACACACACATACAGACATTCATCATTCATACACACATAAACACACACACAGGCCCAAGTTTGCCTGTCTCAGCACTTTTGGCCAGCTGTTGCAGTAGAAGTGATTTAGCAGATGCCCTGAAAAGAAGATGTGGCGGGTGTGTGTGAGCCCCTCAGCCCCTCAGTCTCAGTCTGGAGCTGGAGCTGTGTGTGGAGTGTATGAGGAGAGAGTACACAGGACGCCTGACAAAAGAATCCAAATAGAGCAGGGAGTTAAAGAATAAAGCACAGACAGGGAGTGACAGAGACAGAGAAAGAGAGAGACAGAGAGAGAGAGAGAGAGACAAACAAACAAAGAAAAAGCAAAAGACCCAGAGAGAGAAAGAGACGGAGGGAGAGCGATGAAGTGCAGAATGAGAACAGGGGAGTCACAGAAAACAGGGAACATCAAAATACACAACAGAGCCCGATCAGATAAGCACAGGATACAGCATCAGCAAGGGAGTGTGTGTGTATGTGTGTGTCTGTGTGTGCTTGTGTGTGTTTCTGTATGTGTGTGTGTGTGTGTCTGTGTGTGCTTGTGTGTGTTTCTGTATGTGTGTGTGTGTGTGTGTCTGTGCGTGTGTGCTTGTCTGTGTATATCTGAGTGTGTGTGTATCTGAGTGTGTGTGTTTCTGTATGTGTGTGTGTATGTGTGTCTGTGCGTGTGTGCTTGTGTGTGTGTTTCTGTATGTGTGTGTGTGCATGTGTCTGTGTGCTTGTGTGTGTGTGTATCTCTGTGTTTGTATTTCTGTATGTGTGTATGTATGTGTGTGTGTGTGTGTGTGTGTGTGCCCGTGTGTGTTTCAGTCTGTGAGCTTATGCCTCCTTTCTGCAAATAATCACAGTGGACACAAAATAACAACAACAACAAAAACAAAAAAAATCAGGACAAACACTTTCGCTTCAAAAACCACTTTGGCGTGACGGCGGATCCTTCCGGATGGCACAGCTGTGAAAACAATCACAAATGCCTTTCCCCCTACTGTGACAGTAAATACGTTAATTTAGTTAATAAACTTCTGTGTATTGCCCACACTCTAACTGTCTTTATGAAACGCTCATCTGAAACCACCATAGCATCTTGCTGTCACGCAGTTTGTGCCGTCGTAGACGACGAGCGGTGTGATATTAGACTGTTATCCATATATTATAAAGGGAATCGCGCGGCTGTGTGATATTAAAATGACAAGCTGATATTAAAAGTAATCTCTGTGAAACACTCCTGTCTATCTGTGCTCATCTGGAAGGGGGGGGCTTTCATGCGGCCCGGCGCCTCAAGTCTCTAATAAAAAATGGATCTGGTTTATATTTGAAGTCTTTTGACGGTGCAAAGCGAGAAAAAAAAAAAAAAAAAGTAATGAATCCCATTTTCATTGGCTCAGTATTGGACGGAGGATTTCGGGGTGGGGAGAAAACGGATTTTGTAAGTCGGACTGAACCCTCCAGGCATGCCCTCAAGAGTGGATGATATGCATGGTACTATTTGCATATGGGACAGTTCTATGGCTGTAAAAAAAACATCTTTTAAGCACATCAAGTGTGGCTTTTTCTATCAAACTAAAAGTATAGCTTCTGGGGGAAAAAAAAAATGAAACAAGTGTGAGAACAGGGAGAAAATTCTAAATAACCTTGCCTCCAGTCACTCTGACCAAACACTGGAAGATCAAACATGAAAAAAAAAGGGGGGGGGGGCTTTCTTTACAAGACTGGCCTTTCCTCCCTCTGGTTGCTCGAGCTAATATCAAAGACGTTTAATTTCATTGCCTAGCTCAGAGCCAAAATTGAAAATAAATATTATTTCAGACAAAGTGGGTTGGTGGCGTCCATGACAAACACCATAATCGACACCCAATCCCTTAATCCTGTTAGACCGGCCCAATCTGGAGAGAGGCAGGCTTCACTCTATTATGTGGAGCGCAGAACACAGGAAGGAGTGTAGAGAGTCTATATACTTTACAGGACACACACTGTCAACTGGCGTGTGGTACACAAGAGTAGCTACCCAAGGTCATTTGCCAGGGCTAGACAACTAGAGTTGCCATTTAAAAAAAATAAAAAATGCGATTTGATGACCTCTGTGATGACAAAATTATTACAGGGACTATTAATTAGCAGCTAATTTCGAACTGATGACTTAATCCGTATGGCAAAAACCAAGAGTACAATTCATTCCTGCCATCTGTGCCAGATAGAGGCTAATGGAGGTCAAAAGCAATTTTTCAGCTAGCCTGGCATTTGGGGCGGGGGGTGGGGGGGGGTTCTAGTGACCAACTTGCCTGTATGATGCAAGTTTTAGAGCACGCAAATAATATTATATATAATATATATATATATATATATATATATATATATAATTTGTTGTATCTGTAGCTATTGCTAACACAAGTCCAGAGAGTTTGCAACATCCAGCTATCGGTTCAGACAAGCCCTCATTACCGTGGAGTGTGAGTCATCCCAATGTGCTGATTAGCAAAGCCCTGTGACTCCTCCTAATGTGCTGTGCGAAAATAACAACGAGAGAATACCAAACAACACCACAACAACAACAACAACAAAAACAAAAACAAGACTGTTTAACAATCTGTACCTGGCACTCTGCCTCTGTTTTTTTTCTCTAGAAGTTAGAACTACTAGAGTCAAGAGGCAAAAACATGTCATCATCCACAGTCAGTGAGGGACATAATATCAGGGTTGCGACAAAGACTACACTGCAGCGTGGTGAGATGCTATGCGATGCAATGCGCACTTAAGCGCAGACATACTTTACCTTACACCTGAGCACGTGCTGAGGGCTACCCAGGAGTCCATGTGACCTTGCACTTGCCCATGATAGAAGCAGTGATCCTGCAATGAAAGACAGAGAGAGAGAGAGAGAGAGAGAGAGAAAGAGAGAGAGAAAGAGAGAAGGAGAGTTTTAGTGTTTGCCATTTTGCAACTTCAACAAACTATGACTCCATTTTTACCCCAGCCCAGGCATGGGTCCAGCGCTTGCACAGGAAACAGACAACCAGTATGGGAAGGGCAGGTGAAGAACTTTTTGAAAGGAAGAGCAAAGAAAAACAAGACAGACAAGGAGAGAGAGAGAGAAAGAACAGAGCGGCGAATTACACGCAAATCTAACTTCGCTCTTTAACTCCGAGAGGCCATTTCCTCTGTTACTGTGCCTGACATAGCCAAGCATTCATCAGCCAAGGAATGGCCAGACAGGGTCCCGGGAGAGGCTTCCCTTACCACAATGCCAAGCCTGAAGCACACGCACACACACACACACACACATAAACACACACACACTGGGTCTTTTGTGTGGAAGGAGGGTCACTGGGTTTCTGGGTTAAGTGTTTTAACATCTGCATTCAGCTACACGGACACGGGGCAGGATATTACAACAACGTCAAACACAGAACTACATCTTCTAGGAGGCCAGAGAAGACAGAGCTTAGAGTTAGAGCTTATGTGTTGGTCTTTCAATATTAAGCTAATTGGAATAGTGTGTTGCCTCGTTACATGCCTGAATACTATGTTGTGAAAGCAGAGTTAGTCATGTTACTATAGAGATGGATTTAAGTGGTTTAAGTGGCTGTAACATTAAATCAGGTTCATTAAATCAGGTAGCTATTGTGTTGTGTTGTTGGTTTGAGAATTCCATGGGTAGTCAGGTGCTTTACCTTAAGAACTCACATAGAAAGGGAAAGCCTTTCAAAGCACAAATGATGGTCAGTATAATATTGTGAGGATTTCACATATATAGTTCAAGGCCTTTACAGATCTCCCCCTGCATGTGAAACATGTTTCAAATAGAGATTTTCTGATGAATCAAGAATACATTTGATTTAATAGAGCCTTCGGCACATATTTTGAATAGCCATTCAAACAAGTCTCCAGCCATAACAAGTTTAAGTTTTAAAATGTCCAAGGCATTTCACAGATGTTCTAGAGCTCGTAACTGAGGCGCTGCCTTTGGCATTTTATTGAGTCTTGACTTCACTGTTAGACCATTAACTTCCAGCGCTGGTGTCCTGCCCTCTGAAGCGCGAGCGAGCAGATCTCCGCCGCCAGTCGACTGACCTAGAGACTGCCCCCCCCCCCTCCAAACCCTGCTCGCTTTTCCCTCGTCCACACATAAGCCGTCACATCAACATCCGCCGATGACAGGATTGCCCCGGCTTAATTTATCGGAACGGAGGGGCTTAAATTGGGCACGAGTGACGATTCTGGTCTGTTTAAAGCAGCTCTGTCGGCTGATCAGACCGTGAAATTAGCTCATTTAGCTGAACGGTACGGGCAAGAAGGGGAAAAAGAAGAAGAAGAAAAAAAAAAAGATAGACAGTTGTGCGTGGAGGACATACAAATCAATTGTTGTTCCAGGACACATCGTGGATGCTCTCGGAGAGCTCACTGGCTCTGGAACATTCTCCCTTCATTAGGCCACAGTGGCTTGTCATGGTGGAGAGACATCCCTGCAAAAGCGCAACCTAGTGAACAGGTATCTCTTTTTTTTTGTTAGGGTGGATTTATGAGGACATTTTCGGGTCCCCCATGAGCAAATGAGGTGAGCTGAGTGAATAAAGGGGGGTGTTGGTGGGGGCGAGCGTCCTCAAAAGTTCTCATCCCCTCAAAATGAGCCCGAGGGAGAGCTCAATCTGGCCTGCTTTGGCACACGGCGGACAACTCTTTGTGGCAGTGTATATAAAATGATTATTAAAGCAATGCTCTTTCTCCCCTTATTGGACCAAGCGCATGATGAACAGATAAATCACTCCACCTCTGTGGGGATTGCTGCACTCAGCTTGGCTCTGAGACTTCCTTCCTTCCCGTAATTTGTTTCTGGTGAGATTATGTGAGCAATGAAACATTAAAGTAATGATATTTTCGAGGCGAGAGGTTCTTAAAGTGGTATTGCATTTAGGGAGAGCGGGGAGGGGGGCGGGGGGCGGGGGGTAATCTGAACTTTTTGTTTTTTCTTCATGATAGTAATGAACTGTAATGATGCTTGACCATGTCAACAAGCAAAAGACACAACAAAAAAAAGGAGGGAAGACGGAAAACAAAAGACAATCGTCTCTTTTTTTTAATGCCCCCCCTTGAACACACCACTCATTTGCATAGGAACCAAATCTATGCTAAATTAGTGTCAAATTATCCAATTACCAATTAAGCCTGGGGGAGCTTGATTTGAATGTGAGGAAATTGCCTGGAACTAATGCAGCGTTGCTCCGTGGCATACAGACAGCTTATCAGTGTCTGAGAGGGAGCGCTGGTGTCACCACGATGCCCGTCGCTGACACAGGAATTTGCGGTAAAGGACAACAGCTCTCATCAGCCAACCTGTTTATTACACACCGTGGCTTTTTTTTAAATTTATTTCTTATAACTTTAGACTCTTTCTTAACAGTCCGCATCTGACACCACACTGACTCCTCGCATTCAAGATCAGAGGTTGAAAGGGGAGAAGACATGCACAGCCTACTGATCTGTGATCTGTGGTCAGCCCACTGAAAACACTGGTCCATTATTATGACTCAAAGGATAGAAACTGACCTGTAAACAGGATGTGTGGGCACTCTCTTTAAAGAGATGATGAGCCCAGATCACTACTCTACTACTCTGTGGGTGAAATGGATGAGTGATGTGGATTCAGGGCCTTTTGTTATGTTGCAGTGGCGAGACTGACGGGTGCGAAATGAGGCAGTCAGCTGGTGTGAAAATGCGCCACAGCACTTCACACAGCATCTGTCGTTCTAGCAGCTTCCGCCACAGCCTCCTCCAGATGTTTCCTTAAAGAGCTGCGGGTGACCACACACACACTATTAGACTGCCCTTTCATGCATACCCAGAATACTCTTAATAAGCTCATGCAATCACACACACACACACAAACACTTAAGTATAACACCCACACACAGACTCACTCACTCATAGATATCACACGGGTAGAACATAATCTAAATATACAAGCCTGCACTTCCATCCACCTATCTACACAGATACTCACACACAAATCAAAACACACACACACACACACACACATACACATCCTGACAATCACTCAAACTTACACATACACACACACACACACAACACACACACAGGGCCGCATACATACTAATGTTCTGTCTACTCCCCTAATCAGCAACCTGGTATGGAATTGGCGAAATATTTGTCTTCCATTGAACACATTGGACCGTGTAATAGATTTTCCCCTAATGATTACATGTGGGGGCGCTGACAGTTTCATTTGGACGTTATGAATAAGGCATTATCGGCTCTCCAACACCCACTTTTTCAGTGATTCGCATGGAGCATAAGCATTTAGATAGATAGATAGATAGATAGATAGATAGATAGATAGATAGATAGATAGATAGATAGATAGATGATAGAGATAGATAGATAGATAGATAGTACTTTATTTATAGATAGACAGTACTTTCATTACTTTTATTAAACCACATGTACACGCACATGTCAACATTCAGGGCTGCTAAGGCAGGCTCAGAGTTTGCATTGAACACGAAGGCACCTCCAAGGCATCCAGCTCCCCCGACTGAAGACACATTATCTGATGGTGGCATGATCTGACAGCAAGCACAGCTCATACATAGATGATTAATGGGAAGCGCTTGTGGTGTTTTTGTAAAGAGGAAAACCCCTCCGTCCTCCATCCCATAGGAAATTAAGGCATCCTTTAGCATCTATTACATGACAGAAACACAGGACATCCACACACACACATCAGAAACTACAGTTTGGTGCAGCTGCCACCAGTATGAGAGTAGTGCAGGAACAAGCAGGAAGATGTAGTTGTGTCGTGGAAAGTGCATCCTGCCTTAGTGCAAGAATTTGGGGTTTTATACAACATTACTGTGACAGTAGCTCTGGGGCTTGCTGGTGCTTTAACAGTATATTATTGGTCGACAGGGAGACCATCTGTGGAGGAGACAATCAGCTGTGGCTCCTGTGGGTCATTGACTCACAGGTCCGCCTGCATCACACTAATATAAAATCTACTGATATTTAGCAGACACTTTCACTTAAAGTGACATGGATTCGCAGTGGTGGGTCCAGGAATCACACCCAGGCCACTCAAAAGTCAATGACATTGGCGTCGCTTGAAGACATCTATCAGGAAGTCCATATGGGGAAGGTGGGTCTCTGGAAGTGTGGTTAAGGAACGTGACTAGCATGTTAGTCGTCTGACAAGTTATGGGTTTGAACCCCGACTGCCAACACCGTGCCCTTCAGCAAGGCACTTAACCCCAAGTTGCTCTAGGGGACACTGGCCCTGAAATAATTGACAAATGTAAGTCGCTATGTATATAAATGCTATAAACGCTACGAATGTAAACGTGCATAAATCTTAATGCAAATGCACATATGGATGTGCATCACGCCAGGGGCTCCTATATGGCTAAAGGTGGGGGTCCAAAGGGAGCATCAGCTTGCTTATAACGTACTGTTGCATTCTATGTGCTCTTTTCTCTCCTACTAAAAAACACTGCTTCTGGAGGAGGTTGGTTTTTTTTTTTTTAGGAATGAGGGGTTTTTCTTCCTTACAAAACACGAGCGCTTCCCATTGATCATCTATGTATGAGCTGTGCTTGCTGTCAGATCATGCCACCATCAGATAATGTGTCTTCAAATGGGGGAGCTGGATGCCTTGGAGGTGCCTTCGTGTTCAATACAAACTCTGAGCCTGCCTTAGCAGCCCTGAATGTCGATGTGTGCTGACTGTGTACGTGTATGGTTTTTGTATGTGTGTGTGTTTTTGTACACACGTATTCCTTCCTACTGACAGGGCTGTCATATTTTTCTGTGTATGTGTGTGTGTGTGTGTGTGTGTGTGTGTGTGTGTGTGCAAATGTGTGCATTGAGTATATTTTTATTCTAGACTGTGTGTGTGTGTGTGTGTGTGTGTGTGTGTGTGTGTGCGCGCATTTGTGAACATACACGTGTGTATGCGAATGACAGTTTCCTGGTGCTTCAACAGGGGCAGAGAAGACTGGTGTGATTAATGGCAATGCAGGATGCTTATCACTAGGCATGAACAGAGAGAGAGAGAGAGAGAAAGAGAGAGAAAGAGAGAGAGAGAAAGAGAGAGGGAGGCCAATGACAGGGATAAAGCAGCGGGAAGCATTCGTCGCGCCTGAGACTGAAAGGGGCTGTGCAGCGGCACCTGAAGTCAGATTGCACCTCGCAGCGCAGAGTTCAAACGGTAACGCTGCTGCGACTTCCACGCCGCAGTTAGCAAGCAACCGCGCTGAACTTCACACACAACTCCAACGGAGGGAGAGAGGAGAGAGGAAGAGTGAGCAAGAGGGAAGATAGAGGGAGGGGAAAGACAGATCATGAGGAAGGAGAGAGAAAAAATAAGTGTAGAAAAAACATATTGAGGCTAGGGGGAGGAATTAACAAAGAAAAATGTCAACAAATTAAAACAGGAACAACAAAAGACACGGTTAGCGAAGAACAAGTGTGTGAGAGAGAAAAACGAATGCAGCATTGAGGACATTCTAATGCTAATTAGGGACAGGAATTCAACATCTTTTTTTCTTTTACTTCTCTCTTTTTTTCGAATGTCATGTTTCTTTTTTTAATTTTTTGACTAATCGCTTCTGCATAGTTTTTACGGCTGACAGATTCTTCTCAGCATGTTCTCTCCATTCACAGTTTTTCATTTGGTTTCATTGTAGGCTTTCACAACTCGTTCGCTAACTAACTCATTACAAGTGAGGGAAGAGTGTTTGAGGGCATTGGAAGACCAAAGAGGAAAGGAAAAGAAAGAGAGAAGGAGGGAGAGAGAGAGAGTGAACGAATGAACGAGCGATGGAAGAAAAGAGAGGAAGGCACACTGGTTAACTCTCTGTGCTCAACTCCAACTGCTCCGAATGCTTTCGGGAAAAAGGAAATGGCTTTGTCTTTACATCGATCTCGACACTTTGCTGCAGGAAAAGCGATGCGCATGAACCTAAGTGAACCTGACACTTCTGGACCCCTTGTGGAGTAGAAGGTGCATTAAGAGAGAGAGAGAGAGGAAGAGAGAGAGAGAGAGAGAGAAAAGAAAGCAAGAGACGAGAGAGTGAAAATAATTAACACCTCTCAAGGAGGGTGGGAGCAATTAGGAGAAAGATGGCACTAAAAACACAGCCTTGCAGTGTGTGAAGAGGAAGTGTTTGTGCATGTGTGTGTGTGTGTGTGTAAGAGAGAGAGGGTGAATGTATGAGTCTGTGCGTGTCTGAGTGTGAGTCTGTGTGTATGAGTGTGTGTGTGTGTGTGAGAGAGAGAGTAAGACAGAAAAAAGGAGAAGGAGAGAGCCGTATCACAGTGACATACTACAGGGGCCATAGAGATGCTTACTTTGCCATTAATGCTCCCCTGAGATATGAACAGCATCATTAGGTGGAAGGAAAAAAAAACACCTTCATGAAGAGGCGGCTCTTGCTGTTTCTGCTCTTTACAACAACAATAAATAAAAAAAAAAAAAAACACGCATTGGATTATTTTATCACTGGCTACCAGCGAAACCGGCGTGTACATTTGGGCGAGCAAAACTGAACTCTGTTGTGCTCTAAAATAACATCAAAAGATTCCTGTACGCCTAAGTTCATTAATACTATGTCACGCCTTCAGCGGCTTTGCTTAGCTCATTTATATGGCTTCCGCCTGGCTAAAATAGGCCTACAGAGCACACAGCGAATTGTTTCAATTATGGGCTTAACGGCTTCCAGTACCTCGTTAGTGCACAGACACGTCAATGGTGAAACAGGAAAAAACGGGGAAGGGACATATGTGTGTGTGTGTGTGAGTGTAGGGATTGAGTATGTTTGTGTTCAAGGCCAGCCTATCATTTACTGCAATACATACATCCAGCTTTGAGAACAGAATTGACTGAATAGCTTTTGTGGCGATGTTTACCTTCACACACGGCGGGTGTGTAAGCATGTGTGTGTTTGTGAACATACAGAAACAGGACTGCCACTAAAAACTCTTTATTGACTAATCTATCAAATCTATTAGTTGTTGTGAACTCATCACACTGGCTACTCCAGGAAGCTTTTTGGAAACGTAGTCTGAAAGCTAACCACGCTGTACTGCTCCACTGAAACACTGCATAATAAAAACTACTCATTTATAATCATAAATATGAGGTTACTTTTCAAAATCCCAAGAGGCTGAATATTTTCGCTCCGTCAGTGAACCATTCATCTAATGGAGTCAGACTCTGCAGTCGCTGAAACAGTCACCATCCTGTTCCCCTCTAAAATTCTGTTTTAACAGAGGGGTAATTCCACGGAAAATGAACTTTTCTGTCACATCAATAACTGCCAGGGGTGCTATTTTTATGCTATTTTTGGACTCTTTTGCTCAGAGGTACCTGGCACGCACGTGGTACTTATGCAGTAGAAGCACTTAATAACACTGATAATCACTGACAATCTGAATAATGGAAGTACATTCATCAAGTAAAAAACAAAAAGTTGCGTCAATTAAAAATGTTGAGGCTGATATTTTTGCATAAATGCATAATCTGATTTTTTTGTGTAATTGATCAAGTTGATGTGCTACATCAGCATTATGCACACACTATGGCAGGCTCACGAAGATATTAAGAGTACAATTGGTTAGCGTGTATGTTTATTTCGGAAGGAGTGTATCTAATCTGTTTGTAAAAGAGAGAGAGAGAGAGAACGAGAGAGAGAGCGCATGAGTTAAAGAGTTTAAGTGTGTGTCTGGATCTGTGTGTGTGTGTGTGTGTGCGTGTGTGTGCATGTGTGTCTGGATCTATGTGTGTGTGTGTGTGTGTCTGCGCGCTCCCATGCAAGTGAGCGTGTGCAAGCGTGTGTGCGCATGTGCATGTCTGGATCTGTGTTTGTGTGTGTGTGTCTGTGTCTGTGTGCGAGTGAGTGAGTGTGTGTGTGTGTGTGCATGTGTGTCTGTCTGTGTGTGTGTGTGTGTGTCTGTCTGTCTGTGTGTGTGTGTGTGTGTGTGTGTGTGTGAGTGCACCACAGGTCATGTGGAGGAGCATGTGAGAGGCTTTGCTTGTTGAGATATGGCACTGAAATATCATGTCATGTGAGCCCTGTCTAAAACAGAAGATAAAGGACTTGTGTATTGGAGAATAGACTCTGACCACCAAACACACACACACACACACACACACCAGAAGAGAAATGGGGAGAGAGATGGAAGCGAAGGAGAGATCAGGCCTAAAGAAACACACACAGAATTTCATCTTTATTTACTCTTGGTCTTACCGTCTGATTGGACGTGAGAGTCACTGGTGTTCCATCCTCTTGGTAATGGGTCTCTGTGAAGTCCTCACCAAGAAGCTCCCTGAGCAAAGAACAGTGAAAGAGAGGAGAGAAAGAAAAATAAGAGAGAGAGCAAGAGAGAGACAGAGAGAGAGAGAGAGAGGGAGAAAGAGAGAGAGAGAGAGAGAGAGAGAGAGAAAGAAAGAAAGAGAGAGAGAGAGAGAGAGAGAGAGAGAGAGAGAGAGAAAACAAACATCAGAGATATTTGAGCTTTTTCAAGAGAATTTAGAGAGGAACTCACTGACATGCTGCTCTCCAGTGCAGGCATTTGAGAGCAAATTCCTGGGCTGATTGTGGTGTCCTTGCATCTCAGCCAGAGACCTTCACAGCAATCTTTCCTAAAGTTGCCAACACACCTCAGTGGCACTTATACATGGATTTATTTGAGTTTGTGTGTGTGTACGCGTGTATTTGTGTTTGTATTTGTGTGTGTGTGTGTGTGAGCACGTGTGTCATTTATAGTAGAGTACGGGTGGTCTTATACGTGACTTTTTTTGCTTTGAATTCCTTTCATTCCTCTGAAGCTCATGTTTCATGATGTACACGTAAAGCACTTTGGATAACCTCTGCGCATGCAACGAGTTGCCTTGTCATGTCGGTGTTTGTGTGTATGTGTGTGCGCGTGCGTGTCTGTGTGTGTGTGTGTGTGTGTCTTTATGTCTGTGAACGTGATCGCAACTGTTTGTGTGAACCGCCTCTAGCAAATCACAAAGGCAATCTCGGTGAAAGACACACTTGTCTCTGACATTTTATTCTCTCGCTCCCCCTTGTCAGATCACATCTTGTTTTCTCTTCCTCGTCGCTTTTATCACCGTGTTTGATTTTTTTTTTTTTTTTTTTGGGGGGCGGGAGAAGGGCAAACACACACAATCTGTTCAATTAAATTTCAGAAAGCGCCGGGCTTTGAGGGAAGCCACTTGCTCGCCAAAGAAAAGTAAAGGCCACACATGAAACAAATGACGACTCTTATCTCCCAAATGGACGTTTCATCTGTCCTGCCAGTCCGTTCGTCAGTCTGTTCGCCCGTATTCAAGTCAATTTTTCGCGTCTGTCTTACATGGACTGTTTGACAATACAGCCTATTAAACGTGTCGTTCCCCAGAAACCGCTGGCTTTGATCATCAGCTGCAAATGAACCGGAGGGAAGGGGAAGAGAACAACAAAGATGACAAACACACACGGATCACAAGGACTGCAGGTTGGTTGGGGGGGCTGGGGTTCATCGATAGGTCACGACCTCTCACAGCAGACGCACACACATACTGTGTAAGGCAGTGGGGCGGGATGAGGCGGGCTTAACTCTCGCTGGTGAGACAGGCCGTGACACGCTGAGGCCCGCTGTCGCCCGAGCGGCTCCAACGGTGCCAGGAAGTTGTGTTCCTATTTTGTTGGCACAGTTGGCGCCCGCTGACAGCAGGCTTGCTGTTCTCGGAGTGAATCAGACCGTATGAATAAGTCACAGGCTCCTCATGTTGGCACAGCTGGAGCAGACGAGAGAATGACACAAAGGCAAAGAATGTGTGTGTGTGTGTGTGTGTGTGTGTGTGTTGTTTGGAGGAGATGAAGGCGTGAAGAAGAAGAGTCAGAAAGAGAGAGAATAAAAGAGTGTTGTGCATGTGAAAGAATAGGCGAGTGAGAAACAGATTGAGAGAGAGAGAGAGAGAGAGAGAGAGAGAATAGCTGTTGACAGGTTGACAACACCGTTACGTTAAACTCCCAATGAAAAGGGACAGTAAAGCACGTCGCTCGGAGAGTGTGAATCTGTAGCCTGTAGCCATTCCACTCTTCTTTTGGGGGCTGCTCTCACTCCTGGGCCTACATCCTTCCTTCCTTTATTCCAGAACACAGAGCCTCCCATAGCTGTAGCTACACTAGGCTTCTAATAGGACATAATCAGGCCTGGGCCTCTTTAAAGACAACTTTATCCTAAGGGGGAAGATATTACGCTTTGGGCTGGAGTGGAGGGATGGTGTTGGTGTTGGTGTTGGCGGTGGCGGTGGGGGGAAGGGGGGTGAGAAGAAGAGGGAAAAAAGACCATCTCATTTTCTAACAGCTCTTTGATCTCCGAGACGATGTGACGATGTGTCTCTCAGCAGCCGTAATCTGTGGGCGACACACAAACCCATGGCAAAAATTGGGGAGTGTTGAAATCAGCTCTCTTTTTTTTTTGCCCCCTCGAAGTCTCATCCCAGGTTCTGTGTCAGTTGAAGAATATAGATTGACGGACGACAATGGTCATGTATTTCTTCCGCATAATGTGACAAATCTTCTTGCTGAGACAGAAACAACGCAACACACACTCAGTGAGGAACACATGACTTTTTATAATGGACTGTACGCCCTCTTTCAGTCATCAAGTGTTTGTCTGAAATGCACCTTGTGTACTGGAAGATTCATCTGCAGGCTGGCTGGCTCTGTGCAGAAGCAATAATGAGTCAGAGCTTTAGACTGATGAACCTGCAACCTCGCAGAGTAGAGAGAGAGAGAGAGAGAGAAAGAGATGACAACACCAGCATAGAGCTTTAAGAGCTGGAAGAGACGTGGACTTTTATGTGTCCATAAAATGGCAGGGGTGCCTGGAAGCTCACAAACACACACACACGCGCGCGCACACACACACACGCCTTTCAACACACCAGTCACACACGCATACACGCTCACACGCACACACGGAAAAAGATTGCTTTACTGGAACTGTATGTGACCTTTCTCAGGTAAGGACTATGTTTCTGGTATCTGTCACTGTGACGCTCTGCATGCCGGCGGGCGGGAAGCAAAGGAAAGCTCACTCGGAGCGAAGGCCGGCCGCGCAGAAGGATTGAAGGCCTGTGACATTTCAAACAACTGCAAATACATCAGCACTGGGAGTTTGTTGGTGTTCGTCCTGAAATAGGAATAAAATCCAATCCAGATCGTGCAGGTTGTGTTTTTTTTTTTTTTTTTCAAGTCACCCACAGACGGACAGGACTGTTTGCGATTAGGAGCAGTGTACATAGTGCCGAATCAGAGCAAGGTGGCAACATACCAAGAATGAGATAGCCTTTTGATGGAAATGTGCTTTTAAGTGCTTAATCAAAGGGAGGGGAGGGGAACGGAACGGAGAGAGAGGAGGGGAGGGCAGAGGAGTTGCCGTGTTGGGGGTTGTCGCAACAGAAAATAAATAATAAAAACACAGACATGTGTTTCAGAATCAACAAATAAGCAGGGGTTGCAGTGAGATGAAAGGCAGGCGACGTCTGCTGCCCGTTAGAACACTCTCTCCACAACATCAACCTCGTTCGAAAATGTTGTTTCGTTTGTTAAGAGATGCAAGGCGCTCCGCCACGATCCCAACTGCACCCCCCCCCACCTCACTGGTCCCCCCCAAAAACCCTCCAACGTCTCTAAGGCATGAGAGAACACTCGAAACAGCCAGACGGAGAGAGGGGCTCAGTTACAAAGCGGGGAGGCTAATTAACTCCGCAAATGACGCTGATCCAAAACGAGGCGCTTGCAAGGCCCCGCCGCAGCTCCATAACAGGGCCATCTGTAAACGCCAGCCCCGCTCGGCGCAGCTCATTTCTGGCTAAGTGCCTAGAGGGCCAGGGAAAAAGCAACAAAGGGTTTGGTGGAAAAAGGAGAGAGGGAGAGGAAGAGAGAGAGAGAGGGGGGGGGGGGTGGTCGGGGAGGGACAGAAAGCTGGAGATCTTTTTGCTGTGCTCCTGCAGCTGAAGATCAAAGAGAGTGTAGTGTGACACAGAATTGGGCGTAACAAGAAAAAAAAAGAGAGAGAGAGAGAGAAATCACACATTCATTTAGTTGTTTTCATTGTCCATAAGTTCCGCTGTGTATCTCTCCACGCTTGCTTGCTACCCTTTGTTTGATGTGTTACTTATCACCAACAGCTTAACTGTCAGGGTCAATTGATGTCAGTCTACAAAGCCAGCCAGAGGTACTCTATGAATATATGTACATTTTAGTAAAAAAAGGTTATTACTCATTGCTTATCAGTATATCAATACTTGACCTGACATATTTTTCTATAGAGCAGTACCTAGCATGAATAGCGACTGAACAAGCTAATGATGGAGGTAAAAAAATCAATCAAACATAAGATTGAAGACAGTGCTCACACAGTGTGAAAGTGCAGGGCCAAAAAAACAAACAAGCAAAAAAAAAAACAACAACATGAAAAGCTCTAAGAAAACACACGGTGTAAACAACAGTAATAGCTCCTCTTTTCTTGGCTGTGTTCAGTATTTTTCCATGGTCCTCTCTCTTCCAACAAACAGCTGTGTTGCTTCTCAGTTGTTATAGAACAATGGTTGAAAAAAAAAAAAAAAAAAGAGAGAGCACTCTTGTTTGTGTCGACGGATGAGTGCATTCGTTTGGCTCTGGCTGAATGGTTTCGTTTGGTGCGCCGTTTGTGGGACAGGCGACACCCCAAACCACAAACCAACAGGTGCTCACCCACGCCCTCCAACAACAGCAGACACTAATGACTCCACTGCTTCCTCAGCTCCCCACCCCCACCCCACCCCTTCCCCACCCCACCCCCTTTTTCATTATTCAGTTATTAACACAGCAACAGCTATCCTTAGCCTCACCGTCAAAAACAACTCGCTACACTCTCAGAAAAAAGGTTCCTGGGGGTACTATACAGGGTACTATACAGGGGTTCCAAGCCGATAAAATGGAACCTTTACCCTCATGCTAGGCCACTTAAAACCACTGCTGTATAGCTTCAAGAGATTTTCAACCTTTAGAGAGTTCGCCTTTAGCAGTGCCAAATAAGGACACGTAATTATTTAACACATTAAGCACGCCGCTCACTTTAAGCACGCCTGTCTAATTTCCGTGTGTTACTGTGCTTTTCCTCTTCAAAACGCCCTCCTTGTGCACCTTGTGCGCCGTGCGACAGGAAAACTGCAAGACCACTTTTCTCAAAATCGAGACGGAAAAAGGTGGGGCCTCGAAAAAACCTGACTGAGGTTTACAGCCTCGTTGACCCGCCGCAACTCCGCCTTTCACACAGAGCCCTTTTCTAACGGTCTTCGCGTGAAGAAACTCAACCCCAAGAATAACACAAGAAGAATTACACACACACACACACACACACACACACACACACACTCGTGCAGGCGAGTAGCCAGGCCTGTTTAATACGAAATGTGATTATGTAGAAGCGCCTGCATTACAACAGTGAAACATGAGAGACACAGCTAATAAACAAATAAGCTCTATTCAGCTGAGAGCCATGGCAGCAGCTTTTTGAAAAGGGGGTCCTTATGATAGATACAAATGAAGTGCTCACATGGACGAGCACCACACACACACACACACACACACACACACACACACACTTGCACATACAGATACACACACACAGACACAGACACACACACACGCACATACAAATACACACACACACACACACGCACATACAAATACACATACACACAGACACACACACATACACAAACTTGCACATACAGATACACACACACACACACACAGAGCATGCCCTTTCAATAAAGTTACTCCAGTGTGGAATATATTCCTCTATCAAGGTGTGCTGCAGTGATGTGCGCTGCTAAGTGCACTCTTTCTCTCACTATCCCTCTTTCATGCCTCCCTCTTTTTTTTTGGCCTGAAGATGAGAGTGGAGGCAGAAGAGAGAAGCACTCATCACAATATTTGACAGACACTGGAAAAAAAAAAAAAAAAAGAAGAAAAATCATGGCTTCAGAAACTCCACTCGGTTCTGTCGGATGTGCCTATTACTGTTTGAAACTAATAATATCATCAACTACTGTGACTAGATTATTTATTTCTTTGCTCTTGTACTCTTTTTTGTCTTGGCAACTGAAGGAGTGCATGATGAATTCATCAGACAGAACAGGGTAAAATAAACTGTAGAGGCGGTGGCAACACACACACACACACACACACACACACACACACACACACACACACACACACACACACACACACAAATGACTCACACAGAAAACAGACGCGCAGAAACACACACACACACACACACAAATGACTCACACAGAAAAACAGTTCCACACAGAAACACACACACACACAGAGACACAAACACACGCACCCACAGATCCAAACATATATCCTGTCATCTGAATCACAGCATGGAGCCCAAACACCCAAACGCTGCTTTATTCCTATACGTCTCGTCAGAACGCTACACTTCTCTCCAGGCTTTTGCCTGACAAAGGCAGCACAGAGCACACAGCACAACACTGCACAGCACAGCACAACACTGCACAGCACAGCACAGCACTGCACAGCACAACACTGCACAGTACAGCACAACACTGCACAGGCCAGCTGTTTTCTGTCTGCTCTGCTGAGGAAACGCAGCCAAGACAGAGAGAGAGAGAGAGAAACAGAGAGAGTGATGAGTGTGTGTGTGTGTGTGTGTGTGTGTGTGTGTGTGTGTGTGTGTGTGTGTGTGTGTGTGTGTGTGTGTGCGTGTGTGTGAAAGGGGAACGGGGGCAGAGATGACAGAAAGAACAAATGCAGAAGGAGAGAGCAAAAAAACATGAGAGGAAGAAGAAAGTGAAGCAGAGAAAGAAGAGAGAGAAAAGAAAGACAGAGAGGAAGATAGAAGGAGAAAGGAAGAAGGGTGAGAGAGAGAGAGAGAAAAAAAAAAACCCAAAATGACCCAGTGACCCAGTGTGAGCTGGCATGGGTGATCGTTACCATCTGTGGGCATTTACCCTGGCCAGCCTTGACAGCCTCTTCTGAGCTCAGCTACAACCCCACCCCCCCACTCACACTCACTCACACACACACACACACACACACACACACACACACACGCACACACACTCCTCCTCCCCTCCGCCTTTTCCACCAGTCCATCTCCTCTCTTCCTCTTTTCCCACTTGATTACATCTTTTCATCCACCACCACACACACACACACACACATTTTCCCGTCCTCCGAGTCCAGAATGAGCTCTGAAAATGAGCTATGCCAGTCTTATAGCCCTGAAACAAGTGCCTTATTTACGGCTCTCATTTAAAAACGTGTGGCTGGTGTTCCGGCGCTGGTCATGCAAAAACAAGGCGGCCAATCGCTCTGGAAAGGCACAACAGAGGGAAAGAAGATAGAAAAACACCTGCAGGCAACCACTCTAAATGCCACTTTAATCTAGCTATGGCACTAAGGGGCCTTGTAGCCTTTTTCAATTAGAGGATAGGCTTTTTTTTGCTTCATGTTTACTCGATGTTTTGTTGATGTAATTTTTTGCCTTTCAATCAAAAATAAAGGTATTTTTTTTGTTTTTCAACCAATTGTCAAACACTGCTTCAAGCACCAGAGGCACCACCACCACCAACGCCACCACCACCACCCACACTGCTGGGGAGAGCTGTCCAAATTCACTCAGGGAAGGAGCGAGTGTGCTGTGATTGCAAGTAACTCTGTGCCAGTGGTGTGTCAGGTAGCTGTCGAATGGCACTCCAGCATCTGTGTGCTTCTTCCAATCATTTCACCGAGAGCTGCGGCCCACTTAGAGCACTTAAAAAAGAAAAACAAACCAAAAAAAAAAAAAGGCACTGTACACTTGCTGCCCTAGTTTCACAGATATTAAGTTATATAAAAAAATAACAGACAGCACCAGAACTTCAGAGCGTCATGAGTTTTCTGAAGAAAGGGTCTGATTTTGATTCTGCCTTTTGATTCTGCTGCTATGTTAATCCAATCATCTCTGTTATTCATTCTGATTGCATCAGTGTGACTTGTGTTCTGAAATCATCAAGCAACTTTAAAGCAACATCAGCTGTACAATCGACACAGAAGGCACAAAAATCACCTTCATGGTCAGCATGTATTTGAAATCCTTGAGAAAGTTATCCATGGACAAAGTTGTACCTTCAAGGTCAGTCAAGGACAAATATGAACCGCCGTATGCAAGTATGTCAGAAGGAAGGTCGGCGCATTGACAAGCACCCCCACCCGGACAGAGATGCCTCAGTCATCCTACGCACCCCGGCACACCATCTCCATAGGAACAATGCAGCTTCTGTGTGCACTGTCTAGTAACCAAGGACAAGGGGTCTGTTATCAGGTAAACACTAACATGCGCCAAGACTTACATACACAAAGAACAAATCTGAGGGCATTAATATCATCCAACAGAAAGCAAAGCTTTTCAAAGCGCTGAGGCTCTTTCACCAAGATTTGGTTTGGTAAGTGTTTATTTTTGGGAGCGAGCGCGAGAGAGAGAGAGAGAAACTTTTTTTTTTTTAAATGTATGGCCTCCTTTTATCCTCATGTTTTTCAAGTCTGTTTTTTGATGTGCTTTTATGCTTCAGCCTGACATTAAAAAGCTTTTAAAGTCAAATTCCTTTGGGAAGAATCGATTGCAATTGTATTGTTTTTTCGCTCATTTTGAACATCACTTTCCATAAAGCTTCACTGGTGAATGCTGTATGATTATTTCAACCCACCATAATGGTATTCAGAACAGGCAGTATGGACATACAATCTCCCATCTCCCTGCAGCCAGATAGCCGCGTTTTCTTTTTTTCTACCCGTCGCAAATTAAATCCATGAGGCTTCGCCGGCTTTTGTAAACAGCTTGTTATCGGCGAGAGTTACCAGGGATGGGCCGGCGGGTGGTGCCTCGCTCGGCGTGGAACTTAACAGGCAATCATAGGGGCAGCTCACCCTTTAAATGACCCCAGGACCCGGGCACCCAGGCGAGCAGCCCCAGTCAGCCACGGTGTATAATCAGAGTTGTCTGACCCAGGCCTTTTCCGTGCTCCGCCATGCTAGCAGTGCAGTGCTAATTGGCCGGAGTTGTGTGTTTATGGTGTGTCACAGTCCACTGGGCCAATGAAAAGCACAACTCCGGGTGGGGCATGTGAGTGCAATAGTGGAAGAAATATGGACAGAAGAACAAAGGATGCCCTTTTTCCTGTCCAATGTCATTCTCGGGCCTTGAGTTATTGTTAGGTTAAATGGGACAAGTGCGGTAATGACATGTTACGAATATAACAGTTCATCCTTGTGTGGAAAAAAGGACTTTTATGTTGTAATTATGAGCACAGTAATTAGCATTGTGTCCTCCCCAGAGATCCTATGAATATAGCATTTGACCTTCCTGTGATGACTGTCTACATGGCCTACTAAAAGCCTTAATAAAAATAGAAAGAAGAGGCTAATATTACCATCGAGAGTCTTTAATTACAAGACTGGCATGTAGTGTAGGCAAGCTGTCTGACAACCGCACATGGTAAACACCACAACGGCGATGGAGGCACGATAGCAGCCGTCTGTAATTCATGATGAATGACTTCATGGCCATTTAGTTATTGCCTTCGTGGCTTAAGCTTATTGTTATTGGTAAGATTGAAGGGCTTGCTGACTGCCACAGCTGCAGGTGTTATGAATCACTGAATCACGGCAGGGTAAGGAGCTGCACAATAAGTCTCAGTGATGGAGCTTGATGGGTGAAGAACAAAACAACAGTGTGTCTGTGTGTGTGTGTGTGTGTGTGTGTTAGTGTATGTAAATATGAGGCAGTGCATGAATAGTTATTCACTACTGAAGGCCTGTGTACATGGGAAGTGGGAGATGGAAGAGAAACCAAAAAACAAGGGGCAGGAAATTCCTCTTCCTGTAAAGGAGATTTGTTTGGACAAGCAGGTGGGCAGCTGTGCTGGGGTGGATGGCAGGAAAGAGATTCCAACAGAAGGGTCAGAGACTATAAAACGAGACTGTGGGGAAAGTCCTTAAGGGGGGTTGTTGTTGGTGTGTGTGTGTGTGTGTGTGTGTGTGTGTGTGTGTGTGTGTGTGTGTGTTGGGGGTGTTTGGGACAGGGGTTTTTCAATGGATGGAGTCTCAAGGTCGTCCAGATGTCTGCCTGTCCCCACCCGCCGAGTCCGCTTCCTCTGCACGCGCCCGACAGAAAGGTTGTGCCGAGAATCCAATCCGGAGACTGCCACTCAAGCTGCAGCACCTGTTTCCTGCTCTTGGCCTCATTATCTCTCCCTCCCTCCCTCTCTTTCTCGTTCTCCCTCTTTTCCCCTCTCTCCCTCCCTCCCTCCCCCCACCTCTCTCTCTTTCAACCTGCACCTCACTCCTTCTCTGCCTTCATCTGTGTCTCTGCCTACCTGACTGTGTTTTTTTCTGTCTCTCTCTTACTCTCCACCTCTCATTTTCTCTACCTCTGTCATTCTTTCATGTCTCTATCAACCCCACTGTACAGTTTGGCATAGCTGTGTCTTTAGTCTTTAAAGTTTTTTTTTTTCTTTTTCTTTTTTTTTGCAGGAAAAAAAGTAAAATTATTAAAGCTGGAGTGCTCAAATGATGAAAAAGGGCCGTTGTCAAGCTGCTCTTAGCAACCAGATTTAAGTAAACAGGCAACCAAACTTCCTCTTAGCAACGGCCATTCAAATGCAAAAGAGGAACAGAATAGGTAAACCTGAGAACTCAGTGCAAGCTCCTTCTGTTTGCTAATGGCACTAAGCTATGATTGCTCTGCAGAAAGTTTCATTTTGGGGCCTGGAGTTGCACGTAAGCTGTGCGTATACTCAATCTTGGAAGGGGAATTGTAAAAGTTTAGAAGTGCAGCGAGGTCAAACTACATCAAGCAGTCAAACTACATTAAATAACTCATAACTCATTATGAGGTGGCAGATGAGAGAGTTTCTAAATCTGCATGGGGAATAATCAAGCGCTTTTGTCAAAGACTGAGAAATACTGCCAGCAGTCCCCACCCCCACCGCCCCCACCATCACCTCCCCACCCCACTCCACCTAAAAAAAAAAAAAAACTCTCATTATTTTGGCAAAGCATGGTGACAGCTTTGTGAAATTTACTCCATGAGAAAATATGCCTTCAGTCTCTGCAACCAAAAGCTTTTGCCAAGCTTGCCTCACTCTACTAAAGGGTAGCATCAAGTATGGATGAGAAATTTGCGCACCACAGTCTGTTGGACGCGATGATAATTAACCATTAGCACTGGCTCACTTCCCAAATCTGTTAATGGCAAACAAATAACACTAATAAAAACTGTAACACCCCACTACCTCCTCCCAATATACAAACGTATGCATTTAGCAGACGCTTTTATCCAAAGTGACTTTTGCCAACAATCAATTGTTCAGGGCCAGTCTCCCCTAGAGCAACTTAGGGTTAAGTGCCTTGCTCAAGGCACAACAGTGGCAGTTGGGAGTTGAACCCACAACTTTTCTGGCTACTTGCACACTAGCCAGGTTCCTTAACCACTACGCTACCACCACTGCCTACAAATATACCTTTCTTCTCTTTGGTGTTACTAAATTCAAAATTTTAAGTTTTTTCTCCATTTTTCATTTCTCATTAGTGCGTCCCTCCCACCTGCTCTTCTCTTTCAAGTTCCTCTGTTGTCTCCCCAAACGTCATCAAAATGTGCTGGCTTCTAGGGTTGCTTTTCTTATGCAGCGGAATGTCCAATTACCCTGAATAGGGCTCTGCGTGGACCTTGTAAAGGCACGTCAGTCTTCCTTAACGGCAACATCCTTTGAGGCTATAAGGCAGATTACAAGATCAAAGCCCTATATTGATTTTAATCAAAATAAAAAGTGTGAGCCGTAGGCTGACGCATACACACACACACACTCACACACACACACACACACATCCCCCCCAAAAAGAAAGCAATTCCCTATGCAATCGATCCCGTTCTGATAATGAGCGCGCTGGGATGCATGTTTTAAAACCATCTGATTTAAAACTCATTCTCTGCCCCCCAATCCACTCCTGCACACAGGATTAGCCCTAATTACAACCTGCTCAAATCCACTACCCAAAGACAAGCGCAGAACGGGACCATCAGCTCTCTATGTGATTTTTTAGCCTGTGTGTATATGTGTGTATATGTGTGTGTGTGAGAAAGTGCGCACCCGTTAAGTCCCTGAGAACGCCACTGCGGAAGTGTCAGTTTACCTGGAGCTCAGAGTTTGAATCAAGAAAAAAAAAGAAGAGATGGGGTAAAGAGAGACAGAGAGAGAGAGAGAGAGAAAGAGAGAAAGAGAAAAAGAGAGAGAGAGAATGAGTGAGTAAGTGAAAATGAGGTGAAGAAAAAAAAAAAAAGGTAATCGATGCTTAGGCTCCTTCATTATCATAAACTGAGAGGTTTAGCCTAATCTAATGCACCGCAGGAATTTGAAATTAAAATTAAATGGAGTCACTAAACACTAAATCACCATGGCCGCTAATGTGTTAGCGTTGTGTGTTTATGTTGGAGCATGTGGGAAGGGTGTTTATGTGCCTGACTGTGAATGATATAGCTGAGAAGGAGTGATAAAAAACATGTCCGAGACACAGACCGAGAGAGGCGACGGATAATTACAAACGGGTCTTAAAACAAATTAATTAACTGATATGGGTAGGTGGCTGGTTGCTTTTGATGATAGTGGAACATTCTGGATTTTTAACGATCACCCATTCAAGTTACACATTTCAAAACGGGAACAAAAATGTGTCAGAGCCTTATGCTGAAAAATCCAACACTCCCTTAATGCAAATGGGAAGTCATTGTAGAATGTTGTTATTGGTTTAGGAACCTACGCGCAATCTGACGCATTCAAGTAGTCATACTGCAGAGTGTTATAAGACTTTCCAGAACTTTCTACGGGATGATAAAAGTATTTATCTATCTATCCATCTACTTGATAATTGTATTGAGTATGGGTACAATTTTAGTGAAATGAAGTAGGCCTATTTTCCATTCCAAGTAAAAAAAAAATGTGTCAACTCGAATAAACAGTAGTTTCTGTTTGTTATCTTTTCTATTCCGTGTGAGAATTTTAAGCTTGTGGATGTGGCCACTGGACTCCGACAGGGGTGAAACATTACCTCCATCAACAGGGTGGCCACAGGCATATGCATGTGTGAAATATAATCATTTTTTTCCCCCGCTGTTTTTGAGTTATTGCCAGTACCCTTATTGATGCCAAGGGGTTTGCACTGCTGAGCAGGAGGTACAAAAACTTTTCCATTCTGTGTCAGCCATGTTGTAGCTATCACCATAGCACATTTTCCCACGATGTGGCCACCAACTCGCAGCAGCGGCCGTAATTAAAACAGCAGAAATCTCATCACTGTGGCACCCCTTTGTGGAAAAAAAAAAAGCAAAGTGACAAGAGGCCCCTTAACGTTTCTATTTGTCACGCTCCGACTCGCGCTGCGCATTGTCCACGGGACATTGCTGAGGCCATAATTAAAATGTACAGCAAATGCTCACTGAAATAGTATAGAATGCGTGCAATCCAACAATGGGAAACAGCTCCACTGAGGACTGTGCTTCAGATGGACTGTCAGGAGCCAAGCACTGAAAGGAACACAATCCTCTGTGGACCGCCTTTGCGTTTGTTTTGTTTAAATCTTTAATGCTTTTGTACTGTCAGTTTGAATTTGGTGTACAAATTCAAACTCTCGCGCGCACACACACTCACACTCACACTCACACACACACACACACAAGCACCGCCATTCCACTTATAAGAAGAGCCCATTACTGAGCACATTTCCTCATTCATGTCAGTGTAAAAAAGTTATTTCGTTTTTATATTTTACGCAGACATTACATTACATCAACTCCTGTCCTTTGGGGAAAAAAAGTTTAATTCTTTATCATTTTCAATATACGTTCAATAAATTCTCTAATTATTTCAAGAAAATCCCATCATGAAAAAGTGTGGTACAAACCAATTAACCTCTGCTAAAAACAAGAGTGCAAGACTGCATATATCATCCCTGATGGCAGTTCTAGGTTATGAAGCGATACAGGGATACTTGGCCTGGAACAGATGAATCTTGAAGACAGATTTAAAGGAAGCCTTAACTTAAGTCTTGAAGAAGAGAGCTGAGAGTGCTCGGACTTTGGCTCTATTTAAAGAACCTTAAGTCAAAGTCATTAACCACTCTTCATTCCTTTCTTCCCTCTCTCTCTATCCCTCCATCCACCTTTCCATCTTTCTTTCCTCCATCCCTCGTTCTTCTTACCTCTCCTCAACCCTTCATCCCTGTCTGTACGTTTTAGGGTGACGGGGAAAAAAAGTCTTCCTTAAAAAAAAGTGGAAACTCTTATGTATGTGTGTGTGTGTGTGTGTGTGTGTGTGTGTGTGTGTGTGTGTGTGAGAGAGAGAGTATGAGCAAAGGCAGCTGGGTTCCCTCTGGGTCAGTTTCTTGGGTTTTTCTTGGGAGGTCCTGGTCTCCCTGACCTACATTCCAGCAGAGACAGACTAAACCATCAGTCAGCTAGCGTTGCTAGCGCCGAGCTTAAATAAACAATGCCATACATGGATGACGTCATGTGACCGAGTGTTCTCATCGAGCAACTATCCCTCTTTAGTGCTTCTCTCTCTCGCCCCCTCTCTTCTATTCTCTCTCTCTGTTTGGACTTCTCTGATTTTCTCCTATCTTTCTTTCTTTCTTTCTTTTCTTGGGTCTTCTCTGTTCTTTCTTCCCTCTTCTCTCTGAGGAGCACCCCACTGTGGAGTTGATCATACCCTCTTTCTTTCTCCCAGACTGACTTGTTCTGCTCTAACTCTAGTCAGAGATCTCATACTCATGAGTCATGACTAATGGTGGTGGTGAACCTCCCTTGAGGCATCTGCCGCACAAATGACAAATTTTCCCAGGGACTCGAAAAAAAAAAAAAACAACAACACTGTCGCAACTGCCATTCTGTCACAACACTTTCGGATATGAGCAATTTTGTCGGTCGTTATATTGTTACACAGTCAACGGCATTGCCGAATTCCAAACTCTCAGGTTCCTCAATGGAACAACAGACAATGCTGTGCTTGGCCAAATTCAAATCACACTGCTTCTGCCGTCTTTGGGTCTGAGTCAGTTTATTCGGGTCGGTGGTTAAATATTCCGCCCGCACACACACACACAAAAACAAACACACACTGTGCTGAGCAGCAGCAAACCTATGAGGTCATTTTCATATCCCAGTTATCACAGCATGCTCATCTAGATTGTCAATAACCATTTATTGGTTTTTCAGTCAATACAATCTCATTACGCAAGCAAGCAACTCCATATCCCCGTGGCTCTTCAAATAACAATTCTGCCAAACTCCTATCACCCCGTCAGTCTAACAGCAAATATATGGCTGTAGGAAGAATCGACTGCTGCTGGTGACTGACAGATATAAGGGACATACGATTGGTGACTCTAAAATAGAGGCTATATATATATTTTATCCTGACATCCCCATATTCGTCTATACTAGAGAAACATAACTAACACACATGTTCTTAAGTCTTCTGTAGGTGATTCTAGGTAGGTTCTTCTCATGGAATTTATCATGAGTTGAATTTCTTTTCCTTGGACTCTTTTGCATTTTGCTTGAGGCAAAAATACATTTCACAATACAGTTAATCTTCCTCCGCTTTGCTCACCAGCTATTGTGTCTATACCCTATATGTCCAAGAGCAGGGAAGATGAAATTGCTGGTGTATAGAGTCTAATCAAACAGACATCTGAGAATCTATTGTCAGTAGCTACAAAGAGAGTCATGTGAAGAGGAATGTGATGAAGAAGAAGAAGAAGAATGTGATCATGATGAAAAAGAATGTGATGAAGAAAAAGAATGTGATGTGGAAGAAGGTGATGATGAAGAAGAATAATGTGATGATGAAGAAGAATGTGAAGAAGAATGTGACGATGAAGAAGAACAACAAGAATGTGATCATGATGAAGAATGTGATGAAGAAGAAAAAGAATGTGATATAAAAGAGGGTGATCATGATGAAGATGAAGAATGTGATGAGGAATGTGATGAAGATGAAGAAGAAGAGGACGAAGAAGACTACAGCACAAAGGCATATATCCACACTAACTCAGCTTCCCACTTTTAACTGCCCAGGGTTGTTAGCTTCTTCTGTGTCCTTTTTTTCCAGTCTTTTTGCTTTTGTCAGTGTAAAGTTGGGAGCAGGCAGATGAGGTTGCGTAAGTAATGGAGGACCTCATATGTCACAGTAATTACTACCTGCCTCAGTTCATCAAAATTTTAAGCCGACCAAGAGGGGGGTCCCTATCTTAAGGATGAGAAGGGAAGGGGGATCTTATCAGCAGCACGGCCCTGAAAATCACTTATTCTTCATAACCATCGAATAACTCTCCACTGACTCTGGCGATACTTGGATGCTTCTTTTTTTAAAATATAACACTGCTGCGCTATCCTTTTTTGTACTTTAATAAGGTGTTCGTGTTTTTTTCTCTTCCTCTCTCTTGATTTCAATGGAAGTGATATAATGGCCACATAGGTCTGGCAAAATTATTGAGAGCCTTTATCTGGTCTCCTCTTGAGTCAGGCCTGAGGTATCATAAGGATGTAACCGCTGAGAGGTGGTAATTTAGGTGCATATTACCCCTGAAGCAAATGGTAAAATCAGTCGATATGCAGTGAGATGACATTAATGTAATTAGAAAGAGCTGAGCATACCCTTTTATTTATTTTTTTTAAAGAAAATACCAACCATTTGACAGAGTGTGACATTCCAAAACAAAAACAAACAAACAAGCAAAAACATTCAAACAAAACAAAAGGTGTTGTGCAACTAGAGAGGCTACCCAAATGAGGCATTTGACCCCAAAATACAACAGCAATGACAACAATGACACAAGACTTGCTTGCAAGCACAACAATGGCATCAAAACAGCAGGGAGAGCTACATGTATTACCAACATCTGCATTCATCTGCGACTCCGCTATTAGAGATGCTGCTATAATCTTTGTGAGATACGCTTTCCGTTGTGTCATCACTTCCATTAGAGCGGCTTTTATTCCTGATATTAGTTTTTCATGCTATTACTTGCAGTACATTTCATTCAATACACAGCTAATCACCAGTTCCCACAAACAGCCTCATGCTCTTTGAAGTCAGGATTGCCACGCTACGGCAACAGATAGTGCTTTTTTGCCATCTCAGACCACACACAGGTGCTAGCAGTACGGCTATGCTGGGTAGACTCTTCAGCCAGTGTTAATCTGTCCTTGTATAAACACTCCCTGTCTTCCGGTAACCATTGATTCCACCTCAACGTTACTGATAGCAACGTGAGCAAGTGTCTGAGGTCTTAATTCACTATTGACGTAATGGACTCATTACAGTTGTACAGGCTGTGCTTCCGTGTTTTTGTCTCTGTCTAAGGTACCTCTTTGTCTTGTCTGTGTGAATGTGTGTGCGTGTGTGTGTGTACCTCAGGTATTCAGGTATCCAAATAATTGCCATATTTGCTGAGAGAACCCATTCTCCCCCCCACACCCCTCCATCTCTGTCCCTGTCGAAAATAGCGTGCAACAAGCGTAATTGCTGTTATTTGTCGTTAATGGCTCAACCGTTGTTTGTCTCCACATCTTCATGCGCCATAACCTTCTGCTGAACACATTTCTGTCCTTCATAATAAAAAATTAGAACAATGTATAGCTTGTGCACAATTAAAGTGACAGTTAAGCAGTATTTGACAGCTACATTCAGTGTTGCTAAGAGTTGCATTACAAATACCTGGTAAAACTTCAAAAAGAGGCAGCAAATGCCACTGCTGCTGTATGTCTAGAGATGTGAAACTCTCTCGCACATCTTCCTGTAGCGTCTGATCTACTTAGTATGAGCAGTATAGTGCATATACATTTTATGCCGTACAGGAGTCGCTGGGGTCCCATATCACTTTCAGCATGCAGGCTTCAGTCCTGGGGGACATTTTCTATAAATGAACAGCTGTAAATAGTCAAGTGAGATACATATGGGAACGCTATGAGCTTTTGGCCTTAACAGTAAATTCTGCCCGTTGGCCTCATTTCCCTAAAGCTGCTGATAGCAGAGAGGACCGGTGAGGCGGAGAGGTGAGGAGAAGGAGAGGGGTGCAGAGGAGGAGGAGTAGGAGAGGTGAGAAAAAGGAGGAGAGGGATGAAGAGGAGAAGAAGAAAGATGATAAGGAGGAGAGGAAGAAGGAAGAGGAGGAGAAGGAAGAGGAGGGGTGATGAGACGGAAAAGGATAGAGGAGGAGGAAGATGACTTACTGATTCCTCTCCACCTGTAGCACCAATTTCATGTCCTGCGCAGAGACTACAATCTCTCCTCTGTCCGGGTACTTGTCCTATGGAGAGTGTGAGAGAGAGAGAAACAAGAAAAATAGAAAATGGTTAGAACAGGCAACATACATTCATTTGGCGCCTACATCTGGACACACATAAAAAACAAACAGACAAAAAAAATATGCCTATACAGAAAAAAAAAACTCTTCTTGGCCAAATCATCATCTTCAAATAGTTGTTTCTGGGGATTTAAAACGCTGCTGTGACCAATTCTATTCTGCCTAGTCCCCCTCCCACAAAAACACACGTACACACACACACACACACACACACACACACACACACACACACACACACACACACACACACACACACACACACACACAGAGCAATATCCCTGCGGGACATAAACTCCTGCCTACACGCAATTCATACTCAAAAAAAAAACAAAAAACTGAGGAGTAAGAAAACACACAAGCGCTTCATAACGGTGCCAGTGTGTTTAGGAGAGGCACTTGAAACAGGCTGTGTTATTTTTGAAAGGGTCCACACTGGCGGCAGGATGTGTCACACTGCAGGCGGCTCCCAGAGTGGTGCAGTGGGGGCTGGTGGATAGCCGTAGCCGCGTGTGGTAAAGTGGTGAGGACAGACAGAAGCGGTGCTGGGTACATGAGTGAATGGTGGCGAAGAGGGGGATACAGAACAAGAAAGAGAGAGAGAGAGGGGAGGGGAGGGGGGGTGAAAGAGAGATAGAGAGAGGCAGAAAGAGAGAGTGCGAGAGAGAAAGAGAGACAGAGAAGGAAAGAGAGAGAGAGAGGGGAGGGGGGGGTGAAAGAGAGATAGAGAGAGGCAAAAAGAGAGAGTGCGAGAGAGAAAGAGAGACAGAGAAGGAAAGAGAGAGAGAGAGAGAGACAGAGACGGGGGGAGGGAGCGTGTGAGGAGGGAGGACGGCTTTATCTAAAGAGCCTCGCTCCGTTCCCGGCTCTCGGAGCGAGAACGACGGCCCGTCAGTCGTCCGCCTGTCACAAAGCAGCAGCTGGGTGGCACGCAGGGAGAGAGAGACGAGAGAGATGGAGTGGGAGGAGGAGAGTCAAGAGAGGAGAGAGAGAGAGAGAGAGAGAGAGAGAGTGAGGGGGAGTGATAAGACATAGAGAGGGATGAGTGACGGAGAGGGAGGGAGGCAGTGACAGATAGAAACAGAAAAGAAAAAGACAGGGAGGGACACAAAGAGATATAGATAGAAAGGAAAGTGAGAGATGATGTATGTGTGTATGTGTGTGTGTGTGTGTTTGTGTGTGTGCGTGTGCATTTGTGTGTGTGTGTGTGTGTGTGTGTGTCTGAGTAAGGAAAGTAGGGAGATGGCAGCATTCTGAGAGTATAGAGTGGTTCTAATGTCACAGGTGATCACACTCATGCCGAGATGCAATCTGTGCCAAAGACTCATCACAATCCCACCAAGACATGTGAAGAGTGGTAATCAATACACACACACACACACACACACACACACACACACACTCATAAACACACACACACAGTTTCCCAGCACACAAACAAACTGTTCAGAAAACATATTTTCGAGAAGCCTCACTTCGCTATTCACTCTGGTGAAGCCTCCAAACATCTCACTGTGGGGACTTTTAGGGAGATCTGAACCCCCCGTTTGCTCCTCAGAAGTGTTTTTGCACCTGCTGTGCAGAGCAAGTGAGACTGAATGAACGAGCATGTGAGAAAACAACGTGAGCGAGGAAAACGGGCTTGTTTCAGAAATTGCTCTGGCCACTGCACTACCTCACGCTCCGGCTTTTGCCTGTGTGTGTGTGTGTGTGTGTGTGTGAGCATGTGTGTGTGTGTGTGTGTGTGTTAGCGGCTCTGGTGTCGTGCTGCGCTAGGAGAGTCAGACGCGGGCTCACAGACAGAGGGAGCGTCATCAATTATTCATCGCCCGGCAGGCTGGCCATTTAGAGGGAGTCAAACGCAACGGCTGTCTTGTGTGCACTGGGTGACTTCTTGGAGAAAAAAAAACCCCTCTGTTTGTGTCTGCCCATCTTCTTACCCTCATCAAACAATAAAAAAATATATAAATAAATAAAAAACCCTATTGACCCTTTTCTAAATTCGGCACCGACATCCTCTGACCACAATGTTTTGTTTCTTTTCTCAATTCATTTTGATTCATCTTCTTTCTTCAACTTCGCCTTTAACACGAGCGCAACTGACGATGAGGAATCTGGGGGGGGGGGGGGGGTTGCTTGACATGATAACAGAACCCCTGAACATGAATGCAAACTACTGTCAAGACGAAAAAAAAAGAGACAAGAAAAAAGGTCCTGTCAGACAGTGTTCAATCAGAAAGTTGTCGGTCAACGTCCTTGGGCGAACACGCCATTTCTCTCTCTCTCCATCTCCTTCTCTCTCGCTTTTCCTCTCTCCTCTTCTCACTCCACTGTCTCTCTCTCCCTCTCTCCATCTCTCTCACTTTCTCTTTCTCTCTGCCTCTCTCTCTCTCTTTCTCGGAGAGAAGGGAGCGAGAGGAACTCAAGACATTGAGACAATAGCTTGCCGTTTGTTTGACAGCTCGCTACCATGAGCTGCACGTCTACGCTCTCGTCTTTCTGCCTCACTCACACACACACACACACACACACACACACACACAGGAGAAAGACAGGTAGATTACAGGCCTGTGGAGAGGAAGAGGTATATCTCCTCCCTATCAGATACAGACAGTCTTCTCTGCTTCACTGGCCCAGCACTAACATGCAGCCTGCTGAGAAGGTCTTTCCTATTACATGGATCAGAGCCTGGCTGTAGCATGTAAGAGCATGAGAGAAAGAGAGAGAGAGAGAGACAAGGAAAGAGGGTGACAGGGAGAGAAAAAGATGTGAGAGAGATAAGGAAGGGGTGACAGAAAAAGAGAGTGAGAAAGAAAGGGTAAGAGTGACAGAGAGAGAGAGAAAGAGTGTGACAGAGAGAGAGGTGAACTATTTTCATCTAATACCCATTAGAGTTTTTCTTTTGGGTTTTCTTTTTTTTTATTTTCACCTGTTCAGAGCCTTGACTGAACAAATCCATCTCTGTTGCGTGTTGCCAAAGGCTACAGGAGTAAGGACTCTCCGAGAGGTGATGAATACGCAGCCCCACTGACACTCTGACCAGCCACATCTTCTCCAAGCTGTCCTCACACCCCCACCACACCACACCACCCCACCCCACCCCACCCAACCTGCCACCACCACCTAACCTGCCACCACCACCTGCGCCTACAAAAAAAGAAAGAAAAAAAAAATGCTTGAGATGAAATGCTCTTCCCTCGGCAGCTGGAAACAAATCACCATGGCAATCTCGATGCCGCCGTACACCCCCCCACCCACCCCTCCCCCGCGCCGGAGGTGGAGGTGGAGGTGGAGGTGATGACTCTCGCACGCTCGACCTAGCCAGCCGGGGTTCACTGATATGGCAGCATTGAGTTTTGCGCGTAGGACAGGACAGGGGGGGTGTTGTTGCGCCCCTGCGATTAGGGCCAAGTGGCCTGGACGAGAGATGGCATGTGGAGGGCTTTATCAGGCAATGGAGTACTAGCCAGTCACCCAGCCGTGTATGGAGCAGGATTGGGATTCTATATCTCGAAGCGAATGTGTGTGTGTATGTGTGTGTGTGTGTCTGTGTGTGTGTGAGAGAGAGAGTGAGAGAGAGAAAGAGAGAGAGAGAGAAAGAGATGGAGAAGGAGGAGAGAGGGGGGTCGAGCTGGAAATCGCACAGTTCCAATCTCCCCCTTGACACTTTTCTCATCTCGGAACTCTTTTCTGGGGGAGTGGGGAGTGGGCGGGGGGGTTGTGGAGGGGAGTCGTTTGGGGCGATATGTAAAAATAAAACTAGGCCACAGAGTGTTATAGGTTTGGGGGAGTGTGTGTGCGCGTGTGTGTGTGTGTGTGTGTGTGTGTGATGGGGAGCAACGGAGGGTCTCAGGTTCAGAGCTGTTTTGACGCTCACTCTGTCACCGAGGGGAGGTGTGCAGGAGATAGCTCCTCAGAACATTCAATCACTTACTGAGAGAGAGAGAGGGAAAGAGAGAGGTGTGTGTGTGTGTGTGTGTGTGTGTGTGCGTGTGTGTTTTGTGGGCACACGCTGAATTGCAGCAATATGTGATATGTGAATAGTGATAGTGTTTGTGTGCTTCTGAGTGTGCATTTGTGAGTGTGTTGTGCATGTGGAGTGCAAGTGTGTGTGTGTGTGTGTGAGCGTGTGTGTGGCGCTGCGTGTGCATGTACGTATATGTGTGTGTGTGTGTGTGAGTGTGTGAGTGTGTGTGTGTGTGTGAGTGAGTGAGGGGGTGTGCACGGGCGTAGCTTTCCTAAATGACAGAGATGAGAGCCTGTAATTAATCTCCCTTTCTGCGTGTGTCTCTGAGCCTGAAATGAAACGACTCTACAAATGACGGCGGAGGAGGAGAAGAAGGAGGAGGAGGAGGAGGAGGAGGAGGAAGAAGACGAAGGGTACTGGGCCAGAGAGAGAGAGAGAGAGAGAAAGAGATGGGAGAAGACAAGCGAGGAGGGAGTACGGTAGAGTTCAGGCAGGGTGCAGCACTGGAGCTTCAGATGAAGCAAAACTAAAGAGACGAGCACTCACTCCCTCCACAGTGCCTACACGCGCACGCACACACACGCACAGCACACGCACACACACGCACACACACACAATCAATCTATTACATAAAACTACTGCAAAATATAACTGCTAGCTCACGGTGTGCCTTGTCTAAGTGAGTCAGCGATCCCACTCCAGTGCAAACTGACTTCAACTTAAAAGTTCTGCAGAGAAACAGGGTTAGAAACTATGCTATGGCTAAGAGGAAGGGGGGGGGATCACATCCGGTGAGAAACATCATCTTCTGTGCTGAGCGTAACATGATTATACATCTCTTCATTCTCCGTGTCCAACAGCGAGTGTTTGGTTCTATCCCCCTCACTATAGCAACAAAAAAGCACCCAGTAACGCTTCTACCTCAAGCTGTCAATAGCGCCATCAATAATAATCCACCATTTCTTCTTTCTTCACTCTGTTCCCTACCCTTCGCTGCGCCATCAATAATAATCCACCATTTCTCCTTTCTTCACTCTGTTCCCTACCCTTCTTCCTCTTTAAAAGGCACCTCAACCGCGCTTCACCTTCCGGAAACTTCTCTGATGGCCGGTAATTCGTTCTCCCATCTCGGTGACTGACTGCTCCGAAAAATCAAAGGACGTCAGCTTAAGTAGTCTGCTGCTGTCCCGCCATCACACAAACACACACACACACACACACACACACACACACATGCCTGACGACGTCCTGCCAACTTGATATTGTACATTGCAGACGCCGCGGTCACCGCCTTGCGTGCAGTCAGGGTTGATAAAGGAGTCAAACTGGGACATGGAATCTTCTGGAAGAACTTATAATACGTTCTGACAAACTTCCAAAGCCTGTCAGAAAATATAGGCTTCTTATAGCAGTGACCTTTTCTGCAACTTCCTTCAGGATGAACCTCTCCCCTTTAGTTATATCAAAAGGGACCATATATACATATGTGTGTGTGTGTATGTGTGTGTATACATATACATATATATATATATATATTTCTTTCAAACCTCCCCTGTATTTTACTGACAGCATAACAGCTCCTTACGAACTATATACTGCCTACACAACATCACAAAGGATTGTGGGAAGTCATTTTGTTCTCTGGTTTCTGAGTCGGGTATCTATGGTTTCTATGGAGTCTGAGATCAATGCCTATACTCTGTAGGCCTTGACATTAGGCCCACACCACACACAGCGCATTCGTGTCTCTTCCAAAGGGCAAAAATCTTGGGGGTTTCCAGGATTAACTCACGACATTGAAATTTTTTTGGGGCGTGGGAGGGTAATCGTGGGAATGCCGACGTGCCGGACAGGCTCTCTTTCATGGCCATGACTGGTCGTCCGATGCACACTCTGACAGCATGCATGTCCTGACCCCGGCACAGAGAAAGAGAGAGACAGAGGGAGGGAATGAATTCTATCAAGAAGGAAGGAGTGAGAGAGTGAGGGAGCGAGGGAGCGAGGGAGGGAGTGAGAGCACGGCAGCCTGACATGATTCTGTCTGAATGATGAACACAAGGGCTGCTGCAGGTAGCAGAGATGCAGTAGAGGGGAAAGAGAGAGAGAGGGAGAGAGAAAGAGAGAGAGAGAAAGAGAGAGAGGCAGGGAGCCCTGGTCTTTAACGAAGAACGTGTTTTTCAGACTCCAGTTCCGCGCTGTGGCGCAGACACCCTCATCTCATACGGGTGTGCGCTCTGCTGGGTGCCACACACACGCAGCGAGGGAACAAACACACAACCATTCACTGAAATGTGTCTCTATCTCTCTCACACACACACTCACGCACACACACACACATTAATTCACAAAGCACAGCCCTCGCACATATTCAAAAATATTCTGTGACAGATACAATGAATTGTGCCGCATAAATACAAACATACAAACTACTACATCAGAATTCATTGGTGTTATGCACACCCACTTTGTTACTGGCATATACCACACACACACACACACACACACACACACACACACGCACGCACGTCATCACAAACATACACACATACACACACACACAAACATGTCATCACACTCACACAGACACACACACCACTAGAGAATTAATACAATACACAGGCAGCATACAGACACACACAGAACATATAGAGTAAACTGCATGTATGCAC
>PYXC01000677.1:532500-542500 GCA_015244755.2 Tenualosa ilisha | reverse complement strand
CAGAACAGGAATCATCGTGAGCGCAGAGACAGGCAACCCCAAGCCTTCCCAGGACTGTTCATTATGCACCACAGCCATTGGAGCCAAGGCAGACGTGGAGGAGTTCAACGCCATAGCGGTGAACAGGGGGAGGAGGGAAGTGTGTGTGTGTGTGTGTGTGTGTGTGGAGAAGAGGTCAGACACAGCCTCCATAGTCCCAGAGGTGGGTTTGTATGGTTGTGGTTGGTGTGTGTGTGTGTGTGAGAGAGAGTGAGTGTGTGTGTGTGTGTCTGTGTGTATGTGTGTATGTGGAGGGGGTTGGGGAGTGTCGAAGAGGGGGGGCCCAGGTGATGGACGTTGCCGACCCCGCAGTCACCCTATCAGCCTCCTGGGTTTGAGACTGACATTGGAGCCAAGGCTCAACATGCTATTCACGTTGCACATGGCCACACACACACACACACACACACACCACACACACACAATAAGTGCACACATCATGCACACAGAACACAAACACACACTTTCTCACAGTGTAAGAGCGAGTGAGCGAGTATCAGAGTGCCAGTGTGTTATTAGAGTGTCTGTGTTTTCACCAGGAGTGGGGGTTCAACAATGCTCTCGCTGTACTTCGTGTGTGTGTACGTGTGTGTACGTGTGTGTGTGTTTAAATAAGAGGACGGCATTTGGGCCAATTTGCAAGCAGAACGACTGGCAGTGGGGACGGCAGCACTGGTAATTGCACTCTGGTTTACAGCCTTCGAATGACCCTGCAATTAACAACACCCCATTCCCCACCACATACACCCCCCGCTCACACACACACACCCACACACAGACCAGAATACCAAGTAAGGGGACGACAGCTATGAGGAAGAGGCCAGCCATGGGTTGACACAAGCCCAAGCTCAAAAGCTCCCCCCCCTCTTTCTCTCTCTCTCTCTGTGTCTTTGTCCTTCTCGCTCTCTCTCTTTCTCTAAGCCATTAGCTATGACCACTGGCTACTCAGTCTGTTTCTCTGCCTCTTCACCTTTCTATAGCAAAATGATTTCTGAAAGAGGCTGGGATGGATGGATGGATGGATGGATGGATAGATGGATGGATAGATAGATGGTTAGAGACACACAGACACAGTGAGGGAGAATAACAGATAGAGATAGGAGGAAAGAGAGGGAGAGGGAGAGGGAGGGAGAGAGAGAGAGCGAGATAGAGACATTTTGGCCTGATGAATGGGCATGATTATGCAGTGGGCTATTTCGGCGAGGCCTGGGCCCCGGGCGTGCTTGTCATGCCTCTCATGCTTCCCAGAAGCGGTGTAGGGCTCCGACAGATTCCCCCCATTCTTCCACGGCCCAGGGTACACAGATCCCACTGTTTTTACAGGAACAAGCTGGAAACGGAGACAACGCTCCTGGGCCAAAGACAGAGCCTAAGGCTGCATGGACCACGCTGGTGCTTCGGTTTGCACTGTATGTGTGTGTGTGTGAGTGTGTGTGTGCGTGTGTGCCTGTAAGTCTTTCAGCAAATGGGCTGACAAGTATTGAGGACATTCAGAGACCCATAGTCTGGTTGTCAAAAAAAGAAACCCTTTCAAAACACCTTAACAGTGGAAGGCCCAAGGCTATGGTAATGACTCAGAGTGCAGGATTCTGTTTGAAAGACTAAATAAGACAATACAACAACAACAACAAAAAAACCCCTATGTTTATGGTCCTGAAGAACATACACCGTAAAGGATTCCTGGAGAGACTGAGAAAGAGAAGAGAAAAAAAGATAGATTAGAGAGAGAGAGATGGAGAGATGGAGAGAGAGGTGGAAGAAGTCAGTGGAAGAAGTAAGTTTTTCTGACAAAGAGAGAGAAAAACTTTGCTAAAAACCCACACCTTGTCCTTCGGTCCTCTGTGGCGTCTTTGGGTTTAGCTTTCCCACTCAATCTGGGCCCGTGCTTCTCTTTTTATCTGCCAAAACCCATTCAGTGCAGCACGTCCTTCTGAAGCCACCACACAAAGACTCATTTAGGGCCGGCCAGCTCACAGCCCCGGGCCGACCTAAATTAAACTACAACTACCATAAACCCCTTCTCTTCCTGGAAGCTTTTTAGGGGTTTAGGGGTTTAGCTTTATACACAACACATTCCCAGACATGAGATTTAGACACATAAACACAGACAGAGATACATAGAAACAACTGACATCAATAGTCAGGAATAACAAACACAAACATGGAGACATGGAGCAGCCCTTTTGCTTGCTCCTTTCCTTACATACACACACACACACACACACACACACACAGAGGAATTTCTGCTCAATGCCAAATGCAATCATGAAATGTCTAAGCAATCCATGAATCTCTCCCTTATCGCTTGTTTTATCTAGCCATCTGGTCAGCGGTGTGTGTGTGTGTGTGTGTGTGTGTGTGTGTGTGTGTGTGTGTGAACATGAAGGTAACATGACGGAACAAAAACAACGACCTCTTCCTCCTGCTTCTCCTCCTCCACCCACTTCTTTTTTCTCACCTCTCTTCTCTCCCTCCCTACAAGCATAAACAAAAAAAAAGACTTCCTTTTTTTCTCTCCCTTCAACCTGCCCTTAAATTATGGATGGTGCAGAATGTGTTCTAGTACGGAGATAGGAATATAGGTCGCATTAGGATAGCACAGCCCTCGTTAGGTGCTGGACTGATTATTAAAAATTAAACTGGGAAGACAGAGTTAAAAAACCAAATGGGGGGATGGACTGGTGGGGAAAAAGAGGAGGAGGGAAGATGAGGAGCAGAGGAGGAGAAAAGATTAAAGACGCAGAAGGAGAGAAGGAGAAGTGTTCCCTCTGTGCTGCCCGTGAGTGTTTATGTTATTTCATGGCCGGCTTCCTCAGACATAAAACTTCTCCGCTTCTCTCTCTTTTTTTTCGCTCTCTTCTTTCTCTCCCTCTCTTTCACTCTTCTCTTCACTGTCCTTTTTCATCATGTCATCACCAATCCAGACAGATTACCTGCAGTGCTGAGCTTTTGCCACACCCTTATATAAACCCAACACTTCTCAAATAAAACATTTTTATAGAAAACAGGGCCCATATTTTTCACTTCTCTTTCACCCCTCTGCTCCTCCTCCTCTCTCTTCCCACCCGCTAATCAGACCCACATTTGAACCAGACATGTCTCCAAGGGTCACGGTCCTCTCTCTCCCTCCCTCCGTCTCTCTCTCTCTCTCTCTCTCTCCTTTCGGTCGTGAGAACACAGCCGTGCCTGTCTCTCCTCTTCTTGCCGAAACCATGTGGTTTCGGTTTAAATGACACTCATTCACTCTGAGTTACAGGCCTAAGAGACACTGAGATGGGTCGCTTGGACAAGATGTATTTATAAAAACAATTACCGAACACCCTCTATTTTGACATCAGGAAACACCCAATGATCTTTTTTACGCAGAGACACGGGGAAGAAGGGGGAATGAAAAGAATCAATGTCATTTCTTCAGATGGTAAAAAAAAAAAAAAAAAAAAAAAAAAAAAAAACTCACACAAAAGAAAGAAGAAAACGCAAGTCAATGTTTTAGGCTGATCTGCCATCATTTTGTCCTTTCCAGGCAGAAGAATTATATTTGATACATGAGAAGGCAGAATCATCCTTGGCGGACAACGGAGAGATGAGTTAAAGAGAATGAAAGAGAGAGAGAGAGAGAGAGAGAGAGAGAGAGAGAGAGAGGGGTTGTCGAGGGGGAAAAGTGAGAAACAGAGTAAGAGAGAGCAAGATAAAGAATATGAAACAGAGGAAAAGAGGGAGAGAGAGAGAGTGGGAAAGAGAGAAACCGAGACAGAGAGAGAGAGAGAGAGAATTTTCTCCTCTCAGAAACCCAGCTTCCCAGATTTTCCTTGTAGCGACAGGGCGGTCGACTATTAAAACATGCCGTCTGACCCCAAATAATGGGCCGTGCTTTATTTGGAGAATTCTGATCAGCTAATCTTGTGCCTGGCTGTGTACCCATAACATTCCATAAAATTAATGGCCCATTAGAGGGTCAGGGCTATTCATTTGATATATATGAGACTTTGCACCTACTAGCACTGGGAGCTCAGTGCTAAAAGGCGTTGGCCGCTAAGCCTGAAACAAAGCGTTTAACAAAACTGTGCCCACAACCCAAAAGCACAGACGTGTGATTTGGGTGGGGTGGAATGATACTATGTAGGTGTGTGAGTGTGTGTGTGTGTGTGTGTGTGTGTGTGTGTTAAATCATGAGGCTATGCTTGATGAGACACCACAACAAAAGGGAAGATAGCTGACAGATAGGCGGTCTGATGAAAAGCAAAGACAAAGTACTCTGCACTAAGGTTAAGTGTGTTTTTCTCATTAAAATCCTATCACACACACTCACACACACACACACAAAAGCACACACACACTGGCCTTGATGCATGGCTTTGTCCAAATTGGACTGTCTAATTTGGTAGTTTGCAAATGAATAAAGCTGCAAACAGCCTCTGTGGAGACAGCTGTGGCCTTCAAACTGTCAACAGTACGTGGATGTGCTTGCATAAGAATTGTGAGTGTATATCTGCATCTGTGCACTTGTGTACATTTGTGTATGGGTAAATGTGTGTGTGTGTGAGTGTGTATTTGTTTGTATGTGTATGTGTGTGTATGTGCTGTTTGGCAGCGGCAACACTGGCAGGTGTCTATGTGGTCCCAGCTTGCTGATCTGTTTGGCTGGCCTGATGTTCGGGCAACAAGGTTTTGCCCCATGAAGTTTGTGTCTGCAACTGGAAGTCACACTGGAGCTCTGCGAGTGTGTGTGTGTGTGTGTGTGTGTGTGTGTGTGTGTGAGTGGGGGGGTTTATGGATGAAAAGTCTTCTGTTTGGCACAAATGTTCTTTATAAAGTCTAAATATACCTCAGGATTGGCTATGGAACAGATTTTCACACTGATTTTTTTGTCTCGATTTCATTGGGTTCATTGGGTCCAACAGAACACATATAAACTCATCAAACTCATTGAAGCTGAACTTGGATCCTATGACTACAGAACTAGGACATCACAATTCACTACACACTTCTTACTGAGGACAGACTGTCTGGTTTCCACACTTAAAGGGTAGGTTCGGTTTTTTGTTAAGATTCAAATTTTGACGAAAATTCAGAGAATCTTCAATTGTTGCAGTACCCCCACACACACGCCTCTCCCCACCTCCCTACACCTACAGAATGGCTGCATAGGTGCCCTGCTGCAATCTTTCCTAAAATGCATAAAGCTTTCATTTGTAAACAACCGAACAACACAGCAACAACTGAAAATTCTCGGATCAAAATTTTAATCTTAACCATTATATTTCATCATAAACGATCAGAAAACAAGGCTTTAAGTGTAAAAAAAAAACGAATCTGTCCTTTAACTTTTTTTCATCTCATCTATACCAGGAAGCGTAAAATGTGTGTGTGTGTGTGTGTGTGAGGTGGGAGTGTGTATGAGTGTGACATACCTGTGTTTGTGTGCGTGTCTGTCTGTCTGTATGTATGAATATATATGTTCATGTGTATGCATGCGCACGTGTGTGTGTGTGTGTGCGTGTCAAACCCAGGAGACAGAGAGAGAGAGAGAAAGGGTGTGTCAGTAATTCTATTATATGCTATGGCTGGAAGTCTCATTCCAGAAAGAGGACTAATTTGCCATCGCCAGCCCTCCAGACTCATAGGCCCTGCTCTCCCCCAATCTGATTACTCAACCAGGCCTCTGAGAAAATCTCACACACACTCACACACTTTTCATGAATACACACACACAAGCAAAGCATCACAAGCAAAGACATGTCCACATACATAACTATCTCCTCATACACACACACACACACACACATGCATTTCATGAATAGATAGGCACTATGACAAGCAAAGACACGTCGTTATACATAACTACTGACTCACACACACATACACACAAGCACACACACACACACCTACACTGTTTTGCAATATAAGAAGCACATAGAAATGCTGCTGAAAGCAAGTACCTACAGACACACACACACACACACACACACAAACACACACATACACACACACACTGCAATCTCTAGGTCACAGTGATCGGTCTATGGCTCATTAGCTTAAGAACAAAAATAGAGACAAGGCACCCCCATAACGTACATGCCAAACGGCAAAGGCATACTAAAGAATGGCGAGCTCAAAACACTATAGTCGGGGAGGCTAATTTAAAGCCAGTGAATGGAAGCTTCTAGAGTGAGAGAGAGACTTTACATCATTATCCCCATGTGTCCCTATTTTGCAGTCCAGCATTTGGACTTATTTGTAATGCGCGTACACTTGAAGTAGTTTTACTGTACTTTAAGGCATGCTAACACACACACACACACACACGCACATGCACACTCTCACTCTCTTTTTCTCTTTCTCACACGCACACACATGCACATACACACTCTCAGTCTCATTCTCTTTTTCTCTCTCACACGCGCACGCACACACACACACAATACACACACACACACACACACACACATACACACGCACGCACAGCTTATTTGCACCTGAACAAACGATAAACAAAGCTATTGCAGAGAGGGAAAACTAAATGGAGTGAACTGCAGTAGAATCCACTGGAGGACATCTGTGCTGAGCTGAGGAGCCATTTGGGCCAGTGGACAGGAAGTTTCGATCAGCCCATACCAGCTGTGTGTGTGTGTGTGTGTGTGTGTGTGTGTGTGTGTGTGTGTGTGTGTGTGTAGTGTTTCCGCCCCCTCAGCAGATTTCAGCTGAGCATCTGGGTTGTATCAGATTTCCATTGACATGAGACACACACACACACACATACAGACAGACAACATCATTAATTATTTGTTTGCAAAGATTTAAGACTGAATGTCCCACAAGGGAAATCGCTTCTTCTGAGAACAGAGAAAATCAGACACACACATACATACACACACACACACACACACACACACACACACACACACACACACACACACAGCCGTGTCATCCCTCAAAAATAACGGCTAACTGTCATGACATCACCAGACAACCATGTGCTCTTACAGCAGTCTACAACCCCCTACCCATAACAAATGTCTCCTCCTCACACACACACACACACGCACACACACACAAACACATGCACAGAGAAAGACTCTAAAAGTGCACTAACAGTGTCCACATTGTCCAGCATGTGGGCAGATAACATGGGAACAGCACATGACCCTTGTGTATGTCATACCACTTGTCCATTGCCATCTGATGAGTCTTTGTCCCATCACTCCCAGTGTGTGTATGTGTGTGTGTGTGTGTGTGTGTGTGTGTGTGTGTGTGTGTGTGCATACACATGTCTATGACATCTCTATTCGCACTAGCTAAGAAATCTCTAAAAAAAAAAAAATAATACATCTCCATTATGTAATGTAATGTAATGCCATTAACTAAAAATCTCTAAAATGTCTATTTGCACTAGAAATAAAAATATATTAATACAATGTTTATAATTATATTTATGCATTTAGCAGATGCTTTTATCCAAAGCAACTTACGTTCTGTCAACTATCAACTGTTCAGGGCCAGTATCCGCGAGAACAACTTAGGGTTAAGTGCCTTGCTTACGGGCACACCGGTGGCAGCTGGGATTTGAACCCACAGCTTTCCAGGCTTCTAGCATGCAGGTCAATTTGTAATGGCAATAGAAGATGAGGCACTCAATTGTGCTCTACAAACTTCCCAATGAAACTCTCAAAGTTTCAGACTCTGTGTACATGCCTGACTAACCTTACCAAGACAGCGGAAATGCGTGCGCGCGCACACACACACACACACACACACACACACACACACACACACACACCAATAAATTAACTCAACACAAACACATACAGACACAGAGTCACTACAGAACACATCAAACTTTCTCACTTGCATTCATATGCAAGCACACGTACACACACACACACACACACACACACACACAGACACACACACACAGCTCCAAAGCCAAAATAGCTTTCATCTGTCTTGCACTCCTGTGGACTCTGTCCAGTAATGCCTTGTAAATGGTCTTTGTTGCAGACGTAAACAGAACGAGTGAGCACGCCGCATTCTAAGACGAACGAGGGAATGACCTACATACGGCCCAATCACATCCTGTCTGGCAGCGGTCCCACTGACAACCACCTCCGGCCCAAAGGCTGAGACCTTGTTACCGTGGGAATGAACCCATCCTTCATTGCGGACCGGCCCGGGACACCTGAACGGACGGCTGCCACCACAGTCCCTATGCCACCACCCCCCACTCCCTTCGCTTGACCAGATTAAAAAAGTAACGAAGGAATGCCGTTCATTCATCAGGCTACCTCATTTGAAGTCAGCTTGCACGCACTCGCCCTTGCTCATACCGACCCATACAGACACACACACACACACACACACACACACACACACTCTCTTTCTCTCTATATAACACTCGCAAACTCTCCCTCACATACACACAAACAGGAAGACTCACAAACATCCACAAACTTTCTCTCTTTCCCCTACACACACACACACACACACACACACAGACACACACACATACCATCACGTCGTTTGAAATTGAAATGAGAGCTGTGTTATCAATCCTTATCTAATCCAGCCACTGTGGCTGCTGGTAATTACCTCAAATGCTGATTGACTCCATATCTCTCCGCCCTCACCCCCCCAACCCGACACACACACCCACCCACACCCACACACACACACACACACACACCCCTCCCCACCTCTGCAGCACCCTTTTCCTCTCTCCCTCTCTCTCTCTCTTTCCCTCTCTTTCCCTCCAGCCCCACTACCGACCCAGTCTTTCAGTCTTTCAGTCTTTCTCTTTCCCTCACATAAGGCAAAAAGCTCACTGCTGGGAACACAAGGATTTCAATCGATTATAATTCATAAGAGGCCTTTGGGCATGTGTGTGTGTGCTTGTGTGTATGTGTGTGTGTGTGTGTGTGTGTGTGTGGTGTGTGTGTGTGTGTGTGTGTGTATGTGTGTGTGTGTGTGTGTGTGTGTGTGTGTGTGTGTGTGTGTGTGTGAAGGCAGGTTCATTTTCACATGACATGGCACAGCGAGAGGCACGTTTGGAATTACAACATGAAAAAGGGAGAGGAGGGGGGGGGGGGGGGGAGGGGGGGGGCTGCTCATGGTTGGGGTGGTGCTGGTGGTAGTAGTGGGATGGACACTGCCAGGATAGCTGGATAACGAACCACTGGCAGAGTCTCAGAGGCTCTGCTAACTTGCTGACAATAGACTGACAGCCAGATCATGTTGGTGAAGGTTGTAGGGGGAGACCTCGAAGAAAACCATGATCCCAAAGAAAGAGAGAGAGAGAGAGAGAGAGAGAAAAAAAAAACAGAAGGATTGGTGTCTCACACTGAGGAGGTTGGGAGAGTCAAGGTAATCTCAGAGAAGGAGAGAGAGAGAGAGGGACGGGGGAGAGAGAGAGAGAAACGGAGATGGAGACAACAAGAGAGAGAGAGAGAGAGAAAGACAGAGAGAGAAAAGAGAAAGAAAACAAACAATTATTTGATTGGTGTCCTACACTGAGGAGGTTGGGAGAGTCAAGGTAATCTCAGAGAAGGAGAGAAAGAGAGAGAGAGCTGAGAGAGAAGGGAGAGAGAGAGAGGGAAAGAGAGAGACAGGGATGGATAAAGAGATAAGAGAGAGAGACAATAAGTGACAGAGGTAGTGTAAGATGGTGAAGGTGCAAGAAGGAAGGAAAAAAATCCTGAGACCAGGAGGTGAGAGAAGAGAACAAGAGGGGGTGAAGACAGAAAGGAATAGAAAAGTGACAGACAGAGAGAGAGAAAAAAGACAGAGAGAGAAAGAGACAGATAGGTGGGATAGGTCTGGATACGGATATAGCCATGCCAAAGCGTCCCAGGTACCATGCACTGGGATAGGTGACCGGAGATATATGCCGCTTTAAAGCAAGGGTTTTGTGTGTGTGTGTGTGTGTATGTGTGTGTGTGTGTTCAGTGTCTGGGAAAAGACATGAAAT
>PYXC01000677.1:460000-530000 GCA_015244755.2 Tenualosa ilisha | reverse complement strand
TGGTTAAAACTGTATCAGATCTACTCACCCAGAACAAACCCAAACAGATGCAAACATTTGCCAAAGGTCCAACAAACTGAAACTCATAACATGGGAACGACTGGCATTTACAGAATATCATGCGGAGGAGGAAGAAAATGATAGAGTAAAAAGGGAAAGAAGAGAAGAAAAAGCAGAGAGAGAGAGAGAGAGAGAGAGAGAGACATAGAGACAGAGAGAAAGAGAGGGAGAGAGAGAGAGATAGACAGAGAGAGAGAGGGAGAGAGAGAGCAGGAGAGAGAGAGAGAGAGAGAGATAGACAGAAAGAGAGAGGGAGAGGGAGAGCAAGAGAGAGAGAAACACACTGCTGACATTTTGGTTTGTTCAGTGCTGCTCCAGCTGTTTTCTCTTGGGTCTCTGCTGTGGCTAACAAGACTGGTTCCAGACATACAAGACCTGGGTTCTGCAGCCATTACCTGCAGTGCGTGCACACACACACACACACACACACACACACACACACACACACACACACATACTCACAGATAGGCACACCCCTACCCACACACACAGTGAGAGAGAGAGAGAGGAGAGAGAGAGAGAGACAGACATGGCACAGCTCATTTTGGATCAGTGCACTGCATGGAATGACTGCTTGGCTTCCCCCGACATTTCAACATTTGGTCCATGGTTTAACACTTTTCCTATTGTTTATGTCTAAAGGGCAACCAATCTACCATCCCAGATGGACAGGCTGAAAGCTCTCTCTCTCTTTGTGGGCGTGGGCGTGTGTGTGTGTGTGTGTGTGTGTGTGTGACTGGTGTGTTAAAAGGGCAGAGAATCTCAGGTAGACTGAAATGAATTCTGCACAACTATCGGTTTTGTGTGTGTGTGTGTGTGTGTGTGTGTGTGTGTGTGTGTGTGTGTGTGTGTGTGTGAAAGTGAATGCACTTTTGTGTGTGCTTCTGTGTTTGTGTACCAGCCCTACTGTGGGTTCACACTGTTTTGTGTGTTTATGCTAATTGTGGTTCATGTGTTAGCTTTGATAACGATGTGGGGAAAAAAAGCATGTGAATATTTAGAAGTTTTCATGTTTGTGCATTCAGGAGCGTGTGTGTGTGTGTGTGTGTGTTAATGTCCAATATTTGCATGCAACTGAAAAGACTCCTGGCCTACCGGTGTTATCAGGCTCATCACCCATCATCACCACCACACACACACCACACACACACACACACACACACACACACACACACACACGGTCCCTCTCCCTTCATCACCACTACACAGGACAGGGCTGCTCCCTGTTTACTCTGAGAACTCTGGGGCAGAAATAGGGGCAGATGGGGCAGATTGCATTGGGGTAAACAGGAATCAGTGTGTGTGTGTGTGTGTGTGGCGCTGCAGGGCTTGACAGCAGAAGACGCATTCCTGACCTAAGTCAATTAGAGTCTGCATTCCTGATGAAATGTCACAGAAGATCACACACACACACACACACACACACACACACACTGAAGGCAAACAGAGGGAGAAAAGGGTGCCTAGAGAAGGGCTAGGTCTGTGTGTGTGTGTGTGTGTGTGTGTGTGTGTGTGTGACAGAGAGAGAAAAAGAGAGAGAGAGAGAAAAATTATAAAATGGTAGAGAGGTAATATAGTACGTGTCAGAAAGAAAGAAAGAGCTACAGAGTGTGTGTGTGTGTTTGACAGAGCAAGAGAGCGAGAGAGAAAGTATTACTATAGAATTTAGAAAGAAAGAGAGAGAGAGAGAGAGAGAGATGTGGGAAGAGACAGAGGAACGGAGAAACAGGAAGAAGAAGCAAGACAGAGAATGGGGAAGCAAGAGGCATGCAGGAAGAGACAGATAGAGAAGGAAGAGTGAGAGAGTGAGAGAGAAAGAGAAAGAGATAGAGAGAGAGAGGGAGAAAGAACGGGGGGGGGGGTGCGAGTTGAGATTCAGAGGAAGGTAGGTGGAAGAAACGTGAGAGGAGAGGGAGAGGTGGCAGACGAGTACAGAGGGATGGGGAGAACGCTAGGAGGGATAGAGATGGGGGGATTAAATTTGTCCTTCCTGCGGAGGTCCCTCTCCATCTGCCTGCAGACGATTGACGAGCCCTGCACATGTCCGAGCACATGCTACATGCACACACACACACACACACACACACACACACACACACACACACACACACACACAGACAAACTCTCTCACTCTCTCTCTAAACTTCCTTCTCAACAAGCTGCTGCCTCTCCCCAGAGGAATATTGATGGACGCATTTGTCTGTCTCGGGGTCCTTAAGTGGCAATTCTAAAGAACAAACCCACTCACTGGCAAGAGGAGCCTCCTCTCCCTCTCTTCTTCCTCTCCTCTCCTCTTTTCCCTCTCTCCTCTCCCTCTCCTCTCCCTCTCTTCCCTTCTTCCTCTTCTCTCCCCGCCACATGAGCACTCCAGCCCCCGGGCCTGGGCCAGACGGAGGGGACCTCAGGTAGACCCAGAAATAGCAGCCTGTTCTTCTCAACCCGATAGGGGGAGAGGTGTGTGTGTGTGTGTGTGTGGTGTGTGTGTGTGTGTGTGTGTAGTATGTGTTTGTGTGTCTCTGCATATGTGCGTGTGTCTGTGTGTGTTCGGGAGCACTTGTGTGTGTTGTGTGTCTGAGTGTGTGTATGCATGTGTGTGTGTGTGTGTGTGTGTGGCGGGGGTGGAGATGAGGGGTAGCAATTGGGCATAATTACTGTTTCAAAGAGGCTTGTTAGATAAGATCAACCTCAGTGACAATGTGAAGGCTCTCTGAAAGTTAGTTGGAAAAAAAACGGTTTTGTTGTGTTCAAGCCTGAAAGAGATACGTTACACACTATTATGGTCGAGTATTCAGCTATTTGGATTTTAGTTTTGATTGAATTTAATTAAGCTTTTCACTGAGTTGTTTACACAGAAAAAAACTAGCACTTTTACTTTTTCGAGCAGTGTTATTGTGCTAGTGTTTCACATGACTGTGCATGTGTGTTTATGTGCGTGTGCACAATTAATTGTATGCACTGTGCGTGTGTGTCTAAATTTTGTGTTTTGAAGATGTTTGCGCACTTGTGTGTGCGGAGTCTGTAATTGTATTTGCAAGTTGTTTGTGAGTATGTGCACGTGTGTTTGTGCTTGTGACAGCGTGTGTGTGTGTGTGTGCATGTGTGTGTGTGTGTCTGAGGTGCCTTGAGGGGTGATGTGTCCGCTGAGAGAGAGAGAGGGAGAGAGAGAGAGAGAGAGAGAAAGAGAGAGAGAGAGCGAGCGAGGTGAATGTCAAAGACTGCGTCAGCCGCTTCAAAGGGAGACGAATGACTGTGTGAGGTAACAGATAATCTAATCAGCAGAGAGAGGGAGGGGGAGAGAGGAAGGGAGAGAGAGAGAGAGGGAGAGAGGGGGAGAAGGGGGGGAGCGACGTGATGAAAAGACAGTGAGATCGAGAAAAACAAATGTGCTGCTCTTTCCACTGAGGCCCAGCCGTTAACTCTTTCTCCCAAGGCGAAGAGGGAGGTAGGGAGTGGGGGCAGTGTGCCTCCTGTTGCTACGACAACAAACTCTCGGGAGGGGCTGTGCTGCTCGGAATATCAAGTCCCCGGAGCCCAAGAGACACAAAGTCAATCTGCAGCTACAACCTCCCCCTAACCAATCAGAAGGAAGCACAAAGTCGATCTGTAGTTGCCTCACCAACGATAAGGCAGTCCAACATCTACCTGCGCTCACAATCATCACCTCGGCAACCTGTCGACAATTCTGGTGACATGCGGAAGTGACCATCGATTGCATGCTGTCGCTAATACTGCCATCATTGCTGCAAGCCTTTCGGCCAAGAAACTGCGTGCATGCATGTCAATGGAGGCTACCAGTGATATTGATCAATATACTCGTTTTGCTGCTTTTCTTGTTTACTTTGAATCACTTGCCATTCAGGATGTCGGGAGAAACCTGTGCTGTGTCTCGCTGCTCTTGTAGTGGTAGGAGAGGAAGAAGCTTTGGAACAAAAACTCTGTGAAATCCGCACTACCGCTCTGACAGACTACCAAGTTACGTTAGCAACTTTTAGCTCAGCGGTTGGACCCGCAGCAGTAGAAGCGTCCGCTAAACTTCCCGGCGGATTTGTCTACAGCCACAACCTCCAGACCTCAGCAACCATCAGGAGGCCAAGAATCCACCTGTAGCCACGTCCTTCACCTCACCAACCGTCAGAGTCAAAGTCAGGAGGCTCAAAGGCTTGACCTGTGGCTGCAACTCGATCAGCTAGACAGCCCAAAGTCAAGTGGACACAACAGACAACCAAACCGTTACCATATCATCTTTCCTGTTTTCCTCTCCCTCATGATCACACTCTTTCAGCTCTCTTCAGTGACTTAATCCCTCTATCTCTATTTTTCTCTCTCTATAGCTCACCTAATCACTCACTCTCACTCTCTTCACTGCATCCAACGCAAAACTCTCAATCTTCAATCCTCATTTAAACCTTCAATCTCTCTCTCTCTCTTTCTGTCTCTCTCCCCTTCCTTACTTTCTCTTCTTGTCCTCATTCATCTGCTTTCTCTCTCTCTCTCTCTCTCTATCTCTCTTCTCCACTTCACTCCCTCCTTACTTCATCCTGTTTGATACTCTCACTGCATTCACTCTTCATCATTCCCTCTTTCCTCTCCTCTTCCTCCTCCTCCTCCTGATCTTCCTCCTCCTCCTCGTCCTCATCTTCCTCCTCCTCCTCTGTGTCTGTGACTTCAGGTCTTTCCTGCTGACACCTTTGAAATGCCTGCGCTAATCCCTCCTTGTTAGCATTAGCTGAAGAGTGGAGGGGTTGCTATGCAGATCAGAGGCGCGTTGGGCGCGTTAGGGAGGTGCTGAGGAGAACTCTCCACGGCCCCAGAGGGCCCACGCACACACTGATCCACCAGTGCCTTGCATCACAGTGGCTCAGAGAGAGAGAGAGAAAGAGAGAGAGAGGTGGGGAACAGGAGAGGGAGAGAGAGAGACAGAGTGAGAGAGAGAGAGAGAGAGAGAGAGACATAGAGAGATAGTGAGGTGGAGACGTGTCATGCAGTAGAAGAGAGAGAGAGAGAGAGAAAAGACAGGGAAAGAGATGTCAAAATGGAGACAGGGTCTGTGTGTGTTTCATGGGAGGGAGTGACACGGGAGAAGAGAGATGGAGAAGGGAGAGGGAGAAGAAAGAAGAGAGAGAATGGTAGACTGAGAGAGAGAAAGAGAGGAAACACGCATGTGTGCGTGTGGGCCAAAGGAAGAGAGAAAGAGAGAGAGAACAGGCAAATGAGAGGAAGCCCCTTGCATGCCCGTACTGATCACTGTCAAACACACACCCATGCACACCCACACCCATGCCCACACACACACGGCCACACACACACACACACGCATCCCAACCCAGCGCGTCCTTCTGCTAACGCAATCACAAGCTCGCTGCGTCTTCTCCGAGCAGAGACGGGCAGGCACGAAAGACGGGATAGATGAGCGTCCAGAAAAAAGACACAGGAGAGAAAGGCAGATGAAGCAGTGTGTGTGGAGAAGAAGAGGTGAAAAGAGAGGAAGAAAAGAAAAAAAAAAACACAGCACAGGGGAAAACGAGTAAAGGCACGCCAAAGCTTTCGGGGGAGTCCCCATCTAATTCTGGTCCAGACGAAGCTTGGGTCTCTGGAGGAAATGGACTGCAGAGGCAACACACACACACACACACACACACACACACACACACACACACACACAGACACACAGACACACACACACACACATCCAGTCTCTTTATCCTCTTTATCTGTTTGTTTGTGTCTGTTCTGTTATTTATTTCTTTGATTTTGTTTTTCATTACCTATTGGTTTTTTGGACCCTTTTTTTATTTGCACTTTTTCTGAGCAAAACTTTAGTTTTTCACGCTTTGCTTAACCAGGGTAGTCATACTGAGGCAGAGGTGGTTCTTTTTCAAGTGAGAATTTCTTTTGTCGCAGATTCCTTTTTCTCTTTTCATTCACTTCATACAGCATTTCTGTTGAACTGTCTGCTCTCTTTTCTTGTGCCTGAAGTTGAAGGGACATCTGCTACAGTAAGCAGAGAGGCCTTCAGCCATCTCGGCACACCTCCCTGGCTTGCTGACCAATGTCACACACTCTCTTATGCGCACACACACACACACACACACATTTACAATCACAAAAAACACATTTACAAAAAAAACGAAAATGCACACTCGCTCACACACACACACACACACACACACACACATTTACAATCACATAAAACATGCATGCTCATACACACACACACACACACACACACACACACACAGGAGCTTCCACGTGCGACATGCTCTACAACAGCACGGCTTGGCCAAATGATCTCCATTTGGCCCCTGCCTCCCCATCCGCTAACTGAGCCTAATAGGCTTCACATCTGCCCCTCAGTTACGTTCCAAGACGCTCCGCCTAATCCCGCCCACTCGGTGTGTGAGAACCGCTCTCCTCTCCGGACGTTCCTTTTGGAACGTCACCCCGAGGCTGTAAACAGCCCGCGGCCCTGTTCTGGATATGAACGAGGGGAACTAGGGAGATTTTCTCTTTCTCTCTGCTTGCTCCACCTGAGAATGTGAAATCTTTTTTATTTCCCCAGTGATTTTTTTTCTCTCTTTGGAGGAGAAGTGTGTGTGTGAGTGTGTGTGTGTGTGTGTGTGTGTGTGTGTTTGGGGTGGGGGGGGAGATGTAGAGTACAGCATGTTTGGCAGCTCAGCATAAGCTGTATCCTGTTGCACTCTCTTGGCTGTCACAGAGAATGTGTACTTTACAGGCGAGAACCAAGAAAACCAATGGAATGCGCATATGGAAACGATATCAGACCACACAGTCTATGTATGTGTGTGTGTGTGTGTGGGGGGGGGGGGGGGGGGGGCGTTGTATGTGTAAAATAGAGTGTAATAGAGTGTAAGGGAGAAGGTATGTATAAAATAGTCAGAGAGAGAGAGAAAGAGAGAGAGAGAGAGTGCAAAAGAGGGATAGAGTGTAAGGGAGTAGGTGTGTATAAAATAGTCAGAGAGAGAGAGAGAGGGTGCAAAAGAGGGATAGAGTGTAAGGGAGTAGGTGTGTATAAAATAACATAGTCAGAGAGAGAGAGAGAGAGAGATGGAGGGATAGACAGACTGAGAGTGTGAGAACAAAAGAGGGGTATGCAAGAGATAGGGAGTGAGTGTGTGTGAGACGAGCAAAGCAAGAGAGAGGCTATCTTCACTGTCACCTTCACCCATGTCTCCGTATCGCTGTGTCTCATATGTCTGCCTTTAGAGATAGTGTTACACTGCATTTGGAAAGAGGAGGAGAAGGGGGGGTGGCAGTGACGGGCCGCGTGGCAGTGTTGTCTTTGAAATGCCTGTGTAATCGCACAAGTGGTCAAATGAAATGGAGCAGACTCCCAGCCGCCCACACACATACACACTCTTTTACACACACACACACAGACACGCTTTTCGGTAAACACTCTCATGCATAAACATGGCCATTCTCTATCTCCTCTCCTTTTCACTCTCTCTCTCTCTTTCTCTTTTCTTCTCATCCCTTCTTTATCGTACATCTCCAATAAGTACCTCCTCGGCCACCATTATCCGTCAACATTTAATTAAGAACGATTTAAAGTCCATTGCTGCGACGCACTCTCTTTTTACCCCCCTTTTTCGCTCTCCTTTCCTGGTCTCTGTGTGTGTACATGTGTGTGTCTGTGTGTGTGTGTGTGTGTGTGTGTGTGTACGTGTGTGTGCACGTCTGCTGTACTCTGGTCTCTTCCTCTCCTCCGCTCAGCCAGCATTATGGATGTGGGATAATTTCCCTGTTGGTCGGCTGCCCAGTGATCCTCCGCACAGCGGAAGATGGAACGCTGCTCCAGGCTTTTATTGAGAAGTCGGAGACAGACTGTAAATGTCTCCCCGTGGCTCGCTCTCCTCGTCGACGGCAGCTCTCTCCGCAGAAACGGATTTAATAATTCAAAAAGAAAGAGAGGAAGATGAGAGGAAAAAAAGAGAAGAGGAAGAAAAAAAAAAAAAAAGAACTGCGACTGCTGTAACCTGGGTCGTTTTTATGAGGTGGTTTTGGAGCGTGGTTGAGGTTGCTTTACTTTCAGACTGCACAGCCCTGGGTCTCCATGTTCTCTCTGTAAACCAGCAAAGCTCTTAAGCCAAGGTAGGCCACCGCCTGACCGACCAATGGCAGCTCTAGTCTGGTTTGCCCAAACTGTAACACACACACACACACACACACACACACAAACATACAGCTTGACAGGCAGACGTGACCACTGCCCCAATCGTCTAATCACACACCTTTCTCAGATAAACGTGATGCTCTGTTCTTATCTGCACGGATTTCGGCTGCACTTACATTTCAACAACCAAAAAAACCTCTAAAAAAATCTCTAACCCCTACAGGAGAGTAAAATGTGTACACATGCTGCTGTGAAGATCTGAAAAGAAGAGGAAAGGTAAGGCTGGAGAAGAACAGTGGATGTTTGGGCAAAAACACACACACACACACACACACACACACACACGTACACACACACACACCACACACACACGTACACACACACACACAAAAGAAGCCCGGATCCACACCACCATGTTCTCTCTCTCTTACCATCTCTCTCTCTCTCTCACCAAAACCACACACTACCTTTCATCAGCCTCACCTAGCAGAGTAACCAGGCTAGTGCTGCCATGAGCCTCCGATCAATACTGTTATGTATTTCGCAACAGCACCACGTTAGCGTACTCTCAAAAGGCTTCGGTTTCCCCAACTCGATTTTCTAGCAACCAATCAGCTATCAGAAATTGAATCAACATGTTTAAAGTTAAAGTGCCCACCCACCAGGAAGTAAACATATGCCTATGGAGAGTGTCCAGACTCTTTATACAAAGTGAATCGAAGTGAAAGAGTCTGGTCCACCAAGCTAACTCAACCAGACCAGCATGAAATGAAAACCTGTCCAAAGATTGGCTCAGAAAATATTACTGGAAGTACAGGTGCACTCTCTCTCTCACTGTTTCTCTCTGTCTCTGTCTCCCCTTCTCTCTCTCCCTCCCTCCCTCAGTCTCACTCTCTATTTCACTTTCTCTCTCTCTCTGTTGAGTGAAGGCCATAAATCATTTGTTTCTATGATTCTGAACCCTGAGTCCCCTGTCATCTCATTAGCTGCTCTCTCTGCCATGCCACACTAGCGTCCTTCGGACACAGAGAGAGAGAGAGAGAGAGAGAGAGAGAGAGAGAGATGAGAAGGAGTGGAAAGGAGGGAGTGAAAGGACTTTGGATAATGGCAGTGTTGCATGGAGGGTGACAGAGGAAAAGGGAGGACGGGGAGAGCATAGAGAGAAGGAGGAAGGAGAAGAGGAGAGGAGGAGAAGAGAAGAGAGGAGGGGAGGGAAAGAGAGAAAGAAGAGAGGAGAGGAGAGGAGGACAAAGAGTGATGAGGTGTCCAACCTGTGTCTGTGGCTCAGCAGACCTCCGGCTGCGTCCGTGCGAGAGCCACTGAGCAGACACCGTCCGCCCGCCAGAGGCTTCTGTGGAGACAAAAAGACACACACAGAACAACCATTACACCAGTGTGTGTGTGTGTGTGTGTGTGTGTGTGTGTGCGAGTGAGTGACAGACAGGCAGAGGCAGACAAAAAACAGTGTGTGAGTGTGTGTGTGTGTGTGTGTGTGTGTGTGTGTGTGTGTGTGAGGGAGAGAGAGACAGACATACAGAGAAAAAGTGTGTGTGTGTGTGAGGGAGAGAGAGACAGACATACAGAGAAAAAGAGTGTGTATGTGTGTGTGTGTGTGCACGAGTGACAGACAGGCTGAGGCAGACAAGAAACAATGTGTGTGTGTGTGTGTGTGTGTGTGTGTGTGTGTGTGTGTGTGTGTGTGAGACAAAGAAGTGTGTGGGTCTGTGCATGTACGCATATATGCAGAGGTGACAAGGTCAATGTGTGTGTAACACTCCAGCATCTGTGTAATAACCTTATGATAGAACCCAACTATGAGCTCCAGTGGTCCAGTCAATGATGGCGCTCAGCACTCAATGACCCTGTTGATCTCTGGGTGTCCTCTTTGTCATATCAATCAATAACCAACCAGCTCAGTAAGAGTCTTCATCTGTGTGTGTGTGTGTGTGTGTGTGTCCGTGTGCGCAAGTATACCAATTTGCAAGCACATGCCTTTGAAAACATTCATATATATATATATATATATATATATATAATATAGAGAGAGAGAGAGAGAGAGAGAGAGAGAGAGAGAGAGGAACTGATATTCTAACATACATATATATATATATCAGTTCCTCTCTCTCTCCCTCTCTCAATCTCCCTGCCTTTCTCTGTGCTCTCTCTCTCTCTCTCTCCCTCCCTCAGCTGGCTAAGTAGTTTCCCAGTGATCGATCTCTCGGCGGGACAGTCGTGTTTGGCTGTCTGTCTCACGGCTCCTAAGAGGCGCGTGTTTTGGGGCGCTCACCCCTCAGATTGGCTTTGATGGGCTCGGCACGGTTACTGTATGTTTAATGAATGACTCACCGACCCGCATGTGAATATTCCTGCCGCAGAGAGAATCAAGTAAGGCGGGAGCGGGTCGGGTGGGTGGGTGTGTGTGTGTGTGTGTGTGTGGGTGTGGGTAAGTGAAAACAGATTTTACTGGAAGAGAGAGAGAGCAGCGACCTATGAAAGGTTTGTTTTTCCAAGTAAAAGAAAAAATATGTCAAAAGCTCTTTTTTTCCCCCAAAATGGATCTTTCTCACTATACAAAGCAAAAAATAAATAAATAAAGCATTCTCCGCCGGGCAGTCAAAACGATCCAACATCCATGACTGTGGGTGCGATTTTGGGGAACTGAACTCTTCCCCGCCCCCCCCCCCCTTCCCTCCCCTCCCCTCCTTCCTTCCTCTCTCCCTCAGAACCCTGACTCCACCATGACTAATACCTCCATCATTTGACACAAATTGTGCGCCTTGGCACAACCATTACAGCACGGCCCTGCCAGATTACTACTCTTAGACTGCACAGTGGGAACAGGGAATAGGGAACAGGAGAGGATAAAACTTAAAACTAGATTTAAAGTAATTTAAAAGAGAAATCCACTGTGAATCAATCCATAGCCCTGTTGTTCAAGGTCACCTCAAGTGCTGACGGTAGGAAAAAGAACAAGAAAATTTCATACAACGTCGACCAAATGGTGAATCAGCAGTTAACACTAACCGAATGGGGCACAGAAACTTACTTTCAGTTTCATTTTCCCATGCCCCATTCAGTTAACATTAGCTGTCGGTAGGCTATTTGGTCCATGTTGTAGTTTTTTTTTGCTCTTTTTCCTGCAGACAGCACTCAGTGACCTCAAACAACAGAGCAATGGATTAATTCACGCAGGATTTCTCCTTTAAAAAAATAAATTTTTATATTATTTACATAATATATTTTATATTATATTGCATAAACTACACTTAATAGCTGTGCACTTTATTACCAATAAAAATCACAAAAAAAAGTAAAGGAGAAAATGGAAGAAAACAAAAAATACATGAAATTGATTCAGAGATGAAAATGGAGAAAAGGAAAAATAAAAGACAAAAAAAAAAGGCTGCAGGAGACAAGAAAAAAAATAATACACCTCTAAGAGAAAAAGAATGAGTGTAGGGGTGGGCTGACAGCTGGAAACTGGTAGGGCGAAGCATGGCACTCGGACAAAAGCGGGCAGTGAGCAATGCCCACTGAGATGGCGTTCAATGCCAAGAGAGGGCTGCTTTCAAACCTGTCCACCTGATTCAAGGCTTCATTTATTATTGTGGAATTCAAGGGCATTCACATTCTCTCTCATTCTCTCTCTCACACACACACACACACACACACACGAGCGTGCATACACACACATACACTCATACACACACACACTCATGAATGGACAATCAAGACCAACTGAGCTTGAAAAGCTGATGTATGCAGATATGCACATGCTGCGGATGATAAGAGAAGCCACACACACACACACACACGTGCACGCACACACACACATGCACACGCACACACAGACACACACACACAACTTTTGACAACTTAAATGCATATCTTATGGGGTACCCTATACGTGTGGTTCGCTATCTGGTTCTCTGCGCAAACACACAAACAAAACCCATAAATGTATGCATGCATGCATGCTTGCGCACGCACGCACATACACACACACACACACACACAAACACACACAGGACACATCTGAACGCCTCCAGCAGCCCTTGAGCAAGCTCCCTGCCAGCCCTACAGGAAATGAGAGAAGAGAGCGCACCCCGTTTCTCGCTTCTCCTTCAACCCGTTCTCCTTTCCTCTTCCCTCCCTCCATCCTTGCCTCTCCTCCCTCCCTCCCGCTCTCCTCTCCCGTCACCATGGCTGACTATGCGACAGCAGACAGGGGCCAGGGTGAGACAGGGACGTGAAGTGCCACTGACCTTCCGTTTGCTCAGAAATACCTTTTATTGGACATCTGAGGACACGCAGTCTGTGTGTGTGTGTGTGCTTGTGTGCATTGGTAGATGAGTCTTTATGCGGATTGTGTCTCTGTGTGTGTGTGTGTGTGTGTGCGTGTGTGTGTGCTTGTGTGCACTGGTAGATGAGTCTTTATGCGGATTGTGTCTCTCTCTCTGTGTGTGTGTGTGTGTGTGTGTGTGCGTGCGTGTGTGCGTGTATGTGCGTGTGTGTGTGTGTGTAGCAAAGCACCTCCTGACAACATTGGAGACTTCCAGTGCTGTAAACAACATTCTCACCAAAGGGTACAAAAAGAGGAAGTTTAAGAAGAAGCTTTTTCAACTTTTCTTTCTCTCAACAGATATCAATAAAGAACCCTGACTCATACAACTGCAATTTGCAGTTACGGTTGTATGAACAAAAGAAAAAACTAAACACTCCACACATTAAAAAAAAAAACACTGCACACGATCGACTCAGACCTGACAGAATAAGGATGAATATACATGATGTGGCTTTCAAAACTTTCAACTCAAAAGTAAATGAGACAACACCCAAACTGCTATCCAAAGATCTGTCTTCCAATCGCCTAGAGACTGTCTCTTACAGTTACAGTAGAAAATACAACCTCTTTATCACCTGCCAAGGTAACATTACGCTAAACAGCACTGCGAACGTTCTTTTGTTTTTAGATCTGTCTGACTGGCTCCATAAAAACGAATGTACACAATGCAGCTGAACGTGCACTGAACCATCAAATGAACTGCCAAAAGGAGCTCCTATTGATTAGATATAAAAGGGGGGCACTGCAGCAGGAAGACATACACCAGCCCTGCTGAAACCCGAGCGGTGATGTGAGGGAGCCAGACTGTGCTGGCAGGGACACCAGGATTCAGTGTTGAGAGAGAATCCAGCAGTGGATTAAGGGAGAAGCTCTGTGCTGCTTCGACCCAGCCATCCTCACATGGCACGGATGTGTTTGGGTGGCGTGGCAAGAACACCGCGCCTGTCTTTCTTTTCTCCAGCTCTCTTTCTCTCTCCCCTTCTCTCTCTCTTCCCCTTTCTCCATCTCTTTCTCTCTACCTATCTATCTATCTATCTATCTATCTATCAATCTTTCTCTCTCCATCTCTTTCTCCCTCTCTCTATCTATCTATCTATCTTTCTCTCTCCATCTCTTTCTCTCTAACTCGCTCCCTCCCGCTCTCTCTCTCTCTCTCTCTCGTCTTCTCTGACAGTCTATCAGACACTGCGTGGGTGTCTCCACTTATCTAAAGTCTCTGTCGCTCCATAGACTTCCGTCACTCCTCATCCCCCCTTGCTCCCTTCTTCCCTCCTTTTTGCAAGGCCTCTTGTGAACACATAAGCGTGTGCTTTCATGCACAGCTTTACAGCAGGCGTGCACAAGCACGCAAGCACACAGGGTCATGCTAGGAGGTGGTTACCAACACTGGGAGGATTGATGAGATTTGGGTCTCAGTGTATCATGTAAGTGCCTCTTACTCCTTTTCGCTTTTCTTCATCTCTCGATCCGGGTCTCCTTCACAACTGAATGTGTAAGAGAGCATGAATGCCTACACACACACACACACACACACACACACACATACACAGACACAGGTACACACATTTGCACGCATACACACACACGCACACACACAAATATGCCACACACACACACACTCACACGCACACACACACACACACACACACACACACACACACACACACACACACACATAGCAGCTCTTGACTGTCCTTCCTCTCTTCTCTTCTTTTCTCTCCCAGGGCATATGATGCAGAGAGCAGCTAATCACAGCAGCAGGCTGGGCCAGGAGAGCCGGGGGAATCAGAGGTGTATTAATACAGCCCATTACAGCCCACACCAACTACTGCACTCACAGATTTACCACTCAATACTGCACTAAGGGGGTGGGGGGGGGTGGGGATAGAGGGAGGGAGGGAGGGAGGGGTGAGAGAGAGACGTAAGAAGGGAGAGGGAGGGAGAATGAAAGAGGGAGAGAGATGGACATAGAGAAAAAGAAAGAGAGAACGAGAGACGTGGAGAAAGGGGCAGATGGATGGAAGGAAAGAGGGAGAGAGAGGATCGTTTGAGAGAAAGGTGTGAAGGATAAACAGGGCAAGAAGAGAGGGAGGGAGAGAGTGAAGAGAGAAAGAGAGAGAGAGGAGAGGAGGAGGAGAAGACGAAGAGTGGAGGAAAAAGTTTGGAGTGAAAAAGCAGTCTGGTGTGAGTGGGTGCCAGAGTAAGTCAAATGCATTTTCAAAACACATTCCTTATTCAGAGAGCTGAGTGCTTTTCATTTGAAATGCATTTCCCCTGGTCTCCAGAGTGCCTGAGAAGGCCCCCCACCAAAACATACACACACACAACACAAACACACACGTCTCTGCAATCACATCCCCCACAGGCTACCTCAAGAAGAGGAGCTGATGAAGGTGTGTATGTGTGTGTGTGTGTGTGTGTGTGTGTGTGTGTGTGTGTGTTTGGAAGGGAGGGGGCTCGGGGGGGGTTACTGTGTACGGTCAGTGTCTATCCCCGGGTCCTGAAGTGTTTGGCTGCAACCGTTCGCTATGCTAGTACAGTGTGCAGTCGACTGATTAGTTTACATCCCCGGGCAGGACAGGGAAGCAAGCCTAATTGCTTAAGCCTCGGTATGTTCGACTGAGCTACGCGTTGCGACGCGTGTGCTTTTTCAAAAATGCATTTCCCGTAGATGAAACTTTAAACGAGAGGATAAATATTCATTTCTCCTGTAATGGACAAATTACAGCAACACTTAACTGACAAATACTAAGCGACCATGTGGCTCCTTTACAATCCATTTTTGCATTCATTTGCAGCGAGCAAAAACAACCCAACATATAATTGGCTGCTATTGAGCGCATTACGGATAAAAACATTGCGTACACAGACACTTTTCTTAGATAATGATCTTAGATAATTATCAAGATTTTGCCAAAGATGATAGAAGCACAACTTTCTTAACTTGGCGTCCACAGCGATTTGGTGTGAAGTGCGAAAAGCCAAACCAAATATCAAATGTTGTTTTAATTCTAAGGTCCAATGGCTCGGCTATCTTTTGGGTCCCCTTGAGTTAAGGTCAGTCGTTTATAATTAATATTCTCAAAGTGGACTTAGAAAATGTTATTATGTAGGCAGCCAGAGGGGAGACAGAGAGAGGAGGTAGTGACACAGTGGCATTTGGAGATATGTACACACACACACACACAACACACACACACACACACACACACACACACCTATAGCCTATAAAAGCCTTTAATGAGGCTTTTCAAGGTGGGCAGACTGGCACCCTGGCTTTCTTGCTGGAGCAGTGACTAAAAAGGACACGTGCACCCATAACCCCGCAGCTGACTCCTGGCTCCACTAATTCTTAAAGGGGGATGTGGGTGTGAAGTGCTTACTCCCACACACACACACACACACACACACACACAATGTGTGTGCGTCTGTCTTTCTTTCAATCTCAGCCCTCTAGACACTAGTACCACTAGTCTAGTGTATAAACACACACACACACACACACACACACACAAATCGAATACACCGACAATACACACACACACAAATGAAATACACATGCAATATAAACAGCACACCCACACAAACACAAATGAAGTATACACAAAGCATACAAGCTCAAATGAGATACACATGCATTATAATACAAACTCTCTGGATACACTCACAATTCACATAAGCAACAAAATCCATTAGTAAAAGTACAACACACACACACTCACACACACACACACCACACACACACACACACACATCTGCGCCCGCCTCCATGTGCCCTATCCGTACAGTAATCACCAGGTCGGGGGCTGTCACCCGGACACAAATGTGGAAAAATACCCTCATTACGAACCTCATCAGTGCTCTTTATGACTGAGTCCCATCACACACGCCAGACGGAGGGATGAGACGCCATCGATCCGTTGGGAACGGCTGACTATCAAGAGCTGTCCTCTCTCCTCTCTCTCTCTCTCCTCCCTCCCTCCCTCCATCACTACATTCTTCCCTTCATTCCTCTCCTGTTCTCTCCATCTCTCGTTCTCATCCGTCATATATCTTTTTTTTACATTCCATATCTATTTCTGGCTCGGTTTCTGTCCGGCTTTCGAGGCGGACGCGGTCGTCGACGAGGGCAAGGGTTAAAAACTAAAGGGGGGGTTAAAAAAAGCTATCAGGAAGTCGAGACGTGTTTCAGAGAAAAGCAGCAAGGTGTGAAATGCTCTTGCTGCTTTCAATCAGGATATTACAAGAAAAACTCTCGATTCTGAGAAGGCACGGCGCCCGGCGGGGATTTTTTTCATCATCAGTTTTTATATTTGACACACACTGAAAATATCACATAGAGATCACAGAACACCATCATCACTGATAAGTCACGCCAGACATGTAACCTACATTTGGGGACGTACTGTATGTGTGTGTGCACGCTTGCTCTGCCTGGTCTATATGCTCTCTATATGCGGCAGGTTCAAAAACGCTCTGATTCAGAGCCGTTCCTCTCACACATTTCACCCTTGCTGTCACACCTTTTGTAACAACGAACACCAAGCAACACAAACACCAAGTCAGCAAGCTGAGGGCCTCTGACACAGAGAGGAGAGCAGAGCAGCGTTAAGCGACTAAATGAACCAAAGCAAACACATATACTGTCTCGCCACCCATCCTTCTATCCCCCCCACACAACACACACACACACATTCACACACACACACATCATGCATAATGACCACCTGCCTATGTGCCCACAGCAGGAAAGTGAGTGGTGAGTGCAGGTAAAGTGTCCCACCCCGCCCCCGACACACACACACACACACACACAAAACCCTCCCCTCCATCCAGCTCATTCTACCTTTTAAGCCCCCCCCCCCCCCCCCCCTTGTGCCCAGTGCCACAGTGATCCCTCTGACTCCATCGGAGTGCTCCGTACCGCACACCACTGAAGCCATTTACCCAGCCTAATGGGTTTAACAGAAACATTAGGGTGAGAGAGAGCATGTGTGCATCTCCCTCTTTCTGTGTGTGTCTTTTTGTGTGTGTGTGTGTGTGTGTTTGTGTTATATGGTGTGTACATATTAGTATGATGAGAGTGATTATGATTATAGTTTTGTGTGTGTGTGTAGGCTATGTGTGTGTACGTTCCTGGTGTGTGCTGTTTGGGTTGGGTAAGTATTAGTATTAGTGTCTGTGTGTGTGTGCGAGAGAGAGAGAGAGAGAGAGAGAGAGAGAGAGTGTGTGGGTATGTGTGTTTCCTTACATAGGCCCCCAGAACGATAAGTCGTGCTGAGACCTGGCTTAGGGACAGTAAATGAGGACCTAAGAGCTACTGCCGAAAATTGAACTTGTCCCCTGCTGACGACTCATCGGTCCCCTTTGAATCCCACTCTTATCCTTCTCGCCCCCCCCTACACTCCCTCTCTCTTTCTCCATCATCCACTCTCTCAATCTCTCACCCTTCCCTTCCCTTCCTCGCCCTCTCTCCAGGGTCGACATTCAGACAGGCCTTGTCAATTACACACTCTGGGCGACCGTGTCTAAACGCCCTCTCGTCCTCTGCCGAGCAGCAGAGACCTCTCTCCTTCACTCTTCTCTTACACACACACACTCTCTCTCTCTCTCTTTCTCTCCCTCTCCCTCTCATTTTATACTTCTATCTTAGACTCTCTTTCCAGCTGTCAATTGTTCCCCTCCCTCTTTCCCATTCTTGTTAATCCATCACCCTCACTCCGTTCTTCTTCTTCTTCACCATCTTCTCTCTCTTCTCCTCTCTCTCTCTATCTCTCTCTCTCTGATCCTATATCATTCCCCAGCCTGGACTCAGCTCCAGCTCATTTGATACGCCCTCTTATCCTTAGCAGAAGCCCATACCTAAGGGCATGGGATAGAGAGAGGGAGAGGGGAAGTGATAGAGAGACACAGAGAAAGTTGAGAGGAAGAGAGCAAGAGAGTGTGAGAGAGAGAGAATGGAGGAGGAAGAGGAGGAGAAGGAAGAAAAAAGGAGAGTTCTTTAAGGTATATTTTTTTTTTCTAGAACATTCCTTTCATGTTTCAGCTTCTTTAATGTCTCTTGAAATGCTTCTGCCACTGGAGGAGCACTGGCTACACGGAATATTTCAATGTCCGCTTCATTTTATTCCTTAACCCACCCCATCCTCCAACACACACACACACACACACACACACACACACACACACACACACACTGCACCCACCCCTTCTTTCGTGGAGGCCTCAAAATCGCTGTTGGGTAGAAAAGCAATATCCTAAACAGACAGAAAATGTTCTGTGTAATCTTTTGGCCGAATCTGTCAGAGGGTCGGCAATGAGACACAAGAGGAAACAATGTGCTGAGCTAAGGGGGAACAGACAACAATCCAACATCAACACACACACACACACAGTCACACACACACAGTAGCAAGCTTAACACCACACATAAACACTATGCCCATTTCTTCTATGCACTCTGTTTCCATAGTAATACAACAGGATATCTCTGCCCATGACCTACTGACCTTTAAGTGTGACACCCAAATCAGGATGGGTGGTGAGAATGACTTTGGGTGTGTTATTTTGTATTGTGTGTGTGTACGTGTTTGAGTGTGTGTGTACGTGTGTGTGGGCTTATGTCAGTTGAATGCATGCGTGTGTGTGTCTGTGTGTGTGTGTGTGTGTGTGTGTGTGAGAGAGTATGTGAGTGTGTTTGTACGTGTGTGTGGGTTTATGTGAGTGTGCGTGCATGTGTATGCATATGTGTGTGCGTGCGTGCATGCGTGCCTGTGTGTGTGTGTGTGTGTCTGATTCATCCCTCCACCCTGACCCCTTGTATCTGTTGGACAGGCCCACCTGTGAGGTGCTGACATCCCCAGCCTTACTCCCATGGCCTACCCTCTGGCCATCTGTTGTCACCAGGAGAGGGTGTGGTGCTGGGCCACTCCATCTCCTCTCCACCCTACCTCACCCCCCCAATCCCCCCCACCCACCCTTGCCCCTTGTCCTTTCCCATCACCTCCAGAACTCACACACACACACACACACATACACACACTCGTGCACACACAGTTATATTTCTCTTGGCCAGAGAAAAAAAAACTATGATGTGCACACGCAGCATACACACACACACCTCTAGACCTCACAATCACTCACTCACTCACTCACACACACATACACACACACACACAATTATAAAGACTCTTGGCCAGAGAAAATGACCGGGAAAATAACAATGATGATTCGGATCTGCACTCACACGCAGCATACGCACACACCTCTAGCCCTTACAATCACACGCACATCCACAAGGCCGCTTGGTCAGGGGAAAATAACAAAGATGATCCAAACGGGATGTGTGTACACACACACACACACACACACTCACACACACACAAACAAACACACGCACACACACACACACTCGTGAGGACTGGTGACAATGATCGGGAGAGGCCTCAATTCGATTTCAGCTCAAAAACACCCCGGGCCTGAACACTCACGGGTAAAAACGTCATTAAATCGGCATGAGGCCTCTCAAGTGCACTCGTCCTCTACTTGCTCACTGTCCCCCTTGCTCGCCCCTTGCTGTGGGGGTGACCTCCCGCCTGCCTGCTTGCCTGCTGGGTGACCAATTCACACTGAAACACTCAGGCCAATTTCCACCGGTCCACACCAGCCAAAACCAAAGCCCAAAGCCCAGGTGATTCATGCGGAAAAAAGCATGGCAATGCACTCATGCACTCTGCCTCTCCCCATTCCCAACCATTTACTATGTGAATGCAACACAGCAACACACACACGCACACACACACACATACACACAGACACAGACACATACATAAGCACACAAAGACACAAACACACACACACACAAACAAAGACAAAACACACACACAGGCACACACACACACACACAGCACACACATGCCAACCATAAGAGAAGCCTGTGAAACACTCCTGGTTGAGAGTCCTCTGTGCTCTCCTCTGTGGCATCTCTCCAGAGAACAGACAGAGCACGGAGAAGAAGAAGAAGAAAAAGGAGGAGAAACACGAAAGTAAAGAGCAGCAGATGGGAAGACTTAAAAGGCGGCTCCAGACAAGAACGAGAGCATAGACCAGAAAAAGAGCGCACGAGGAGATCAAAAAAAAAAAAAAGAAAAAGTACAGAGCAAAGAGCAGAGAGACGAAACGAGTGAAGAAGAGAGTGAAGAGTAACACAGAGAAGTGATGAGAGTGAGGGCACAAGTGAGAGCGGCAGAGGAAGTCACACACACACACACGCACACACAATCCCGGAGGTGATGATGATGCTGTCAGTTGAGGGCGGCTCTGGAGTGTAAACATCGTGTTTATTTATTTATTCCCTCTTACTCGTCGTTGGTAAACAAGTGGAGCAGGCCACCTGCTGCACGATCCACTCCAAGCTCTCGTGGCCATTCTTCCCAGAGGCCCTCAGCGGCCCCGTCAGAGATTACGCAAAAAAGGCAGCCGGGGCTTTTGCACAATCTGTGCAATCTGTTTCCCCACACACACACACACACACACACACAGAATACACTCCCATAGAGACGAGGGAAGGAGAGGACAAGAGCTATAGCTTTGAGTCTATACAAAGTGTATATGGGGCATATATGTTAGGACAGATAGGAATCGTATTGTAGGAATGGTTTCAACAGGACTTCCGTATGGGATTTTCCTATTTGTCTGTTTCTTGAACACACACACACACACACACACACACACACACACACACACACACACACACACACACACAAACACACACACAAATACATTCTCAAACAAGCCTATTCAAGAACCACTGAGTGCATTGTTGCTGCAAGCTTACGGTGGATGACCATATGGAAAAACCCCACAGTGTATCTGATCTATCCTGCAGAAGCCTTCAAAAAAATAATAGAGAGAGAGAGAGAGAGAGAGAGAGTGAAAGAGAGGGGAGGGAGAAGGCATGATGCCCCCCCCCCCCAAAAAAGAAAAAAAAAATAGACTCACAAAGTCAGAAAGTAAATGAGACTAGGCACATATAAGGGCAAAGCAGCCAACCCCCAGACATACCAATAAAAGCCTTAATAAAAGACCTTTTTGCCCAAACCCGAAAGTGGCCGCCGTCGACTGCCAGCGTCAACATAAAACCACAGACATAAACTCGGCCCTTCTCTCTCTCTCTTCTCTCTCTATCTCTCTTTCCCTCTGTCTCTCTCTCTCTCTCCCTCTCTGTCTCTCTTTCTCTCCCTCCTTGATTCCACACATTCGACTCACACTTCATTTATACGGCAGGAAGGTCCTCCTGGAGTTGCGTAGCCCGCTGGAGAGAGAATAATAAAATGTAAACCAATCCAGGAAGAAAACACATAACAGTCTGATGGCTTTGTCTCGTGTCAGCCGAGAGGCTCAGCACACAGCGCGCTCACGCTGTCGAGCTTCTTCTCTGACCTTGTGCGCTGGGTTTGCCTCATTTTCCCTTGACGTACAAACGCCCGCACACACACACAAACACACCCAAACCGTCACACACACGCACATTCACAAAAACACACACACACACACACAAAATATACACACGCTGTCACACATGCACACTCCCAAAATACACAGGCACACACTCACACACAGAAACACAAACACACACACACACAGAATCACACACACAATCCTGCAGTATTCCCCTCTCTTTTTGCCCCTGCTCCTTCTTCTGGTGTTCATCCAGGTCTCAATCTCCTCTCCAGCCTGGGTGCCGACACACAGAGTTCCAGGCGCTTGTCCCTGCATTGCGCTCCATGGCGCCCGGGGCAACAGGAGGGGCTTATGGGGTAGCTTGGCCCCTGTTAGAAGGAGCATTTGGAGGTGGCTTTGGAGGAGACTGGGAAAGGGGATGGGAGGTGATGGGGGCAAAGCGCAGATGGAGATGCTGTGTGTGTGTGTGTGTGTGTGGTGTGTCTGTGCGTGGTGTGTGTGTTGGGGGGGTGGGGTGGGAGGTGGAAGGGGCAGATGGCTTTAGGGGCTGTGTGTCCTCAAGAGGAGGCGCATGGCAGAACTGATGCAAGGTGTGTCTGTGTGTGTGTGTGTGTGTGTGTGTGTGTGTGTGCTGGAGCATAGCAGTGTCATGGGGAAGGTTTGCTCTGGCACTGTTTGATATGGGGGCTGTGTGCCACGCTGGCTTACAGGCAGAAGGGGAGTATTTGCACGTGTGTGTGGAGGGGGGGGGGATTGTGGCATGTCTATGTGTATGTGTGAGTGCGTGTGCGTGTGTGTGTAGAGAAAGAGAGAGAGAAACTAGCAGACAGAACCCCTTTAGCAGGACAATTTATATTCTCTGTTCCAAAAAATGTGTGGTGTGTGTGTGTGTGTGTGTCTATATATGCATGGCAGGATTTATTTCTCTTATTTCCTTCCTTGTCTTCCTTGTTCCTATGGCTCACCGTTTCAACAAAATCAAACAGCAGTATTGGCTCTCTGTGGTGAGCCTCACACTGGCCTTACCGCTAACACTGTGTTCTCTCCTCCTCTCCATCTTTCTCTCTCACCTATCTATCTGGCTTTTCATTCTCACCTGCCTCTTTCTCTCACCTTTCTCTCACATTCACTCTCTTCTTTCGCCAAGGTCTCCAACCCTTCCTCATTTCAGTCATTCTCTTTCTCTCTCTCTCTCCTGTCCTTTGCACAAATCTCCCTGTTGTCCTTCGTCTCTCTATACCCCCCACACAACCTCTGTCCTGACACTTTCCCCCCATCTCCCGTTGTTCAAATAATACTCAACCTGAGGCCCCCATAGACACACATACACACATAAACACACACACACACACACACACACACACACACACACACACACACACACACACACGCACAGACGTCCCCAAAGCATAACCCTGACACGCAGTATTAAAAGAAACATTAACCTTTGATCATAAAAAAGCACACGCATTTGAACGAGGACAACATTAGCGATGCAGCGCGTGCCCCTGCCAGTGTCGCCGGTGGCGACGCAGCCGCCACTCCCCATCTCTATGGACGCAGTGTGGCAACCTGGTCTGACACCTGAGGTGAGAGCTTTAACAGTGAAGATGGAGGCGCCAGGCTTTCATCAGGCCCGTCCGTCACACAAAACAATGCCACAGCGATGACAGAAAACACCGAGGGGTATCAGGGGATTTCTGTTTTTTTTTTTTTTCTTTGACAATTTGCAATGCTGAGGCTTGGTCAGATTGACAAGACCGACTGAAATGGATAAATCTGTGGGAGCTTTGCTCTTTTATGTTGTGCTGTGAGGTTTGACCTTCGATGCTCCTATGTACCGGTCAGGTGAGGAGACACACACACACACACACACACACACACACACACACACACAGGCACGTTAATAGGGCTCAGGCAAAGGCACCATCAGAGAAGTCAAAATGATGCTTAAATGGACCACCTCTAAGAAGACCTTTGCAAAGGTTCGATATTTACACTCTGATTGTTCTAACAAAGTGTGTGTGTGTGTGTGTGTGTGTGTGTGTGTGTGTGTCGCGCCATTTCACATTTAACTGTCTACACTGCCCATTGTAATAACGGGTAATTGAAGTGGTGGCAAACTCTTCAGCAGGAAACCTCTCCCCTTACTGTGTTTTGCCAGTGCTGTAAGCCTGCAGAATGAGAAAACATCACACACACACACATCACACACACACACAAACACACACACACACAAACTCTGTGCATGGTCCACGCTAGGGCTGAAACGATAACTCGAATAATTCGGTTACAAAAAATGTTTGAGGCAAATTCTTTGCCTTGAGGATTCAGTAAATTCTTAACAAAAGTTTCTGCCATGATATTACTGCCGTTATGTAGGCTATTACTCAGCTCCGGACTGTTATTGCTACAGCGCATTCAAAGATATAAAGCTGCGTAATTTGTTCTATTGTCTCTGGCGATGTCAGAAAACAAAGCTCAGGGCGGATGTATAAAGTAGAAAATGTCTACATTTAATGTCTCAAGGAGGATAAAGTGGCGCAGTGTATATACTAAATGGACCTGGCCTGTCATTAAACAACATCAGTGCTCTAACACCTGAACTGAAAGCATTGCACGCTGAGCTTCAAAGTCGTGTTAAAATTGACGCTAGCCAATTTACGATTGCTAACTAATACGAACACTAGCATTAGTTAGGAAGAACAGTATCTGTGATTATTTGTGGCCTGTTATGAGTGTATAATGACTTAAGTATGATAAGTGGGCAAATGCACCAAGATCTCATGTCAGCCGCCCCTTATCTCTCTCTCCCTCCCTCCTGTGCGCATAGATCCACCCAAACGTGCGTGCACACACTATCTCCCTGTCTCTCTCCCTCTCATTCTTGCACATGCGTTTATTCTTTATTCTCAGATGACTTGTTACAGAAGATAAAATCCTCTCTTTTTTAAAAGATAAGACTAAGGACAAATAGACTTTATTTTTAAAGTTGTATTGCCTAGTTTTTAGTTAGTTATACATATTTCGCAGTAATTTTGCATTATACTGTGTGCATGGTTATGTATTTGATACAATGTCAGAGGACACATGCACTAAATGGGCTTAGTTCAGAAGCCAGTAAGTCAAATATTTTGAGCTTTGATCCAACGATTGGAGAGTTGGAGTTGGAGTAAAAACCTTTTTGATTGGTCAGGAATAGACATTTGCTTGGTCGTTTTAGCAGGCCTTTCATGTTGCCTAACACACTATTGATATTGCTGTTCAAAAACACAAAAGTTAAGTTTTATCTGATTACTCGATTAATCGATGAAAAAAGACAACAGAATACTTGATTCCAAAAATATTTGGTAGTTGCAGCCCCAGTCCACGCGTCAGAGAAACGTACAAATCAATTCCGACATAGGATTTGAACAACTGAATCAATTTTGTCTGAATGGGTTTGCAAATGCGTAAGACGTGCTAATAGCTGGAGTTAACACAGCTTCACGAACAAAAGGAGAGATGCCAAAGCATTAGCAGAAATCTGTGTGCAGTCCAGAGGTCTCACAATGAGGCCGGTGCCACTCTCATTGTGTCATGCAGGCGTTTTCCATGGGATTCAAATCTCAGCTATTTACAGGAGCTATGCTAAACTGCCAGATAGAAATGAACGCCAAGAAATTAGTTTTTTTTCTCATAAATAAATGGAGATAAGCCTCAATCATCGCCACACGAAGCCCATGTTGCATAAAAATAGGCCCACACTGCCCAAAAAAAAGAAAACAGATCAGCTCACCACAGCAGGAGTCCCTTCTCTACTTTTTTCACCCAGTTGTGTGTGTGTGTGTGTGTGTGTTTGTGTTTGTGTGTATTTGTGTGTGTGACACAGACAGAACGAGAGAGGGAGGGAGGGAGAGAGAGAGAGAGAGAGAGAAGAGACAGAGCGAGAAAGAGAGATTGCATGCTGTATACCGCAATTAGATTTATGGAGATGGTATCTCTGGTCAAGTGAAATAAATATATTATTCAGGCCAATAGATGGAAAATGAGAAAGATACATAGACGGACAGAGAGAGAGAGACAGAGAAAGAGAGAGAGAGAAAGAGAGATTGTGTGTGTGTGATTGAGTGTAAGACAGAGAGGGAGAGAGAGTGAGAGAGTGAGAGAGAGAGGGAGAGAGAGAGAGAGAGAGAGAGAGAGAGAGACTGAAAGAACAGACCAGGGGAACAAGATAAAAATGTGACCATTTAGAGAGAGGGCGCTAATGGAGGTCTGGCTTCCTAGAACTAATGTAATAGTAGTGTGTGTGTGTGTGTGTGTGTGTGTGTGTTTATGTTTGTATGAGTGTGTACACATCAATATTTGTGTTGACTTTAAGACTGTGCGTGTAGTGTGTGTACAGAACTTGCACTTCTGTGCATCTGTAATGAGAGTTTATGCATGCCTGTGTGTAATGTGTGTGTGTGTGTCTGTGTGTGTCCACGACTTTGTGAGTGCTTTCAAATGGCATGCATCTGTGTGGACACAAAGCCACAGAATCCAAAGAGAAGACTTCCCATCTTACATTCCTCCTTGGACTCAATCATCATGCCCCAAAATAGCAATCTATGCAGGCAGGCAGCAAAACTTAGCTGGTCCAGGGCTGAAATAGATAGCCTCTAAAACAAGACAGGAAAAAAGCTCACTGAATGATGGGACAGAGAGATGGTGTCACAAGTCCTGCTGTCACATCCAAAATAAATATGGTCATAAAACTGACCCCCTCATGTGCACACAAACACAAATAGACAGACAGACACATACCCAAGCGTTCACACCTACACTTACACACACGCGCACACACACACACTAAAACACACACACGCACACAGAGCTTTCATCAACCGAACCTTTTGGGAGTTCAAATCAAGCAGCAAGACAAGTAGTCTCACAAACTAACAAAAAGACGCACACACACACACAAACACACACACACACACAGTGTCAATGATGAACCGTGCCAGTAAAAATACTTCTTGGATTAAGCACACACACACACACACACACACACACACACACAAACAAACACTGCCATTGCTGTCTCTTGTTCGCTTTGGTTATGGGGAAGAAGAGGATGTGTGCAGAGTGTCAACAATGATATCTCATGATGGAACCTTGTTTCAAATGCATTAGATGGCTACTGAGCAGAGCGCAAACAGACAAATTCAATTGTAGTCTCCGACTCCCAGGCCAAATCTCCCTCTCCACGCTACTGGAGAATAGGTTTATGTACAGTAAACAAAGATCTTCTCAGACTAGACTACATAGAAAACACTGCACAGAGCTCAAAAGTGGAAATGGTTTCCATGGTTTACCTCATTCAAATCAGACAAACCCTCTATACACATCTAGTTTTGAAGTGGCTAGCTATGTGGCAAAAAAAAACTGTGAAACTTGCTGATTTTTGCTCTTTTGCACTTGATGCCTACTGCCTTACCTTCATTAATTAAAGCCAAAAGGAAGTGACAGAGGTGGCATTTTACACTTACACCAATATAGATTTGCCTAAATGAGGTTGTGAAACGTTTTAAAAAAACCAAAGGCCTGTAGGAATGGAAAATGGAGTTAAGGTTTCTTTGAATTAGATTAAGCAATCTTAAAGCACTGAATGTCCTCAGCATCCTGTGCCCTTTAGGGAAAGGTTGATGGCATCGGCCTCGTCTCGACAGGCTTGCTTGTTTCTTCTCCGGCAGTGGAAATAAAGATACGGCTACGAAAGAGACACTTAGGCCTTCTCGACAAGACATTCTAACGTTCTAGGAGTTACCAGTGCACTCATAAGGTTGCGTCAGACCTCTTTAGACAACTGATTAAGTCATGTAGAGTGTACAAAAAATGTGAAAAGCCTTGCCTTCTGTCCTGCCCTTGTGCCACAACCGCTATCAGTCAGGGAACACGTTTGTGATGCGGAATGTTCAGTATCAAACAGCGGTGGTAATAATAATGATACAAATAATAATAATTACCAACATCATCATCATAATCTCCACCGCTATCATCATCATCATCATCTGACATGCGCAACGGACACAGAAATTATTTACATTTTTTTGGTGACATGACTTCACTGAATTTGATCCGTGGCCAATTTCAGATACTTTGCCTTGTCACATGTCATTGCTTGAGGGCAACTTTCAGAAAAACTGGCAACACTGACGGGGCGAGTGTGTCTGTGCTAGGTTAGAGCTCCAGAAACTCACAAGCTGATAAGTATGAAAAATTACTGTAAGAGGTCGTGGCCAACAACAAACGAACAGTCCATCTGAGTCGCGGCAATTTCATCATTATTGGCTACTGTACCTAACCCACACAGCCTGTAGTCTGTCCATAGTCTTAAAATCGCCTCCTTTTAAGGAGATTCGCGGTACCAGTCGTTTGGACCGGAGCGTTTTAGAAAACAAAGACTTACTCAGCAACCCACAGAAAGTAACGAGGCACAACCATAAACTCAAACGGTTTCACTATAGAAAACGTTTAAATCAAATCACTCGCACGCTGGCATACGCAACTGGTAGACAACAAACTGGACAACTTTCCAAGTGGGTTACGGGGGCTAAAGCATGCCCTTTCTTTTTCTTTTTTTTCTATGACCATTACCTTGTTCCCGAATGTCTCCATTCGCGCTCTGCAGGATGGCGTTCAGAAGTAACAGAGTCAACATTATTAGCGAATGTCTGCATTGTAGCGATAAAAATTGCCCATCTTTCTGTCGGTGTTTGCTATACATCCCTGTCGGAACCGTGATCCGTTCTCCCAGGCTCTCGATGGCTCACTTGCGCGAATCCCCCCTCCCGCCTCGTCTTCTTTTGCCCTCGCTCGTGTATGGGAGCGGCGCGTGTGAAAACAAGGAATGGATCTGATTGCAAGTGAGCATGTAGCTCGATCGCGAGTCATGCGCACGATCGGCTCGCTGTTTGAATGAAGCTATGACTCAAGCGACTGTTCTTTGAGCTCTGACAAAAGAGGGATTAACCGGCACTCGCCGAAAAGACTTCTCTTTGTCACTTGTTTGGATTAATCGTGTGTACGCCTTCATGCATATGCAAGGGTAATGACAATGGCACAAAACACCAAACCCATTCAAACAACACAAACGGCCAATGACTAATGATATTATCTCGCATGATTGATGTGATTTAGCATATTGCCAATACATTATATTAGGTGTATAATTATCATAATTTATCATGAGGGAATTAGGGACGTTGGGGAAAGTGTCATTTGCCAATATGGTATAGGCTATGTGATTCTCTGAAAGACAACATAAGACAAACTGTCCTGAAAATAAAAGAAGGTGTAGTGTTACCTGTAGCATTTGCATTCAAAGGAAACTGACTCGCCACAGACATTCAGTGACCCTCATTATGCTGACACCTACACTACTCTATGAAGTAAGCCTTAGTGAGGGGAGCAGTGGCAATAACGTTAACAGGTCTGTAAAAGCAAATGACTATTAGAGGTTCAAATGTGATCTTGGGGAAGCATTTTTATTATGTTATGAAATATGCATACATAAGGCGGTTCAGTGGATGTAGTCATAGGATGTCATACTCATCATTCAGGCTATCTATGAAATTGTGTTTTGTTATTTGCAGTCACAACCATTGCACTAAACTGTGAGAACAGGAATATGTTGTGCCTTTTCTTTATATCTTATATGATTCTGGTGGGGCTTTGCTTTTTCCTTTTCAGTTCTTTTGCTCTCTTTCAGGAGCATCAGTGGAGAGAGAGACAAATTGAATTGGACTATGAGTGCTCTCAGCTTTTTGTTTGCCATCCCTATATCTCAAAGCACAGAACAAATTCTTCTCTCCCTGATCCTTTCTCTCTCGCGAAAAAAAAAAAAAAATCCTATCCTTGTCCCTGCAGCATATTAAAACCACGTGCCCAGCAGTAGCTGAAGCCTTATTATGGGATGTTTTGCCAGCATTTGAACCATGTCACCCTGGCCAGGAAGGTGGCCAGAACTTCATTCTCTCTCTTTTTCTCTCCTCCAAATGTTTTATACTCGATGTGTTGCTGTCACTCTCATCCCTCAGAGGTTTGGAGTTATTGTCCGGATTTGTGGTGGCAGAGAGGGACGGATAAGGCAGACTTAACTCCCCTCATCGGGAAAAAATACGTCCCTTTCTGTCTGACCGCCTCAACAGTCCTTTAGCCTGCTTAGAGGACTCTGAACACTGTGTTCTCTCCATACATTTTGTCCTTCATTCCCAGCAATGGCCCCATGCCTTGAACTTGGCTGCTCCATTTCAGTTGGCTTACAGTGTGGGTAAAAAAAATCCAAAAGGGGCAACTTCTCTCAGTCAAGCAGCAAATCCTCTCTTCTCATAAAGGAGGCCTACAGAAGCCAGCAATCATAAGCCAAAATATAAAAAAAGAAAGAAAAAAAGAACAGCAAGATAGAAAGCTTGTCACTAGTTTCAAGCGAGATTCATCAATTCTTTTTCTCTACCACAGTTGCTGCCCATATAGTTGCGAGGCAACTTCTCAGCAGAAAGCAAACTCCATCGAGTCTGAATGTCACCAGTTATCCAAATTAAGCTGCAGGGCAGGGACCAAATGCACATCAGTCAACTTCTCATCTGCATGCAGGAGATTAAACAGCTTGACCTATCGTTTTTCTCGAGTGCATCTTAAAGTGGTGGGGTCTCCTGCGTGGTCAGCTTCCTCGGACAACCCCTTTTGTCTTCACATAGACGGAAAATGTGACTATTTAAATTTGTGCATTGGGCTACAGATTAAAGAGTGGTTTGTTCTTTCAGGGCTGATTAGCGTGAGAAGCCTGTGATCACAATCATTGCGAATGTGTGTGCGTGTGTGTCTGTGTATGTGTGTGTTCATCACAATGCTATGTGCATACGTGCGCATGTGTGTGTGTGTGTGTGTGTGTGTGTGCATGTAAAGCTGTAGGAGGGATTTATAAATTGTCCAGGTCAAAGAGGTCTTCTTGCAATTTTACAGTAACAACTTGAGTACTTTAGGCTATGTTGGTAGTGAAAAGTCAATCCATAATTGCAATGAGGCTTACAAAACTGGCCATGAGGCTTTTCTAAAATGTAGCCTTGGTTACACACCACCACATCTGATATTGGTAACTCGGCAAAGGACCCCGCGTCACTGTTGCATCTCTATGTGTGTGTGTGTGTGTAAGAGAGAGAGAGATACATGGAGAAAGACTGCGTGTGTGTGTGTGTGTGTGTCTGTGTGTGTGAGTGAGAGAGAGAGATGACGTGCAGAACAATTTAATCAAGAACCTCATCACTGCAGTAATGCATGTTCCCTCTATTGTACATCACCTTTAATAACCGCACACTGAGATTACGCCAAGTGTTGTCATTTATAATGATCCCAGCGATGACTGACAGGAGCAAATTTGATTAACTCTTTGCCCATTTTCATCAAGCACTTCAGCCAATCCAGCAATTATCTAATCTGAAACCTGTAATGTCTGCAAAATGTGTTCCTTTACAAGGCTAAAGAGCTGCCATTGAAAGTGACTTAAAGGCATACCAGGCAACATTATTTGGTTTATTTACCAGCTTCGTAGTCATTTTGATGATTAAATGGCTCATTGCGGGGTGAATGAATTCTCTCTCAGCACCCTCTATTGCTTAATCGTGCAGTTACAAGCACTTGCGGTTTAAAAACACGGATAGTGTTAAATGAAACCTAAGCTGAACAAAACCCGTGTTTATTACCTTGTCAGTTAAGATTTTTTTTTAATTGACGCCAGTAGGGGGAGCTCTAGAAGTAAAAAAAAAATCGCCAGCTTGCCTGGTACCACTTTAAAGGTGCCCTGCCATACATCTATATGGTATTTCAAATTGTTCTCTGAGGTCTCCAAAGATGGTCCGTAACTTTAGATGAGCTAAAAATGATCCAAGGAGAACTTAACAATGCTATACGCAACCTATTCAAAAAGCCCTAGAGTAAAGCGTGCTGTTTTGCCACCTATGATAGTCAGCTGTGCTCAGCGTTGCAAGGCATGTTGAGTGAATAGACTATTTACATTAATTTGCTAATGTCAGAATTGCAAGGGACGAAGAACTAAAAGTGTTCACATTTTACATCAAGTAAAATGTGTTCACATCACATTTTAAAGGAAATGAAGGCAGACTATGATAAGCACATCCACCAATTGCTTGGAGACTAAACAGACACTTCGCAACAGTTAGTTTGAAATGTGTAGGGTTTCACTCTAGACAACATACCCAAATAACTGCTTTGTTATTGCAAGGTTACTGTTACAAAGGTCGTTGTATTCACCAAAGTTGACAAGTCAATCTTTTCGAAATGCACTGGACACAGAAATAATAAGGGACTTCTCCGACTCTATTACATTTTCACATGTACTCAAACTCATATAGACCTATCATATTTCAAAAACAACAGGTAAAAACGGTTTTGTGTGGCTGGGCACCTTAAAACGTACAAACCATCAAACATTTTTTTCTCTTCTCTTATTTATTTTATGTATATTTCTTCATCTATTTTCTTGAAGGTTTTATTGCCCTTGTTTTTGATGGACCTGTTTTTTTTTTCTTGGCTTGACCCACTGCTCTGTGGGCTTTTGTGCTTTTGTCTGACTGCCTTCATCAGTCCGCGAGGTGATAAGCGATCGATCAAGACATGGGCTTCTGATTTCCCTCACTCTATTCAATTTTTAATATCGAGCTCTCCAGCTCTTCACCTGGCTACTGAGTTCAGACAGTCTTAGAGAGATGAGCCAAATATAACAAAGGAGCTCTGCTCACTTTGGGGAAAAGAGACAGAGAGAGGGCCGCTGTCCAGCCACTGAAGCATTTTGGCAGATGGGCATGTTTGTGTTTGTGTGCGCTTCTGTCAGTGTGTATGTGTGTTTGTGTGTGTGTGTGTGTGTATGAGGCGTTGTCACTCTGATCACACTTTGTAAAATGGTAAAAATTCACAAAAAGGCCACACAAAGGTTTTGTTTTATGACTTGTTACAACACAGTTATGAAGTATTTATTACTATACTAAGCATAAAATGAACGTTCAGCTATTCATTAATAGAATCGTTGTATTAACTGACACATCTGATAGAGGAATATGAATAAACAAAATGTTATACAAACATATGGTGTAGTAAACTGCCATGGTAAAAAGAAATAATTTACTGAATGAAAACAACCAGCATGGAGCCCAGCCCTCCACCTTACCCAGCGGCAGTCACTGTCACGGATGTGACAGTCATGGCAAAAAGACAAACAATCAAAACAAAAAACACAGAACCCAGAGGGCTTCTGAAAAAGACTGACATTTGGTTTTCTCATACTTTCCAAGATGAATGTCGCCCAGCAGACACTGAACCGCAAACTATGGGATGCATGGCAAAAAAGAAGGAGAGAGGAGGAGGAGAGCGAGAGACAGAGAGAGAGAGAGAGAGAGGAAGACAGAGACACTGACGGAGTAAAACAAGTGGGGGGATATGGTTCATAATGAAGCACGGAAGCGGTAAAGAGAAACTGGCTGAGTTGACTGCAGGCCCTAAGGGTAGAGCCCTATCACGGAGAACAATGCCCCTCTAAGCTGGCTCGCCTGACGCAAGATAAGTGGCAGAACAGAGAGGTTCGCCCAGGTCCTCAAGCTGTTTTTATGGAGATACACAAAAGCTGCACTCAGGAACTCAACACCCCCGCAGACAGAGCTTGGGACACAAGAAGGCAAAGAAAGGGAGAGAGAAAGAGAGAGAAGGAGAGAGAGAGTTGGGAGGGGTTGGTGAGAGAGGAATAATGAGTTTAATGTTGCATGTGCTTTGTATACATACATACTATACCATTCACTAAAAACAAACAAACAACCAAAAAAAACGGGCCAATCCACCTTGCTGAGGATTTGTTCCTCCATGTTGTTTTATTTGCCTCCCTGTTGAGGTTGTCCATGTTCCTATGACTGCCTAGTTGCTTTGGCAGCAGGGAGAGTGGATTTGTAATGGGGAGACGCTCTGCTGTCGCTGAGAGCCTTTACCCATTACAAATCCAAAGGAGAGGTACTGAGCTGATATTCATGGATCTGTCTGGGGGCAGCAGACAGCACCGAGAACCCTGTACTAGATGTGGCCGTTCCTCTTGTCGCTCTTGACGCTGTGTGTGTCAACAAGAGAGGAAAGAAAACAGGACTTGTTGATTCAAGAAGCATATGGTCATAGGATGCTGTCGCCATGGCTATGTGGGTTATGTTTGTGTGTGTGTGTGTGTAGAGGAAGTGAGGACTTTAAATATAAAAACATTCTTGTTCATCATTTCCTTCCTGTGAAACTCTATGCTAATAACAGAACGTCTGCCGAGACCTTAAAGCCTCCAGAGGAAGAGTGTGTGTGTGTGTGTGTGTGTGTATGTGTGTGTGTGTGCATGTGTGCGCGAGGAAGCTCATTGCTTCTCCCGTGTTCCACACATGAGCAGCACCGACAGAATAACAGCGTGGGTGTTTGTATGTGTGTGTATATGTGTATGTGTGTGTGTGTGTACGTGTTATCTCAATTATTTCTTAAATGAAACACCCTACAGTGATGGGTTCAAATTGATACATTAAAAAAAGGAACATTTTTCATACAGAAGTGTGTGTGTGTGTGTGTGTGTACGTATGTCCCCTGAGCAAGTGCGGGGCCCCTGTGAGAAATGAAGGATTCTCATCACTGTTTGTGGCCAAAAAGTGACAAAAAGAAAGAGAAGGGGAAGGGGAAGGGAGAGGATAACTTAATTAACTGCTGTGAGAGGATGATAACAAGGTTGCATTCAGCTCTCTAGTAATTGTGTTTCACACCATCCATTTGGAGAGGGGTCATTGCGTGTCAGGGGACCGCACACGAAGCATAGATAAGAGGCCTAATTACGTATGCTTCCGATAAGAAATGTCTCCCGGTGCAAAACTGACTGGGGTTTGGAAGCAGCATGTGTGAAATTTCGACTCCATCCTGCAAGGGTTTGGTCTATTTTGCCCTCACATAATTGGTTGTTAAATAAGTAATATTTAAGAGTGAGTTTGCATCCAGTTGGAAATTAAGCCATTAAATCACTTCACTGAATGGAATGATTGTTTTGGTTTATTTTTTCGGCAGGGCTGTAATACACTGGCTATGGGCCAGTGTGGCAGAAAAACAGAGGCCCTGATATAAACAGATTTATCTAGATTGCAGAACTTGGCAACTGATGTGTATGATTTTTCTTTAATACCCTCAAATAACAGAGAGATCTCAATGAAAATCAGTCTGAGAAAGCATTTCTTTGGCCATTAATTTCAACCAGACAGCAAACAAACCGCAACCAGGGAAACATCATCATTTTTAGAGAAGCAGACAAAATGGGGGGGGGGTCTGTGGCCAATAGGCTCATGGCTTTCAGGCAGACAGCATCAGGCCTATTTTCACTGCAAGGAAATGACAAAGTGACACGCTGCTGATCATCCCGCTGTGTAAATCTTCATTTTCAGAGCCGACTGTCGAGAAGAGCCTCCTGAGACAGCCCGCCCTGGTGAAACTGCCTGACCGTATCAATCGATCATCTCAGGGGTGATTACACTGGTGATGAAGCTTAGAGGGGGTTGCTGGCCAATCCAAATGGATTGCGGTAAACGAAACACTAACGTGATGATGACTCAGTATGCCAATTGCACGTCATGAAATCTGAGCCTCCATCTCATTTAATAGCCTCTAACAACCCTGTGGTTATCTACAAAAGGTAATGTGTAAGGGTGTTGTTATAGGCTCATGTACATTAACTAACCTTAGTGAATTTGTTCGTTCTGTCGAACAGGTAGGAGTCCATCCCTGAAGTGAAATTAGAAATAGATCACATGCTCCCCCTTGTGAATTTCTTAGGCATTAACGCCCTGGGGCTTTTTCAAACTGGTAAGGATGGACTCTGCCCCCCCAAGTAACATGATTTTTTAAACAAAAAATATAACATCTGTTATGCTGCTATATTTTATTAAATGTGTGAATTCATTATTGATAATATGTAAATACACAATTTCTGGCTCAAAACAGACCAGCAAGCACGACTGCGCAAATCTTACGCCGCATTGACTCTCTCTTCAAACTTGTAATCAACGAGTTCAGTCAGCGGCTTGCGTTTACATCATGGTGACTGACGTTACACGAGCACCTTTGTGTTGTAGTGAAAAACTTCCAACTTCAAGTATGACAGGTTGATACAGTTATACTAATTAATACAGGGATCTTTGGCAAGCATTGGTTGTCGAATTCTGTTGCTTCAAAAGACAAAAATGGCAGCCAATGAAGATCAAGAGGTATTTTGCACAAATGTTTAGCCATCGTCCGTGCTAGTTAGTTAGCTTACAAGAACAGCATCCGTATCATAGTTTTTGATTGCTCACACGACACTCTAAACGAAATGTCACTCATAAGTAGGTTTGACTATGACGATGAACTGTTGAACCATGTTAGCGTTACTGATGTCATATCAGTAGCTATAACGTTTGCTAGTCTAGACTGGGTTGTGTCTCATCTTGTCATCCCATGCGAGTAACGTGAACGAAAGTTAGCAACAACTTAATGTAACTAGCTAGCTAGCTAGCTAACCCACAACAGACTGGACCTCTGAATATTCAGATGGGTTATGCTAGAGAGACAGCTCGATAAACTAGACAGTCTAAGTTACATAGGTAAGGTAACGGTACTTATGCAAGACACAGGTAATTCGTTAACGTTAACTTTACTACGATATTGTACAGTAACAGTTACAACGTGGCTTTTGGGTTACTGTATGTTTGCTCACTGTCAACGTCTCAATAAATTCGAGAATTCGCAGCTAGTTCACTTAAAAAAAAGAGGTTGTCGCAGTTGTTAAAATCACTAACGTTACACTTTTGCAGATGGAGCTGGAGGCTCTTCGTTCTATATATGAAGGAGATGATTGCTTCAAGGAGCTCAGTCCGACAACTTTCCAGTTCAGAGTGAGTAATTAGGTGAATTCGACATTACTGGCATTAGTGTTGTGTGACAGTCGCAACCGGTTACTGACGACATTTAGGCTACTTTTGTAACGTTACCTGTCAGAATTATTTGTGATTTTGTGTTGGGTATGTCAATCACATGAGTTGTCACAGCTTGTTAATGCCATGTCAAATAACATAACACTTTTATTTTGTGTCTGAAGATAGGAGATCATGAAGACCCCAAAGCTTTTCTTTTGGACGTTTCATGGCCAGAAACATATCCTGAAACCGGCCCTCAGTTATCCTTACAAGCTTTCTTCAACAACAGAATGTAAGCAATTCTCCTGGCGAAATTGAGCAACCCAGCATTAGTATGCCGTTTATATCGTCAGATTTGTTTAGGAGATTTTTGCTTGGTTAGTTCTGCACTGACAGTTGTATTTCCTGGACAGCTAGACACACTTGTCAATTCATCTATCAATTTGTAGACTGTTGATGAATTAACTTACAGGGTAGCTTACCCGTGTGTGTTTCTGATTTGTTAGATCGCCAACTACAAAGCAAGAGATAGTCTCTAAACTGCAGGACCAGGTAGAGGCTAACCTGGGCACAGCCATGATGTACACACTTTTTGAGTGGGCCAAAGAAAACCAGGCAGATCTGATGGAGAACCACCAAACTGTGAAGGAGGCTGTGGTCAGTTGGTTTCTTGTTGGTTTCCTCATATCTGCTGATCTCTCTGATGTCTTCCATTAGGCTAATTTAGTCCCAATCAAAAGAAATTTATAAGTCCACTTGAACTAAAATGGCTTCAACTAGTATGGGTAGTAGCTGCATAGTATTTTATAAAGGGAAACATTAATTTGCCTGATGAATCTTTTGTCATATTGTTTATCTTTTGTCATTTTTATATTTGGTTAAAAGACGCCCAACTCCTGCAATGACACTGACATATCGAGTTCTGTGCCTGTGAGCAAGAAGAAGGAGAAGAAAGAGCAACTATCCAAAGCACAGAAGAGGAAGCTGATTGCACGAACAGGTACAGAGAGCCACGAGTGATGTACAAGCATATCATGTCTTCTTCTGTTGTCTCTCTAGTTAATTAGCCTACAGAATGAACAAGATTGACATTTAGTGGAATGTATTCTTATAGTTTAGCCTTATATGTATTAACTTCTGTGTCAACAGACAATAAAGGAGAGCTTCCTCGAGGATGGAACTGGGTAGATGTCATCAAGGTAATGCCTGCTTTAATAAAGAAATTCATGGCAAATATGCTGTTAGTGGGAATGAACATTCAACCTGGATATTATATCCAAGTAGAGATTTTCTCCCAGTAGAGGGCGATATAGAGTCTTGAAACGCTTGTTTGGGAAGCTAACTGATGTTTTCCCTCTCCTTTTATCCCCATGTAATCTGTCAACTTGACAACAACGAACACCCCACATTAGCATGTAAGTTTTGATTTTTCAGTCTCATTACTTCTATTGAACCCCCTTCTAATGTACATTTCAAGATGGACCATTAATTGTTGTGATGTCTTTTTTGACAGCTGAGCAAAACGGGAGGTGCAGAGGACTAGAGGAGCAGCAGAAAATGGACACAAAAAAGAATGAATGGATGGATTAGGTGGTGAAAAGGGCCCATGTCCATTTTGTGTGTTTGTGTTTTTTTGGGGTTTTTTTTTTGGAGAGAACACAGAGTACAGGGGCAGCACAGCCTCTCTCTTTCTCTCTGTCTGGGCAACTCAAGCCTGAGAGCATCAGACAGGGTTTTTTAAAAGATCCTCCAGAAGATGGGTCTCTCCATGCATCAGGGGACAGTCGGCCACTTTACACAGATATTTAGCTTTTTAAGGTCATGTAACTGAGGCATAGATCGAGACGTCTCAAGCAGCTCTGCTATATGCTTTTGAGAGATGTTTTTTGTTGTTGCTGTGTGATTTAGAGTGTAAGTGTGTGTGTATGTATGAGAGAGAGAGTGTGTGTGTATGCATGCGTGCGTGTGTGTGCTTGTTTATATCCAAAGTGTCGTATGGGTGTGATGGTGATGTTTATAGATGTCTGCAGTATCATGGGCCGTGCCATACAAACAAATATGTTGATGATCTAATCAAACAGGCTGCCAGTCTTCTCATTCAGTGGTAGATGCCATCCCACTCCGTTTTATTTCTTGTCTACCTCAAATGTGAGGGTGGACAGGGAAAAAACACACACACAAAACAAGTGTGACAAACAAGATCAGTATGTAGACACAGAGGTAAATAGAATGGAAGCCTACACATTAATTCTTGTTTTTGTTGGCTTCGGTAATGGATCAAAATGTAATGATGTCTGTTACTTTATTTTAAAGCCCTGGCTGATGTGTAGTGATTAACTGAATGGAAATGCTGTGGTAAATGGATCAGAAAAAGGGCCTGCCCCTGTAGGCTTGAGATGTGTATGCTGTGTATGAAAGAAAACACTTTTTAAAATAAAACACTTTATGGCCTATTTCTTCTAGTCTAATGTGACTCTGTTGTAAACCAAAGTGTGTCATAGCAGCTTTAAATTATGTGCATGTACCTGGTTTACTTATTTGGATATCAGCTTGAACCCAGTCATGTTACTCTGATATCACAGGCCTCCATGGCAATGAGTAGAATTCAGAGGTAACAAACCTACGCGATTTAAAGTATCCCGCTCAGGTTTTGGACATTCTTATTCACGATGTCTGAGTTGAGTGTTTCTAGGAATGCATTCTTTAGCATCGACGAAACGAATCACAGATGTGGGCTAAAACAGTCACTGTCTCATGAAACTTTTAACAAGTGACGAAGAATACTGAGCATTAGCCTACATTTTTCTGAAACGGTAGTGCTTGTGGACGCGCAAGGTATCCTTACGTTTGTACAGTGTAGAAACCTTACCCGTAAGACGGAAGATAGAGCAGTTGTCCAGCGCCAGTCTGCGGAACAGCACACCTCAAGTTTATACCGAAAATAAAAGGTTTTAAAATTCGGATTGAATCATGCAGGTTTAGTGTCCTGAAGAGTTGAATAGTTTGACAAGTACCCACAACGACCATTGCCAGCGATGTGGACATACTACAAGAACGGAATTGGACCACCAAAAAAGAAGAATAGAGTAAGCATGTCTTGGTTTTGTTTGTTTATGAGACTATTTAACACTTAGTAGTATTAGAAACAGAACTTAACCTAACCAGCTTTAGCTGAGGATTGTCAGAGAAATGGAAGGATATTGAAATGATTAACTTGAAAAGATCATTTACTGGTCCTAAAAACTGATTTAGTTCTGATCATTGTTTTTTAGGAGAACGTAGAGGTTCTAACCTTTCCACCCATTTGTAATGAAACAAAGTCATTAAAACAGGTAAGTAATACTGGATGAGAGAATTTGCTGTAATTTTTAAATAACCAATGAAGTTAGTTGAGAAAATAAGTCCTTATCTCTTAACATCCCAGGAGAAGAAGGAACCCATATCCGCATCCCAGAGACTTCAGCAGCTCTTCTTCTCCAACCCTCTGACAGATGATCATGGATCTCTTGAACGAGCCTTAAAAGTAAAAACGGTAGGAGTAATCATACAGCAATTATAAACGTGCACACATTAAAACCAAAATGAAACAATTGTCTAATTGTCGGTGAATTCATCCATAGAAATGTGAGGGTCGGTTAAAAAACTCTCATGCAAATTTGAGTGCTGAAACTGAGTTGGAGATCAAACACCATCTTAGAGTAAGTTGATGTCAATTTCTTTTTTTCTAAACTGTTATAGGTCTACAGTATTTTACAGAATGTGGTTTTAACATAAATATAGTCAGACATAGCTTCTTTTCCCTGTAGAGCCATCTTCAGCAGCGTCGTAGTAAAACTCACACCATGAAGTCTGATCTGGAGGAGAGAGCAGAAGATATACTGAGCCTACTGCAAAATCAGACCCTCCTTTTAAAGGTAAGCGTTAGGCTATGACCATTGACCACTGAGGCTGCCTTAATCCCAGAGGACCACTGTGATGCAGAGGAATTTTTTACAGCCCTGTAGTAATGCAACCAGTCTGATCCAATCTATCTAATCTATGTCATTTAAGTTTGGGCAGTAGAGGCATTAGAACAGAGATTTACCAGTGTACACTGTGCAAGTCAACCAGCTGGCTACCATTACATCTGTTAGTGTTGTATTTCCAACCTGTCTGTGCCGCAGGATCAGGCTCTCAGCATGCTGCTGGATGTTGATGGACGTGGGTCAACAGAGGGAGATCCTCCCAAGCTCCTCCAGAGCCTGGCAGCCCTGGAGGGGGAGGATGAGGAGGAGAAGGGAGGAGGGATAGGCCTACTCAAGGGGGGGCAGATGGCGGCCTCATCGACAGAGAGTTCGACAGACTCTCGGAGCGCTCTCCCAAAGGAGTCTGTTTCAGCCAGCACTGCCTTGGGTGATCCGGTCCTGTCTGAGGTGGCAGGACCAAGTTCAAAAGATCTGATTTATTCTGCTACTGCTGGGAACAAGACTGCCGCACCTGTCACCGTCAAGCAAAGGAGGTTCATGGTTTACATCTGTGGTGGATACCGTGGTAAGACTCACCTTTGCAGCTTCTCTAGAGGGAGGGGAAACTCTTTGTCTCTGAGGATTGTCCATAGTGTCCACACAGAAATATTTATGGCATTTTATATATATATATACATTACATATATATATAATAATGCCTGGCTTATGGGAGTGTCATGGCAGAGTTAGCAAAGGTATCCATACCATAAACCTGGGAATCTGTGTTTATTCTGAATTCTGGCCTGAAATAATTTCCAGATCCATTCTCCATCTTTCTCCCAGTCATATTCTTGGGCATATGTCTACTGTCCTCTGTGATTAAAGGCAATAATAGTAAAAATATCTATCTATCTCTATCTCTATCTATATATTTTTCTTTCTATCTATCTATCTATCTATCTATCTATCTATCTATCTATATCTATCTATCTATCTATCTATCTATCTATCTATCTATCTATCTATCTATCTATCTATCACTTGAAAAAGCTTAGCCTTGTGTGTTTCAGAGCCGTTTCAGGTCAAGGTCTGTATGTCAAAGTCATTACTCGTATGTCCTTCATGTATAATTCACACCTCTTGTGTGGTTCATTGGACACAGCCAGTGGGTCAGTAGGTCTGTGTCTGGTCAGCAGTGTAAGCATTTCTGCGTGTGATAATTGCTTGGTCGTAATTGCTCATTCATGATGCCCCCTTTCAGATACAGTGACAGAGAGACAGGCTTTGAGGGAGACTGTTTATCCACAACTCTATATCTACTGCAAACAGCGGGGATACGATTTCAAAATGGTGGACCTGCGCCTGGGTGTCTCAGACCCAATCAGTGAGCAGAATGACTCGGTAGAGCTGCACTTGGATACCCTAAGGGAGTGTCAAAAAACAGAGGCAGCAAACTTTTTTGTAAGTACTTGGGGGAAGAAATGCAATTTAAGTTGTGAATGATTCTCCATCTCATCCACAGTATAATGCATTTTTAAAACTTCCAGCATCTTCCAGAACTAGGTTTCCATATTTCAGGTTGGCATTTTTTATTAATAATGTAATTTTTGTCATGCATTTTTTATTAGTTAAGCTGCTATTTTGGTATATCATTTCACAAATGAATGATATAACAACCTTGACCTATTTTGGAAAGTTATACTGTGGTTTTATTACAAAGTCATAGCAAAGTAATGGGTTCCAAAACAGATATATTTTAAATGATGGCCACCATGTTCTTGGTCTCAGCTGACTTGTAGTGAAGTAGGCCAGTTCTTGGGGCTATGTCTGAACTGATGGTGATATTTTTGGATGTTTTCCCCTATTTCCCCAATAAGGTGTTTGCTGGCCAGAAACACGAGGTGCTGACCCCTCCTCTCAGGATCAGCCAGCATGCGTTTGAGTCCATCCTGAAAGTGGTTGAGCGAGACCGGAAGAAGCGCTCCAGGAGAAGACTGCAGCTTGACGACGAGCTCGGCTTCGACTCCCAGTCCAGCATGACTCCAAGTGATGCAGAGAGCAGCTTCGCCCGTGACCTGAGCCACGATCAAGATGATCTGCCCCACCAAATATCCACCACAAGGATTGTGTCTAAACCGACAGTGTCACAGACCTCCCTGTCTGACGGGGAGGAGACAGGCCTGGCGAGAGGCTGGGTGGATTTCGACCGAGACCTGACGCTGCTGCAGACCTGGTACAAATTGGATGAGAATCAGGTTCCTGCAGAGTACCGCCTGCTTCCTGTAAGGTGAGTGAGGGGAATTTAACCGTTCTCTCATTTCCTTTAAGCTATATTGCATGTTCCGTGTCAAATAAACGTATATAAACAACAAATAAACCTTAACCGTCTGCCTCCCATTCTTGCTGGGAAGTGAACACTCAAGTTCTGCACAAGTTCTCCATTAGGAATGGCAGGCAAATACATTGATTGTCCCTCGACTGAAATATATGTTTTTTTTTCTTCATACTGCTCACCCACCAACCAATCTTTAGCAATGCTTAGCCTAAATTCCAGGAGAAAAAAAAAACAGAACAGAAAGATTTAGCCATGAAAATGCCTCAGAAAATGGAATCCATGGTAATGGGATTTCAGAGAGTATGCAAGTGTGTATAAATAGTATCTATTATGTAGTTTCAAATTAGGGCCACTATGGTGGTTTACTAAAGTAGTCCTTCCCTACAACCATTTAGAACTAGTTCAGCAGCTTTGTCTATACTATCCAGTGTGACGGTTAGGCCTCTAGCTGTGTGGAGGCAAGCTGTGGGATGATTTGTTTTGGTTTCCATGGCTGTGGCCTTCACAGTGGTATTGTTTTTGGTTATGGTGTTTGAGTGTCGTAAAAATGGTAGTCAGGATCTATTGAGAACGTCCCACTTAAGCTAACTGTGGGGGAAGGCATCCACTCTGCGAATACAATGCCTCCCTTTCTCTCTCTCTCTCTCTCTCTCTCTCTCTCACTCACACACACACACAACCCGGTCCTACACATCTGAGCCAGTCTTAAATTACACCGACAGTCAGTCTGAATTTAATGTTCAAGATATACAGTTGGCTTTCAAATGGAGTTGGAGCATTCTATCATGACATGGACCTTCCCTGAAGATGACAGCAAGTGAATAAATCTAAAGTTCACTAAGGACAGTAGTGAGCCCTATCTGAACAAACGCAACAGTCGAAACCACAGTCCATTTCTCATTTTGACGTCAGTTAATATGAAGTGATAAAATGTGAATTAAGGTCAGTGCTACTGGGTGAGAGTTCCGAACAGAGTGTTTGGAAAAGCAACACTCCAATCTGTTTTTCTTACAAAGCCATTAATTGTGAAGAGGACTATAATTTATGGAGGGAAGACATCAAAGTAGCCAGCCGTGTGAACCAATGTCCTTGTGGCTTCCAGTGGTATCAATTATTAAAAAAATCATTACTGACAGACGCTTTTAGGTGCAGTATGCTGCAAATTACATGTAAATCAGTTAACGGTTCATAAATTTGATTCCCTGTTGGCCACGTGCTACATTAAGGCTATATTTCACCTTGAGTCCACCATCCATCGAGACAGATGTGAATGTGTGTATGGCTATACACTGTTATGACAGAACAGTGAACAGTCAAAGAGACCTATTCAATCTCAAAGTTTTTAAACTTCTGACCTCCCCGCAGTCTCCAAATCTTTGTGTTTTACACCATCTTAAATTCACACCAGTGAATGTGGGTTTGTGGAACCATGCATTCAATGTGTCTCCATGTTGGTATCTGTTTTCAATGTACCCATTCATTTATTTTGCTGTGTTGCCTGGCTGCAACTTAATTTCCCTTGGTGGGATAATAAGTTTGACTTGAAATTTGACTTGACTTGAATCATGTTCACGACATGTGGTTATGTGAGCGTCACATATTTGCATGGCCGTTTTTTTTCCAATGCTAAGCTCAGATGTAGGTGTAAGTGGTGTATCTGGTATGCATGCAGGAACAAAAAAAGTTGCATAGGACACCTTTAAACTCAGATGACCACTGTTTTATATTTGATTCAACTTGAACTGTAATGCACCTGTGATTGGTGGACAGGATCAGTAACTAACCCTGTTACATGCTTCACATTCAACGTCCTATTTCGCAGCACACACTACCCTGACTTCCTGAGTCAAGATGCACAGCGCAGACGACGGGGCAGGAAGGCATGGCGCACTTCCTGTCGGCAGCTCTGGGCGGTGCTGAGGCGTAGTGCACCTGCAGCACTTGGGGAGGAGGCGGCCACTCACCTGCTCCGGACAGGTGAGTATGTGCTTGGGCTCCAGTCTCTGTGAATATCCGTGTATCTGTGTGCATGAGAGTATTTTTCTGAAGCCCATGGTAAAAGTGTGATTTGTGAGTTTTTTTGTGACCAAAAGCACACAAAGCAGCAATACCATACACTATGACCACAGGTAAATGAATTACCAATGAATTACATAAATTACCATTTTATGTAAAGAGATGGTGATAGTTATGATGTTAAATGTCTTCCCCAGTATATAAGCTTGGTGAATATCCACTATCTTTTTAATTCAACGGTAGCACAGCGAATCTCCTCTTTCTTTCACTTGTGCTCATCCTGTCTTTTTACACTTTCTCTTATCTCATGTTCTTTTCTCTCTGTCTGGCTCGGTCATGGGTGGTGATGTGTGGTGTGCCGTGACCCAGTGTTAGACTGGGAGGTGGAGCAGGGTCTGTCAGCGCGGAGCCCCCCCGAGGCCTTCTGCCACTGCTACAAGAGGATCATCCCTGACCTGCTGTACAACCTGCGCAGTGAGCACGCTGGCAACTACATTGACCTGCTCAAGGGCCAGGCCGAGGTCAACCCCACGCTCCACGCGGCTCACCAGAGAACTATCCGGAACATCCACAGCAAGGTAATGAAATGCAGATGGGGGGAAGGAGGGGGACGGAAGGAGAAGAGGAAGGAAAGGGGGATGAATGGGAGGAGTAGTGTGGGCGAACTGCTGCAGACAGAAGAACCATTTTATATCAACTGACTCCGAGGAAAGGATAAAGGGGGGGTGGATTAGAAAACGGGGGTGGTTGAGCACGAGAATGACAGGAGCAGACGTAATGAATGGAAAGACTCTAAGCGAGAGAGAGCAAAATAAGAGCAGAATAATGGAGCAGTTAATCATCCTCAGCAGATGGTAAATGGACTGCATTTATATAGCACTTTTCTAATCCGACGAGCTCTCAAAGCACTTTACAGTGTATGCCTCACATTCACCGGCGGCGAAGGCTGCCATAACAAGGTGCCAACCTGCCTCTGGGAGCAATTAAGGCTTCAGTATCTTGCTCAAGGACACTTCGATGGGCTCGGGCAGAACCTGCAACCCTCCATTGCCGAACGGCACCTCTACCACTTGTGCCTCCATCGTCCTGGATAGGAAGAGCGAACAGGAACTAGTTCTGTTAAGCCGCAGCGGCTCATCATCCAGAGGATGATTAAATTGTCTCTATCAATGAATGGTAATCACATTATGATTGTACCCTAGAAACGCCAAATGTCATACTTTTTTTTTTTTTTTGGGACAGTTGCGTCACACGAATATCTATGAGAGGAGTGTGGGCTGGGGACGCAAGGGCCTGAGCCCCAGACACAATCGATCCCACCTGTTCTACACCGACCGGCTCTGTTCCCATTTCCAACGCATGGTCACCTCCTCCCTCAGCCGGTGAGATTGCATTGGTTGACTCATTGAGCTGACTGAAAGACATTGTAGACATTGTAGTTTTTTCATTTGTTTTATTAGAACTGAAGTTTCTCTTCTAAAGGTACAGAGAAAGTCAAAGAGAAAAAGTAAAGAGAAAGTTTGTGTGTGTGTCTGTGTGTGTGTGTGTGTTTGGGTTGATGCAATGAGCAATTCCACTGCAACCAACAGTTTCTAAAAAGTGGTAACTAACTATGGTTTTGGGAAAACGCACCCCTGAACTGATATTGTTTGAGGACAATCAACCAATTCATCCTATTCATTGTACCCAAAGCTTTGGTAAAAAAAAAAAAATATCTGAACGCAAACAAAAGTTTCAAGATTTACAATGGTTACCATGACCTCTGCTCTGAAGTCCACTATTTCAGCCTATGCTTATCATGTAAGTGGGACACGTCTGTCATCTTATTGTGAATTCATGTCAGGACATGCAATGTTGACTGTAGCAAAGTTTCTCTAAGCACAAGTGGAAACTTAATATTTAGACTCCCTGGTTCTTCTTCAGAGAAAGGAGGTCAGCTATCCCAGTTTGCTAGTTAGGACCAGTTCTTGTGTAAGTTGAGAGAACAAACCAAGGCGTGCACGTGAGAGCTTGCACGTGAGAGCGTGCACGTGAGAGAGAAGTGTGTAGACTCTTTGAATGTTATAGTCTTCCCCGCTGCTTTTGTAATACCTCCACCTGTTGTAATTCCTTGTGCTGAAGGGTCATGGAATTAACTAAAATCAAAGACTCCTTTGATGTGAGGAGAAGAGCCGCCTCCAGACAGCAGATGCAAGAGGAGATTCTCCGTCACGTTCGGCATGGTCACGCACTGTATGATAAACCTGACCACCTACCACCTTCTAGAACATTCTCCCAAAAGGTGTTTCCAGCAGCGTTGTAAATATCCGTAGTTGTTGTTTCTTTGCAGAGAGAAGGGGCATGTTTTCAGAGAGGACGTCCTGCTGGAGATCAGGAGGGTTGTGGAGGGGGCTCCACGCACACCCACTCTGCTGCTGGGAGAACCAGGGTGGGGGAAGAGTACAGCTCTCGCTAAAGCAGCTCAGCTGATGCCCAGCTGGATACCTGGGTGAGACACACACACACACACACACACACACACACACACAGCTGTTTCTCTGCCTCTCCCTAGTGTCTCTAGTGTCAGTGTGTTATATTTTTTTCCCGTCTTCACTTCCCCACACACACAAACACACAAATAAAAACATAAACTTTTACACAAGCACATACAAGCACACACCCTCACACACACACACATACAATCAGTCACACACACACACAAAGATTCACTCATAAAAACACTTAAACATACTCACACACACAGACATCTATGCACACACACACAATACTAATTGAGAGATACGCTCATTTTCAACATATAGCTGTTGTTTCAGCTCCCCACATGATGGAAAAAAATGAAAACATTTATGTGAGTTAGAGCAATTGCAGACCAGTGAGACCAGTCATAATTTCACTGGGGCATGTTTTATGCATGCTTTTAAAGGAGAAATTCAGTGTGAATCAATCAATAGCCTTGTTGTTCGACGTCACCGAGTGCTGTCTGTGCTGTCTATTTCTGAAGAACCAGAAATATTTGATACATTACCGACCAAAGAGCGAGCTGATAACTAACGTTAACTTAATGTGGCATAATGAAATAAAACTGAAAGTGAGTTTCTGTGCCCCATTCAGTTAGTGTTAGCTGTCTATCCGCTGTTTGCTGTATGTTGTATAAAATTTTCCTGATTCTCACTGGATCTCTCCTTTAATATGCGCAAAATATTATTTTAAGCAACGTACACTGATTCCCTACTAGACACCACTGTGCATATATAACCAAGCAGTTGTGCAAGAAAAGTATAAATGGTGTGTTTTCTGCAACCACCCACATACCTTCATTGCCATGTCTGGATCTGTCCTTTAAAAGTCTGGTCTCTTTATGTCTTGCTGTGCTATGACATTTACAATGTAAAACAAACAAAGAAAGAAAATCTCTGCACTCTGATTCTACTCCCTGTTTATTCAGCACAACGTTTCGATCAAGTAGGTCAGGTGTAAATGTGACTATGTCAGTGGAAGTTTTAGTAAATTAGTCCTTGTCCTGACGATTACGATGTACCCGTATTGACAAGGCTGTTGATGATGTCAGTATGTTTGTGTATTCTCTGTGTCTGCACTGGTAGTGATGGGAAGGTGTCTGTCTTGTGTTGGCAGCGATGTGAGAGTCCAGCTGTGCTTTGTGGGCTTGACGGCAGAGAGCAGAAATGTGCGGCTGGTGCTGCAGAGTGTGTGCATGCAGCTCGCAGAGGCCTACAGCAGCCACACAGACGTCTCAGAGGTGCACACACACACACACAAACACACACACAGACACACACACACACACACACACAGACACACAAACACACACATACACACAGACACACAAACACAGCATACACACACAGACACACACACACACACACACACACACACACACACACACACACATACACACACACACACATACACACAAACACAAGCATACACACACATACACACACACAGACACACACACACATGCACGCATATACAAAGAGACCCAATTTGCATAAATTAATTTATGTCCTTTTGATAAACTTTATCAGTCCAAGTCCACTTGGATTGGTTTGGCTTGATTTGTTTTGACTTGATAATAACATTCAAATTACATTTTGACAGAGATTAATTTGAAATTATTATAAAAACAAGTTAATTTTTGCATTGATCTGAAGATGGAGAGAGACTTTTACATTTTTGCCCCAATCAAAAAATATACATCTACATAGTATAGAAAGTAGCACCAATGTAGGCTTCATATACACACATTAAATTATGCTCTATACATTATAGACACACACAAACCCACACAAAGTCTCACTCTGCACCAATCCTTTGTTTTACCCTAGTCTCTCCCACTATTGGCCAGCGAGCTGCACACCTTGCTGGGCTTAGCCAGCGCGGAGCGTCCTGCAGTCCTGGTGCTGGATGGCCTGGACGAGCTGTCTGAGGAGCATCAGGCTGACGTGTCCTGGCTCTGTGGCCCCCTTCCTCCACATGTCTATGTGCTTCTCTCTGCCACTACAAATTCCACCGCTGCCCTGGAGCTGCAGGTTTGTAGTATGAAGAAAGCCTGAGGGAGGAATGGAGAAAGATGGAGAGACTGACCAGGAGTGGTTGATAGAGCACAGAGATAGGCAAAGCTGGGAGGTGACAGATGAATCAGTAGGGGTATTTGGTTTGATGTAATGCAATATAATAATTTTATCTACGTTTCTATTTAAGGAGAGGATGAAAAGGAAACATATAGAATATTAGAAAATAGGACTGATAACAGAAAAAATATGAAGCATGGCAAGCTGAGAGAAAAAAAAATATTTTGGGGGTTTGGAAAAAAAAAAAAAAAAAACTGTTCATCCCCCAATTCATGCCTAACAAGCAGACGTGTTTACATACCAATACCTACCTATGCAGTGACTGCAGGTTGTATCACTCTACTCCATCCCCATTACAGAAACATGCTCAGGCTCAAGTGACTTATTTGGCTCCTCTTACTGCTGAGGAGGTCACCAAGGGCCTGGAGCTCAGGCTGGAGGCCAACAGACGCAGGCTTCAGCCCCAGCAGTGGCAGCTGCTCCAGCGGGCCTGCCTGTCCTGCCCTTCTCCGCTCTTCCTGGAGGCTGCCTACTTCGAGACAAGGGCCTGGCGTTCGTTCTCTCCCCAGGAGAAGCTTGTGCTTCCGGGGGACCTGGCGAAGCTCTACGGGGTCGTCCTTACCCGGCTGGAGCGTGAGCATGGGGGTCACCTGGTGCGACGAGCAACGGTGCTCATAACGCTCTCCCGCGTTGGCGTCACCGAGGACGAGCTCCTGGAGCTGCTGGCGTGTGACTCGCAGGTCCTCCGCGACGTCGACACCCTATCCCATAACGCCTCTGGTTCTTCGTGGTCCGACGGCCTCCCCAGAGTGCCAAGCGTCCTGTGGGCGAACCTGCGTCGAGGCTTTGGTCCTCACCTGACCGAAGTGGAGAGCGATGGCACCTGGCTTCACCGATGGACCCACGCAGAGTTTGGCCGCGTCGTCGTGCAGCGCTACCTGCACTCCAGCGATGACTGCAAGCGGGTTGTGCACGCAGACTTCGCCGACTACTACAGAGGACGCATCAGCAAGAGGTACACTGAGGTCTTCCAGCCTTTGGCCTGGGTCCTCAACCAGGGAGAGCAAGGCAGGGGGAAGAGTTACGTGTTCAACCTGAGGAAGCTTCACGGCTTACCCTACCATCTGATCCACTCTGGTCAGATCATGCCTTTGATGGACGAGTGTCTGTTCAACTATGAGTTCCTTCTGCACAAAGCCTGGGGTCTCTCTGTGCTTCACATTGAGGAGGACCTGAAAGCTGCTGTTATACCAGACAAGTAAGAGCAAAAAGTGCTACACTTATACTCACGTTTTATATAACCAAGGGTATGTTCAAATTTTATTTTCCATTATTGTGCTTGCGCACTTAACAACACACTTGCTTATAGGTGATCACTGATGCTTATTCTATAAATGTAAATATTTGTCAATACCAAGAATAGCAGACCTCTGTGTTACATCTGTGTTGCATCTTTACACAACCACTTTCCTCTTTTCTACAACCCTCCCTTCCATCCTGAACTTCTCTCTCTCCATTTCACCCACATCCTCCCTCCACTCCGCCTCGTTTTTGCTCCATAACAGGGAGCTGCTGGATGTGCAGGTGTTATCTCAGGTCCTGCTCATGTCGAGGACCGTTCTCCTGCAGGACCCCTGCCAGCTGGCCTCTCAGCTTGTAGGCCGTCTGGCCCAGATTGTCTCCCAAGACAAGCCAGTGGCTCCAGGTACACACACACCAAATTTTCACTAATATACTTAAATTTAGTTCACTTCCTCAGATGATGACAGATGATGAAATATGCCACTGGTAAATCCTGATTCAGGCCAGAAATGTAACAGATACCAAACTAGAAAAGCGCTCGGAGAGTGCAGACCGCCGCCAAGGCAATATGGGGTCACTGACCCAATACATACAAATTCTAGATGGTGTTCGGGATCACCACCAAACTTAATCGTATGTTCCTTGGCCTAATACCCACGTTGTCCGAAAATTTCATCCAAATCTGTGAAATACTCTTGAGTTATCTTCCTCACAGACAGATAAACAGACAGACAGACAGACAAAGGCCAACGAAAAACATAACCACCTTGGCAAAGGTAATTAAGAGGAAAATATATTTCTTAATAATGAGTATTACAGTTAAAGGAGAGAATTTGACAAAAAGTCAAACAACAGGAATATTGAATGAATGATTCCAACGGATTTTTCCTTTGTCTCGTTACGAACGTAATGCAGGTCAGGGCAAATAATTGATTGATCTTTGACTGAATGAGAGATACTCATCACTCTACAAATGACTACATGCGTAGGGCCTGGTTACAGAGGCCATAACCTTTGCGAACCCCATGCAGTTAGTAAGAATCTTAATGGAGATAGATCTAGCTATTGATCACTGATGGCCACAGCCAGGATTTTGCTATTGAGGTAATGGCTGGCAGTATTTTTTTTAATGTGATGGTGGGTATTATATCAGCCATAAGAAAGATCAGAGAGAAAAAAGTTTGCTTTTTATAGTAATATTTGACTTTTATTTTTTTACTCATACCTGTATGACAGTATGCTAACAATGTCACGATAAGTGTTTGAGTCTCACTATTGAAATCCATTGACAAGTTCCTCATGAGTCTTCTCCTGAGTCTGAATCTAATTTCATAGAGATTTTAACAGCTTTACCTTTTACAATGTTAAGAGATTATTACTCCCTTCAGCCATAGTTCACTAGTCAGGGATCAGACCAGCTTGGTTACAAGCCCGAAGCCCTAACAGTAGGCCATGGCTGCCCCAACTGTTAGCAAGAACTGTGGTGCAAAACGAGGACTGTTCGGTGGCATGGGAGTGGTCACTGGTTCTCCATGATAACTCATTGAGGATTTTTGACTGGATTTTTCTCAACAGTGTAAAATTTAGGAGGAAAACATTAACAATGTTACTGCATTTGTGTGGAATTATTGCTCCACATCTTCACCAAACAGCTTGCTAGCATGACTACTGACTAGCCTGCTAAAAAGTTGGATAAAAAGCCCTCTGCTTTCCCCAGGGGATCCATATAAATACACCTACCTGCACAACCTCCTTGCCCAGTGCCAGCACTCCTCTCTGCCCACCCTGGTACCCTCCTTCACCTGCCTACTGCCCCCTGGTGGTTTATTTTACACTCTAATTGCTGGTAAGTCATCCTGGTAATGGACATGTCATTAGTAGGCCTTGCTAGTTTACTGCTAAGCTCCAACAACCAACAGCTTACCAAAACAAATATGCAAATCTTAGGACGAATGTGATATTGCAAGTTCATTTCTTCAGCTGGATGGCTACGGCAACTAACTGTTGACCAGCCCATGTTTCCCTTGATTCCAGGTCACATGACTCCAGTCACTGCCATCGCGGGAGGGCAGAATGGCTCTCTTGTGGTCACAAGTTCCAGCGAAGGATCGTTGAGACTGTGGGACCTGGAGATGGGCAGTGTGGTACGGACACTATACAAAGACAAGGATATTTCAGCAGTTGACACCCTGACTTTGTGCTCCAACGACAACCTGGTGGCCATCACCAAAGGACACTGCCTCCAGGTCAGAGAACTGTCTTCTGGGAAGGTGCTGTTTGCCGAGAACGAGCCCTTGGATGTTCCTGTGGTGACATGCGCATCTGAAGGACAGCTGCTGGTGGCCTTCTACGATGGGAGCCAAGTAGTGAAGGTGACTGGCTATGTTCTGTCTGTCCCACCTTCCCTTTTCATCTCCTGATCTATGTATTTCCTTTGATATTTTCTGCCTTCACACGTCGCCTCCTTAGGTACTGTTGTTCTGTCCCATTCCTTTGATATTTTCTTCAGTCTCTTCACTCTCCTAACCTAAGCCTTCGCTGGATTCCTTAAGTCACGTCAAAGTACATTTAAAAGACCCTGTCTTTAGCTGGAGACAGAGGTCATCCGCCAATTTAGAGATATTTCATTTTGTCTCCTTTCTGTTGTCATCCCTGGTGACTTTGATTTATCAGTATTTACCAAATCGTTTACAGGTTAAACGGTAGTGAGACTACACCCCTGCTGAACTCCTTGACACTGACCTTCTGCTGGTTCACTCTTCGGTCAATGTACTGAATTTTCTTGTCTACATAAGCGTGACATGAACTTGTCATAAACATGATGTGACATGTATAATGAACATTAATGACACTTCATAAATGTTTATGACTGTTGTCATTAAATGTCATTTGGTTTTTGTAGGGTCTGCATCCCAAACCATGTCAACTTAACATTCCAAAAAACAAATGACACTTAATGACTAGTCATTAAAAAAGTGTCCTGAATGTTCATGATCCGTCATGTTATGTTTAAGACAGGCTCACATCACTCTTATGGGGACACCTTCAAGTGAAGTGTTCTTGTTGTTCTTTCTATTGACAGCACTCAGTCGGTGAGCTCAAACAACAGGGCTATGGTTGAAAGTACGCCAGACTATCACTTCACTCCTTTGTTGTTTCCCCTCTTTACACCTTTTTTGTCATTCTCCTCCATCTTCCCTGACTCAGGTCTTTGACCTGACGGCCGCCTGTAAGCTCTTGTGTTGCACCAACGTCACCCTGGAGTCTGATCCAATCCACAAAGACCGGTCTGTTCTGGTGTCCTGCAACTCGGTCAGAGACTACGTGTTGTTTGCCTACAGGTGAGCATGCAACAACAACACAAACAAAGCCACTGAGCGTCGTTGATCAGGTTTCTAACCTCACACCTGAGGCTCCTGTGAGCACACTTGGATATTCTGATATCAGCACTGAGGAGGGTTTTGAGTTTCCCCAGGATCTCCTGGAAGATGTACGTGTGTGTGTGTGTGTGTGTGTGTGTGTGTGTGTGTGTGTATGTGCGCGCACGCGTGCGTTTCCCATCAGTGACCAGCCTCGAATGTCGCACACAGCTAGAATTTAAATGGCTCTAATGAAATCTCAACAGGAACCATTCTTTGACACATTGCCGCTACAACACAGCCGGCCACTGACAAGCAGACAGGTCATTAATCATTACCGCTGCTCTTTCATCATGGACATCAAAAGGCTTTCGCTCTTAATTAATATCACCTATCCAAAGGGCATTCAGGTGTGAGAGCATGCCTGTGATGCTCCTGGGACTGAGTCAGTGCCTGGAAACAATATAAAAAAAGAAGATCTGTTGAATAATTGACCAAGAAGGCTGTCTCCAGTGCCAGCTAGCGCAACGAGCGCAACGCAAACCCCCATTTAGTTTCCATGGCTGTGCCATCGTCAAAGTGCTAGCAGGAGCGGTCCTTGATGATGTCTGCCAAAAAAAGGGATAAGGCTTTTTGCCTCTATTCTTCACTGCCAGAATTTGTCTTTATCTGATTTCATGAGCCGATTAAAATCTGGGCTTAGTGGTCCCTCCCTGTGTAATTGGATTGGAAATTTTGTGTGGAATGATGAATATAATAGACTCATGGGGTAATTAGGTATTTTCGGTCATTAAAAACAGAACATATCAAATGAATGTTCATTTAGGCTGCTCGCAATTAAAAACTGACAGTTTGCCCATTGTAATGTCATGTGATATAAATTCCAGCGGGGCCTTTACTTGGTATATTTACACCAATGATCCATTGTGATGTGAATTTTTATGAGGTCATAAAATGCATAATTTCAATGGGTCAACAAGCTACTGTTGCAAGGATCATTGAGCAGCTGTTGTGCAACTTATACCAAACAATTTATGTCTTATTTTTTCGACATAAAACCATTGACACCACTTTGTAGTGCAAGTCTTGTGCTTGCAGTTCTGAATGGGCTGAGATGTAACAGCTTGTGAACTGTGTTTGAACTTGACAGGGCCTTTGAATGGCCCATGTTTATTGACTTCCTCTGCTGGATTCTGTGGCAACAGGCTGCCCATGATGGGTCCTTAATGGCCACGACCACAGTAGCAGCGAATCACTTGTGGGTTTTTTAAAAGGTCTTTATTCTCACTTACTCACCATGTGACTGTGGGTCACCCCCTTCCTCAGGTTCCCATATTCAGCTTCATTTGGTGCTTCAGTTCTGTGTCATTGTCTTCTGCCATGTAGTATGTTTTTGTGTTGTTTCATAGATTTTTTTCTTTTTCTCCTTTCTACAACAAACTTGGACACACACACACACACACACACACACACACACACACACAAACATACACACACACACACACGCACACACAAACACACACACACACACACAACACGTACACACACACACAGAAGTGGCAGGGAGGCCGCTGTTTTCAGTGCCCGAGGAGGATCGGTTGTAGCTACTCTGAAATCCCAGCATCTGTCTGCTACCATACAGGCTGTGGAGATGACCTCTCAGTATCTTTTAGTCTTCTGCAGGTAATCCTTCCCCTAAATTTTTACTCTACACTTCCTCAGTGACTCACCCTGCTGATTAAACATTCAGTTAAACCCATTACGTAGTTTCTCAGAACATTTGGCTCAGAGTTAAAAAACATTAAAAATGTAACTGTAGTTAGGAAGAATTGGGTGTGCATCGATTTTACCATAATTGCATATTGTCTAGCATCAGAAGGTATTGATATAAAAGTTTAATTCTAAAACAGATAATTCTGGTCTTTAATTATGATTAGCTGGGTTGCATTCAGAGCCGTTGTTTTACTTCAGTGACGGCTTCTTTGTCCTCAGATACCCGTATAAAAGCCAATTAAAATATAAGAGACATTCAAAATGTAACTGTAGTCAGGAAGAATTGGATATGCATTGATTATGCGATCAATGCATCTTATTTAGCATAAGAGGGTAAAGATATAAAAGTTTAATTCTAAAACAGATCATTCTGGTCTTTCATTATGATTAGCTAGGCTGGATTCAAAGCCGTTGTTTTGCTTCAATGATGGCCTCTTTGTTTTCAGATACCCGTATAAACGGCAATTAAAATATACAAGACATTAAAAATGTAACTGTAGTCAGGAAGAATTGGGTGTGCTTTGATTATATGATAATTGCAGCCTATCTAGCATCAGAGGCATAGATATAAAAGTTTAATTCTAAAACAGATAATTCTGGTCTTTAATTATGATTGGCAAGGCTGCATTCTCTTCATCTTCAGATACCCGTATCAAAGTCAGGGTGACATCATCCACATCGAGCTCTTCAGCGCCACCTCCTTCCAGTATCAGCGCTCCATCCTGGGGTGCGGTCAGGACCTTGTCTCCCAGGTAACTGTGACCAGGAGCGGGTCCCACGTGGTGGCCTTTTGCCCCTCTGCTCGCTGCGGCACCACTGACATAATTGTTTGGAACCTGGAGACGGAGGACCACAAGCACCTGGCACGCTTCCCAGGACTGATAGCACAGGGTCAGTGTGGCCACAGACTCATGTACTGCACTATACACTATCTGAATCCTAATGTCATCCCTAACCCCTAAACCCCAAACTGGCATGAATCAGCCAATTATGAAGTCAATTTAGACCAGTTAAGTCTTTGAGGGTTCAGGCTTTGGGCCTAAGGAAAACTTTGGAATTCAGTCAGTCATTACTACTGAATATATAACGCCCTATGCTGTGAATGAGTTGATATTCGAAACCCAACGATGGACTTAAGATGAGGATAAATAGAAGAATGTTAAGTTTACATGATACTTTGCTAAGATAAATGTGTTGCTGAGATTTCGTTCTGTCCCTGTGAAGGACTGTGCTTTGACCTGCGGTTCTGCCTGGGGTTCTGCCAAGGTGAGAGGTCCCTTAGACTGTGGAACCTCGCCTCCAGAATCAACGACCAGAGCCTCACTTATAACACACACCGCGTTAGGAGTGATGGGACGCAGGAGGTCATCCCCATGGGCAAAGTCCCCAGGTGCATAAAGAGGAACATGGTTATCCACACAAGCTTGTGTAGGACATATGCCAGTTGCGTTGGATAAAAGCGTGAATGCATAAGTGTAAATGTAAAGTAAATGTATATATAACTGTAACTGTTAGCGGGAAGCAGTACAGTTACTGAAGACATTTCAGCAACTTCCAGCACACTGGGGTTCAATAGGGTTAACTTTGCACAAAACATCAAAATAAGTCAAGTGGGTTTTATTGTCATTTCAGCCATATACACTGAATATAGTGAGACAAAACATTTCATCATCATCAGACAACGTTTCATCATCAATTCAAGTGTTGCCACATTTAAGTTATATAGAAAGACATTTGAGACAGGCTAAACATAAAAACATTTTTTTCAACAAGATTCTTTGAACTAATGCATCTAAATCTCATTTCAACTTGTTTTAGTCTTTGCTCTGAAACGTGTGTGTGTGTTGTCAGATATGTGTTATGCAGGAGCATGCGTCATGGCACCATACGGTTGTGGAACATTGCACGTTCTCGGTTGGCAGGGCGACCAGTGAGGGTGGAGCACGGCCTGTTCACCAACACGGACGTAGCATTGGCCCATGACATGAAACTGTACATCCTGACCGACCGGGGAACCTCTAGTATTACAGAGTCAGCCACTCCTGTCTACCAGGTTCCTCTTCTCCATCATGTCCTAGTCTACCATCACTAACCTAATAACCTTATAATCCTCATCTGTGTACTGCTCCAAGTTATCTATCTAGCTAAGTCTGTACAAAATGGCAATGTGGTCTGTTAAAATCTAAACCCTTGAGTGTGTCCCTGAGTTATGTGCTTATATAGAGTTCCGTCCTGATTTTAACTGTTCAAGTTATTTTCCACTGTTTAAGACAGATTTCACTTAGACTTTTGAGTATATGTAGAGCCCATTTTCTCTTCACCCGGAGAGAAGGATCCAGATGAGCTATGCTACATCATCTTGGTTGTCCTGTCTCAACCTTGCAGGCGAGACAGAAGAGTAACTTAGTCTGATAGTCTTTAGACTTCACTCTGCTACTTCAGCTTTTTATTTCGGTTATTTCATCTATTATTCCATCCAATCAACAATTGTAATCCAATTTGTAATAAATCATTGATCCTGATCCAATGCAACTGAGACGTCCAATCTTCTATTCTGAAAACACAACGCAACTTTAAGGTGAACAGTGACTTCAGGAGATAAGTCAAGCTGGAAAAAAACCCTAAAATCTAACAATCCCTTGCAGTGTTTTGGTGAAATGTGTTTTGTTGTAATTTGTTCCACTGGGCATGCTCAAATCATGAAGATCCCAAAGTTGCTCACTGCTGAGTCTCACTTGAGATTTAGGATCCACATGAGAACATCAACCCTCAGCTATCTCAAGTCAAGCAGCTGTCTTAAAGCTCTCTTAGTGCCCTCTCAGCTGGAACTACAGCTTTCCTTTACAGTGTCCTCCTCCATGTTCCTTAGATTCTGATCTATTTATTTACTGATGTCTCTGCTGATTTTTTTAAAACACTAAAATTTACCATGTTTGTGTGTGTGTGTGTGTTTGTGTAGACGTTGCTCGTCTACGACCTGCTGAAAAGGAGCTACATAAAAAGACAGACAGGGCTCTTCGTGGTGCCTTGCCCTCAGAATGACTACTTCATGCTGAAAGACCAAATTCTCTTGGGCCTCTCAGAGACCAGGTGAGAGCTGTTCACAATGCCACCTGCCGTCAGGCAAAGCAAAAGGCACGGGTAAACGGAGGCCACAGGTAAACGAAGACGGTTGAAATTAGTGTTGATTAGTGGTTGTGACCCGCACACCTGGGCATCCTGTAACACGCGCTCGCAAACGCAGGCGACTCAAGTCAGCCGAGTCTGTAAGCCAACACCCAGTGTGTGATTACCCCAGATACTTTAATGAGACTGTGCTCAGGGCCATCTCATACATTATAGCTGATATCTCTGCACTGTGACTCAGTTTCACACAGTCATTTGTTTGTGTTGGTGAAATGGATGGTTTTATTTTTTATTTATTTTTAACTGTAAACACAACAGGGATTACACATTTACTGTGCCTTAAAGATATAAAGGCTCTGATAAGAGATTCATTCATGCAGCATGTTACATCTGTGTATGAGGATCGAGCCATAGTGTCTCCTTTCTCATAGGGACCATCTGATATTGTGGGATCTGGACTCGGGCTACATCAAAGGTCGAATCAAGTCATCTCACAAAGAATCTCTGCTGTCAAACACACCGGCGAGAGACAGGCAGTCCCAGATCATCCCTGAAAAAGATTACAGTGGTACCATGAAAATAAGAAAAAAAGAAAGAAACAATGAAAAAAAAAAAGAAAACAATGTTTAGTAGAGTTTTACGGATGAAAGACAAAAACAACCAAACCATTATTATTGCTTCTTATTGAGCTTGGTTCACCCATTTTTGGCAAGAGTTTTGTAGTGACTTTTATGAATGACTTCTGCTGCTGTATTTTGTGTATGTGTTGACACTCAGTGATTGCTTTTGTGTATCTCAGAATTTCAGCTGGTGATGCCTTGGGACCGGCGCACAGAGACGCACACGGCGAAACGGAGGCGTCTAAAGAGAGAGGCAGAGAGGGAGAAAGAGAAGCAGTGGCATCTGGACCAGGAGAAGTTCAACGCCGTGGACCAGTACCTCCTCAGTGGAGACCAACAGGCACGGAGTGTTTATTTATTTATTTATTTTTTTAAAAGAGACACTACATATGGCTTTTTGGGTTTGACGAGGGCTGTTTTAATTAGTTTTGTTCTGTAGAGGTTCTTCATGCTTCATGCAGCTAGAGTGGCCCCCTTGTGGGAGCTGTTGCCTTTGTACTGAAGTGGTTTTAAGAGAGGGTGTGAAAATATTAGTGATAAGTTAATTATACTGAATTTGTATGTTTATCTTTCTCTGTCACTCTCTTTTACACAAACACACACACACACACCCTAAACAACTCTGGCGTAGCTTTCTGTCTGGTGTGATAAACTTCAGTTATGCTCTCTCTCTGTCTGTCTGTTTTTTCCTTATCTAGGTGGTGGTTTGTTCTTACTTTGCCCATCATATGAATGTGTTCTGCATGGCCACCCAGACTCACCTTTACACTCTGGAGGATCGCTCCTCTCTGCTCAGCCTCCGGGTAGCTGCTCTGACTCACACCGGCGGGCACCTGGTGCTCAGCAACTATAGTGACGCACAGCACACCCCTTACCTCACCCTTTGGGATCTGAAGAGAGGCATGGTGGGTACTGTAGTTTGTTAAAGAGCTTTCACTGCAGATTTTTTTCTGGATTTTCACTCAATTGAAAATGAGAGCACTGATATGTGAGAAATATCTTGTGGTCTTTGTAACATTATGCATACTAACTTTGTAAACATACTTACTGTGTAAATTTACTGTTGCAACAAGTAATGTTTTCTCATCTGGTTACCCTCCATATATTTTGTGGCAGGTGCGTAAGCGATTGAAAAATGAGCCTGGAGTCTGTTGTGTTGCCATGACAAACGATGCCAGTCGAGTTGCATTCGCCGTAGCTGGGATAAATAAGTATGCCACATAAAGAGTTTATTTAATTATCACTAGAGTTACTGTAGTCATTATTCACACACTCAAAAGCCATACACAGCCACACACACACACATTTCTATAATTTATTTGCACATGTGGAATTGTATATTTAGCCTATAACAACAAACTATACACAATACTATACAATACACTATACTAGTATACATTTAATAGAAAAGGATCTCGATGAACAAGGTTAGTAATTCATCCTTCAGTTGTCTACTGCCCCCAACAGTTCACCAAGAGCACAGTGCACCAACAGATCCAATATAATACCTTGCAGTAATTTAACCAATTGCTATTTGTTGCACATCTTAACGTCCAATTTTTTTTTTTTTTTTGCATGCTCAGACTGAAGGTGTGGGATCCATTCAGAAGGAAACACAAAACCATTTCAGGCTATGGGAGCCTGCAGATTGGTGTAGTGAATCAGCTCTTTTTAGTAGAAGATGGAGCCAAAGCTATTCTACTGGCTGGTGAGCATGCAGTACATATCTACTCCTGATTAGATAGCTGCGAGAGTAGTGAGTAGTGGTCAGGTCTTGTAGACTTTGCATGGCTCTCAAAAATGGTGTTGAATAGAAGAAAAACATTAAAGGGGAAATCAAACAAAAAAAAAAACATTCTTAGTTTGGCTTTATTGGCTTCAGAGAGGTTGTGCATAGATGTCTTGAAACACAGTTGTGCCCTCCTTCATATGTAAATCTTGAGGTTAGAAATAGTCTCTGAAAAATGGATGAATCTGAACAAAGCCTCACTATGATGGGAACAGCAGGGAAATTAACTATAGTTTGCCTGCTAAAGAAGGTGCCATTTAGCCAAAATGGACCATTTCATTCCCCAGCTGAAATATAAAATTGTAATTGGGCTTATTTTTCAGTTAAAGTTGAATACATTCTGTTTCCTCTTTAAAAAAAAAACCTTGCTGTGAGACCTCCAAGACTCCATGCAGTATAGGCAGTGCATCGGTATGTGATTTCAGAAGGAGTTCATATGACTGACTGCAGGTGTACCTCCCAGGTGAGCTAAGCATGTGGGACCTGAATGCAGGGACAGTCCTGTCGGTCTTCACGCCTGACTCCACCATCCAGTGCGTGTTTCTCCTGGGTGACGCAAACAACACTGTCCTACTTGGCTTCAGCGACAGTCCCACCCTCATAGCTGTGAGATTGAGCAACAAAGAAGGTGCCAAGACCATCGCTGGCTCCCGGGGGAAGGACCTGTTTGGAGAGTCCAGTAGCAGTGAGGATGAGGCTTGATATTAATGGGCAACACAGCCAGTGCACTCAGGGGTTACTATGAGATGAAGGAAGAACAAGCCAGAGTTGTTATTGAATGACAGTTGGTGAGAGATGTCTTTTTACTGCACTACAAAAATCGTAGTGAAACGTTTGGGAGAAACCTGCGTAAGTAGCTTACTGGAAATATGGGCCATGGGTTTGTGCAAAACTTAATCTACAAAATAGGTTACTACAAGTTCCTATGAATGTCAAAACACATGACATAAATGTCACAGGCTGTTATATATTTTAATTATAGTATTTTACAGTAATATAGTATTTATAAAGTTGTCTAATTTTGTGCACAGTAGAGCATTATAAATGTATTTATTGACACTTATTTATTAATTTTTACAACACTATAAGCCTTACTTATCGGCTGTTGATCTTTGAGATGTGCGCTTACCAGAGAGGGTTGATCTTTGACAATACCATTTTACTGTACTCACAGACATATTTGTGGAGATTTTTTGAAATGCATTGAAGCCATAAATTCTGTATTTATTGATGGTAAACTAATAAAGAAGTTATGTCTCAAACTATTATGAGATACGCCTGCACAGGACACACTACCACTACACAATAAATAATTGACACTGGCTTCGCTCTATGGCTGCGCTACCTTAACGCATGGTTGATGTAGTAAGCACATGCCCCAAAGACACGTCGCTTAATTTTAACGTCATCTACGTCCTGAAAGAACAACACAGAGGAGGAGCTGTCCAAAGAAAGTCAGGTAACTTGTAACCAACTATTGATATTTTCTTTCGAGCTTCACTTCTGTTAGTTTTTTTCCAGCTGTCCAACAAAAAGAAAAATTCTGAAAGTGATGTTTTGAGTCTGCATATGCGAACAATATGTCATGTAACATGCATAGGCAACCTTGAGGGGCAATGCTGCTAGGCTGATTTACGTAAAAATAATCATGTCTTAAGGCGTTGTCATATAAGTTACTGTTGCACAAGGCATTGTGTTTCTAAGTCGCACCACCGATCCCAAAATTATCCTGTCAAGGAAGGTCGGTAATTTATCAAACATTGCCAGTGATGTAACCAACTGTTATGTCCGTTTGAGCTCGAGCACGTCAGCTTTTGAACTTTGATTTATCACCGTGAGTTTGCAGACGACTGTGCTGCGAGTGTCAGGTATGCTACTTTAATTTCGATGCGGTTGCACTAACTTGTCTAAGACCACCATTTTATTTAACTTCTATATTTAATTTACCAAAATCTTGTACCGGTAAATTCTCTGCAGCACAGACTAACGTTACTAAGCCGAAATCTTTTTCTAGACTTTCTAACGTTACTGAAGTGTCGGCCCCCACCTTTTAGATATACGAGGGTCTCTAACGAGATATTTTCTCTTCTGCTTTTAGATCGAGCTAATCATCAAGTGCCTTAAAGAAAATGAGTGTACCAAGCTACTCCGAGGATAAATTTATATTGACTGATGTGACTAAGGATGATGACATACCAGATATGCCTCCTGGACCCTTGGATATCTACAGAAAAAAAGCCTCCTTCAACTGGAAAGATATGGCCAGGTTCATCGATGGTGAAGAGATTCTTGCATTCAAGGTGATCCACTTATTGCCACATCCTCATTTCTAATTATAAGGTGTTCAGATGATATGATGATGATGAGATATGATCTTGGAGTCAGGATGTGTTCTTCAGTTTACTGTCGTTGGCCCTTGAGGTGTAATGTACCTGTTAGGACAGGTGAACTGTGTCATCTACGATTTGTTTTCAGGTGTAATGAAGCGCAAGTGGAAGAGCGCTTAATTAAGTGGAATAGAGACAGCAATGCCTAATATGCCAAAAGACAGGAACATTTCTAGATGATCTGCAGGTTGGTTAGATACCATGGTGCTGGAAATCTTTGTGTTCTGTTCATTCGTTTAATGATGAACATGGTTCTGCGTCGGTTAAGCTAGTTCTGTGTCATTAGGTCAGCTGTCAAGTCAATGCAATATCGTTAATCTTTTTTTGTACCAATGGCATTTACCTAGAGTGTAATATAGGCTATAAGCCTTATGCTTTCCCAACAAATTTCTACATTCTCCGTCCCATCCTGAAGCGCTGTGTGTGGATGGCACTTGTTAGACCAAGCATTTGCTTGGTGTAATATTGGAGAGTAATGTGGACATAGAGTGGAGTAATAAGCCGTGTGCTTTCCTCCGTCTCAGTAACGTTCTTGTGCTCTCCTTCCCCATCCTGCAGCGGCACGTGTGGACGACGTTGGAGAACGACCCGCTGTTTGCCCGACAGGCCGGCGAGGACGTGTCGTTAGAACGGATGCGCGAACTGACCTTCCTCCGCTGCAAACAGCTGTTCCGCTACGACTTCCTGACGCGTGATGACATGATGCAGATGCCCTGGAAGACCACTGTGCTCAACGACTGCCTGGGCATGTACGACTGGTCCATGGGCGCTAAGTTCTTCCTCAACAAAGGGGTAAGTGTGTGTGTGTGAGTAAGTGAGTGCATAGGCATCTGGGCTGATGGGACTTGGCTCACAATAACTAAATATATTGTCATAATAGAGTTCAAATTTGATGTCCTACGACCTGTTCTTAGGTCTTAGGGTATTGCATAATGCTTCTACAGTCTGTTAAGGTATGTATTGTCGTTTCTAGATGTTTGGTGCGACAGTGGCCAACTCAGGATCACAGCGTCACGAGAAGTTTGTCCAAAGCACAGAGAACATGATGGTGAGCACTTTTAAGTTGTGTCCATGATTGTGAGCAGATAGTCCAAACAAGAAACAATTTTGAAAGACAGTTGTTTTGTTTCACTAGTCATTCAACAACTCTCGCAACTGTGCTCCAACTCCAGAAAATCAGAGCGTAGTGGTAGAGTGTAGTTGGTTCTCTCTACTTCTGAGTACTAGTATTCCCATGCTATTCCCTATTGCTTTCCAATACAACTGCATCAGTTCTGTCAGATGACATCAGTTTAGCCTTCAATGAGGTTCATTTACACAAGAAAAATGTAGGTTTCCAGGCTCGGACTGTGTTTATTTAAGCCTTGCTTGTTGCACTACTTAGTGAGGTTCACTGTAGTTCAGTGTCTGGTGTGCTTGTTATTTGCTTTCAATCCTGGCAAGCACACAGCACACGCCTCTAGTGGATAGCATAAAACTCTCTCTCTCTTATCTTCCTGCTCCTCTTCAGCGCTGTCATAAGAGCTGCTAGTTGCTATCAGGAAGTTGTTCTAACTATTCAGGTTGCGTCACAGAATCGGTAGACCTGAGAGTCAATTAATCATGCAAAAGTCAAGTACTATAATAAGTAAAAAATGCTTATTTTACTCACAAAGTGCTGCGCAGTCATAATTAAAAATGCTTTTGTTTATGCAGATATTATTTTACTGTGTTTATAGATATGTATGAATACATATACTACAGTATATGATTTTAGATATTGAAAAGGCTATCTGCTCTGTCTGTATACTGTTGACTGGTGCATGAATATTGGTGCACCTCAGGTTGTGTGTAGATGTTGTGTTCTTGCCAACTGTGAGAGAGGTCAATGTCTCTCTGCCTATTCTGTGAAAGTCACCTGCTTCTGCCTCTGTGTGTGTGTGTGTGTGTGTGTGTGTGTGTGTGTGTGTGTTGTGTGTGTGTGTGTGTCTGTCTGTCCATCTATCTGTGTGTGTGTGTCTGTGTCTGTCTGTCTGTCTATCTGTCTATCTGTGTGTGTGTGTGTGTGCGCGCTTGTCTGTCTGTCTGTGTGTGTGTGTGTGTGTGTGTGTGTGTGTGTGTGTGTGACCTGCAGACCTTTGGGTGTTTTGCGCTGACAGAACTGAGCCATGGCAGCAACACCAGAGCCATGAGGACAACAGCCAAGTATGATCCCAGCACACAGGTACCCAGGAGACATTCACACACACACACACACACACACACACACACACACACACACACACACACACACACGCACAGGGGCATCCTACCTCTCAAGGGTAATGACCGCCTTGGCTGCAGGCTTGCAGACTGTCACGTAGCGCCGTCTGAATGACTGCAGGAGGAGCACTTGTGGTGGCCCAGTGAGTCACGTACTCAAGGTCAGGCTGATAAGTCGAGTCAGAGACATTCACCTACAGAGATAAACAGTGCACCCCACAGGACCGGATAATGATACATCATCAGCACCTCAAGTCATCACTAAGCTGCTCTCTGGTTTTAACAGAAAGCTTAAACAGGCATGGAATGTGCATCGCTTATTATTATCATTATTTCTGAAGCAAATTAATAATGTAAATCACTCCGAAAGAATTTGAATTGTCAGTTTTGTCCGTAAAGCTATATAAACCATATTCAAACAGGCGATGTTTTTTGTCCTTGTTTGACATCTGTGCTAAATGAGCGCTAGTAAAAAAAAAACTGAATTCCTCTTTCTACCAGTTACACTGGCATTGACATCAGTTATACAGTATATTGCTGTATTGTCTTATATACATACTGAAAGTGATTCATGGCAATGCAACATGTATAGAAACTATGCATAGAAACTATAATGTTGTACATTATAGAAACTATAATGTGTGTCTGTCTGGACTTCCCATGGATTGTCTAATTTGCCCTATAACTCCCTTATATATTGTTGTTACTATACATATGGAATGAAAATAACAGTGACATCAGATACAAAAGTTAAAGAAAATTGTTTGTAAAAATTGAATGGGAACCCTGCAAGTGGGCATAGTATGTCTCTGTCATACTGGGGGGGTTTGATTCGGCACAGCCGGTCCCTCCTGATCAAATCTCTGTCTGTTCTCGCCTCCTGCAGGAGTTTGTCATCAACAGTCCAGACTTTGAGGCGGCAAAGTTCTGGGTGGGCAACCTGGGTAAGACGGCGACCCACGCCGTGGTTTTCGCCCAGCTGTATACGCCAGATGGGGTGTGCCATGGCCTGCACTCGTTTGTCGTCCAGGTGTGACATCATTTATCTTGTGTCATCCAAGTCCTCCAGTCGTGTGATGAATCATCAGCACCTCAAGTCATCACTAAGCTGCTCTCTGGTTTTAACAGAAAGCTTAAACAGGCATGGAATGTGCATCGTTTATTATTATCATTATTTCTGAAGCAAATTAATAATGTAAATCACTCCGAAAGAATTTGAATTGTCAGTTTTGTCCGTAAAGCTATATAAACCATATTGATGAATCAACACAGACGCCGGTCCTCTAGTTTGTCACCGGTCTATTAGTTATTGATTATTGATCTGTAAGTCTACAGGCATGTGCAGGACAGTACAGTACAGCACTCCCCAGAGATGACCTTCACTCCCCAGAGATGACCTTTAAGGATGTGGGATTGGCTGCACATTCTTTTCAGTGTGCATGTTTAGATCAATGTCTCACCAGACAGCTCATTAAATGTTCGATTTTAGTGAACACAGGACTACTAAACGATCCCTGCTTTGCTAGTTTTAACCTAGAGGGATAGATAAATCAACTAATTCTCTCTTAAGTACCCTCTGTTAGTCATTAAGTGGCCTACTGTTTTCCTCAAAGGCAAATCTGTAGATATCCTTTGTGTTGACAACACTGTTTGCAGGTTAGAGACCCTAAGACCTTGTTGTCCATGCCTGGGGTCACTGTAGGAGACATGGGGAAGAAACTAGGTCAGAATGGACTGGACAATGGGTGAGTATATTGATTGAAAACACACACACACACACACACCAACACAATTTAAGAGCACCATATACTACATTTACAGTTATGGAACTTTTTAACCTCAAGATATTGTGCTCTGCCTCACGAGAGCTCTGTGAATGTGTAGTTAGTCGTTGTTTCCAGCAGATGGTAGTCATTGCGTTTTACACTCGCAGACTGATAGAGTAGACCAGGTGGTTTGGCAAACAGAAAACTGCATATCATTTCTTTAAACTGTAAGGGTCTTTGAATAATCTGTGTGAGATTTCAATGTGAATATGACATTGTGATTCAAGAGTGCACAGTCATTTGAATGTGAGGATTGTTTTGTAGTAGAAAAGTAGGGAAAAAAGCACTTGTTGAATCTTTGGAGCTGACACACACTAATGAGGGCCATCAGTCACTCTGCTGCTGATAAATTAAAAAAATAAAAAGTGAAACTGTGAAGTAAGAGTGTGATCCATCTTCTCAAAGCTTGTTTATGTGTATGTTGTAAAGCTTTGTGTGTGTATGTTTATCTGTCTCTCTATGTGTGTGTGTGTGTGTGTAGGTTTGCCATGTTCCACAATGTGCGGATTCCACGGGAGAATCTGCTGAATAAGACCGGGGACGTGACGCCGGAGGGGACGTACGTCACACCATTTAAGGTCAGCTGATGCCCTCCAACAAACACACACTCACTAGCGCAGTCACTTCCAGCTCTGTAGATAGAACACACAGAGCATCTAAACAGCCCACTCTGTGCCTGTCGTATCTCGTGCCTTACACTAAAACATCCAATAGTGCATATATACAGTACTTACCAGAGCAGGGGATACCCTCTCCACCCTCTAGAAATTCTTGAAGACCCAGCTTTTCCAAGAGCACCTCTTGTCTACCTGAATGCACTGAGTGCACTTACAGTGCATCCTCCCCCATCTTTCCACTGAACTTCTATCACACCCCTGCACTATCATCTCCTGCCAATTTCCTTTTAGCAAGTCATGCTCCTAGTGAGGTCTTAATTGTGTCGTGGCTTGAATGTTAGCCTCCTTTGTGGTCGTCGCTTTGGATAACAGTGTCTGCTGAATGCATGAATGTAAATGTGTTGTATTCACTTATGCTAACATGCTGGTGGTAATTAACTACTTTGAATATTCAAATAGCCACTGTAGCACTGGGTTTGCTATCATGAGCGAGCAGGCAGCAGCTCTCTCAATTTAGTACATGTTATAAAGACTCTTCCAGAGACTTTGTATGTCTTTTACGTGTTTCTGAGCTTCTGGAGATTAGAATATCTCTTTGGGATTATTATTCGATCTATCTATGAATATAGATGTATGTTTAAGCGTAAGGTTTTTTTAATGGCTATAATCAGTCTTCTGCCACAAGTGTGTTTAAACTATGTTTTCATCATGGTTTTCAGTAGCGACAGCCTCCACTAAACCAACACACAGCTCTGAAGGTTAGAGAGGACAGTACACTACCATGATATAACTGACAGAATAGGCTGAGAGGAAGACTGTGTTCCAACTAGCATGCTGGAGTTAGACTGGAAGATTCCCTCTGTTTTCAGACCAAACAAAAGGGCAGTTTTTGCAGGGCGTCTTGACTGACGGAAAATCCACAAGGAGGGCGTCTGTGAAAACAAACAGCTCGGAGAGGCCCAAACCCAATTAACCCGTCCGGATGTGCCCTTCACTGCCTTTCATTTGTTTGGAGAGGCCACTCAAGCAGAACTAGGCTTCTCTCATAATCTCTCTCTCTCTCTCTCTCTCTCTCTCTCTTTCTGTTTTTCTCC